>LR738712.1:178995522-179044444 GCA_902687465.1 Secale cereale | reverse complement strand
TCGACGGGCCAGAAAGGCATATATCTCTCCAAGATGGGTCGTAAAACGGACCAAGAATAATCCACCTTGGTCGTACAACCTCTCTCTTGTTGTTGGTCAAAGTGATGGCCGTCCATGTGACCTCGGAGATGGGCTAGCTCGCCAATAATCACGTAAGTAGCTAGTCCCCGAAGACAACCACTGCATGTGTGTGGCCCAAACATATGTATGGAGTGTCAGGACCCCGATCCTAAGTCACACAGGTCTAGCCTGTAACACATCATATCACTTTGCGGCCTCACGCACGGTATCCCCACGGGTGCCACCTTACCTGGCCCGGGACCGTTTGTGCATTTTGGCACACGTATATGATAGTGTCGCTAGCATCCATATGACAGAGAACCCGGGCCGACATGACTAGTTATAAACCAAAAGTGGCACTAAATTACAGGGACAGGCATACATGACCCAGCAACGAACGTGTCGGTCATCAACGTATGAACCCAAGTCGTAGCAAGCTACAAGGACTTAAAGGAACAACACGTGACATTTCCCCTAAGAGACAGACACAGGAATGAAGAAGGACACATGCCGGCCAGCCTAAGTGTTCCAGAGCAGTAGCAAGCTACCAAGGCTTAGTGAAAGCACTAGGAGACATTTCCCTGTAAGGTAGGCTACCAAAGGTAAACAACTAGGTGTCGGATCCCACACATAGCAATACACATTACACGTACGCATAACATGCAAGTATGTGCTGTACAACAAGGCATCACAACATAACTCAACAACTCATATAGATAAAGGCCCAGAAGAGCCATCATAGCATTTATTACAAACAGAGGTCACATGACCCAACATACAGAGCATACAGGCAACGGAAGCATTACATGTCTGAGTACAGACATCTACAAATGAAAAAGGCTGAGAAGCCTGACTATCTGCCAGATCCTACAAGGGTTCAAGATCGTAGCTGAGGTAACAAGCTAAACGTCGAAGTCCACGCGGAACCACTAGCGAGACTGAAGTCTCTCTGCAAAAACATAAATTAAGCAAACATGAGTACAAAGGTACTCAGCAAGACTTACATCAGATCTATCTACATATGCATCAGTATCAACAAAGGGGTGGTGGAGTTTGACTGCAGCAAGCCAGCTTTGACTCAGTGGCTATCCTAGACTACGACTGCAAGTAACTCTTTTGAGGTGGCGCACACGAGTCCACATATTCACCAATCAATACACCACTATGGATCCGCTCCCGTCTCCCTACGAGAAGGCCATCCATAGCACTCACGCTTATCTTGCGTGTTTTAGAGTATCCACTTTCATTTGTCTATGAACTGTAGAGGCAACCCAGAAGTCCATTTCCGCGGACACGGCTATTCGAATAGATTATATATAACCCTGCAGGGGTGTACTTCTTCACACACGCTCTCACCACTTACCGCCGTCTACACGACATGTACTCGGCAACCTTCAAGCGGAGGACCAGCGAGGGTGTCGGCCACGACCTGACTAACCACACAAGTCTCTCGTCCAGGTTTATCGCCTATTTGGGTTCCATCCGTGGGGAGATCCGGCCGGGGTGTCGCTCACGGCCCCAAACGATGTGTACAGGGTTCCCGCATCACCAAATGGGCAATCGGTACACCGTGCCATGTACCTGCCGTGTCACAGCCCACCCCGAGGGTCAGCGCTGCGCACGACCTCCAGTAAACTACAAACACCAGAAACTAGTTGCAACTCCTGGACAGAGATCATGTTGATTAATAAGTCGAGAGGGTCCATTGGTTTCGGGCCCAATGCATGGTAGTAACTGGTCATGGATCAACCAACACAGAACTCAGTTCCTGAGGACGGCTGCAATGAGACAACCCACCATGTACTCCTACATGGCCTCTCATCGCTACCTTTACCAAATCGTGTTCACACACTTAGCTCACACACAGTAGGACATGTTCATCACATTCCAATTCATCCCCGATGAATCAGACCTGACATAACTCTAAGCAATAGCAGGCATAACCAGAAAGCATCAATGAGTAGGCACAACATGGCTCAAACAACTCCTACTCATACTAGTGGGTTTCAACTATTTACTGTGGCAATGACGGGTCATGCAGTGGAAAGGGGTTCAACTACCGCAGCAAGTAACAGTTGAAGCGTTGTTGTCCTAATGCAGTAAAAGAGAGCAAGAGCGAGAGAGTGGGATTGTATCGGAATGCTCAATGGGGTTTTGCTTGCCTGGCACTTCTGAAGATAACATTGAGTCTTCATCGGTGTCATCGAACTCATCGTCGGAACGTCGTCTACTAAGAGGGGACAAAACCGACAAACAGAGAGAGAACACAATCAATGCAATGCAACAATATGATGCATGATCATGACATGGCAATATGCTATGGATTGAGCTAATGCAACTAGCAACACAATTAAATGAAGTTGGTTTGAATCCAAGATTCAAATTCAAACTCCATATGTGATTATTAAAATGCCATTTAATTGATTTGACCTGATCAGCAGGTTTAACTTGTTCAAACATGCATGAAAATGTCATAAACAGATTCCTTGAATTTTTCTCATCATTTTTCATATATAATTTATTTTCATCTGAGCTACGGTTGATTTTATATGATTTTTACAAGTTTTGGCTATTTTCTGAAATAAATAAATCATTTAGATTTATATAAAATTCCAGAAAAGGCTTTATTGCATCAGCATGATGTCTGTGTGACGTCAGCAGGTCAACAGGGGCTGTTCAGGTCAAACCTGACCAGTGGGGCCCACTGGTCAGTGACTAAGGGCTGGTTTGTGTGCATGACAGGTGGGACCAGTCAACATTGACTTGACCAAAGTCAAAACTGGCACGTGGGGTCCACAGGATTAGTACTAATCTAAACAGGAAAATTAGACTAACCTAATTAGGCGCGGGGGCCCACAAGTCAGTGTCTGATTAGGTTAATGACAGCAATTAAAACTTAATTAAGAACCTAAACTAATTAAACAGAGCTCGGTCCCACGAGTCAGTGACTCAGGGGGAGTCAAACCCCTGGTCAGGTGGGTCAACTGGCCGGCGGCTCGCCGCCGGCGAGTGCCGAGACGGCGGGGCGCGTCGGAAAACGCCCTCCGGCGACCAAAAGAGCGGCGGAGGGGCTTGGCGTGATGCTGGTCCTCGTCCGCATCCAACGGAGCCATCAGCTCGCGCCGGGGAGGACCAGAACGACGGCGGCGAGGGAAGTGCGGTAGCCGGAGTTCGGGCGTGCTCGGGAACGGCGATGAGGTGCACCGTAGGACGAGCAGTTGAGGGTTTTCGACTCGTGGAAGGGTGCGGAGCACGATGCCGGGCTCGTTTTCAAGCCCCGGTGGCTGCAGCGTCGACGGTGACATCGCCGGCGGCGGGAGGTTCTCGGGCACGGTGGGGGTTTGAGCTACGGCACACGCATGGGTAAGGGGATAGGGGGAAGAGCAAGAGGGGCTCACGGCGGTTCGTTTGAAGAAGACGGCGAGCCCGGGGGCGGCCTGACGGCGACGAATCGTCGACGGCGGTCACCGAACGCAGAGGAGGGGAAAGACGGCGTTGAAGGCACTGCGGTGCTCCCCAGCTTGGGTACGTCGAGGGAACATGAAGACGGAGCTGCGGCGACTCTTCTGGGCATGGTTGCGAGGTATGCGGTGGCCGGTGGCCATGGCTACGGCGAGCCGCGGCGATGGTGGCGTTCGGCTATGGCGAGGAGAAGCAGGGGAGGGGGAAGGGGATCCAGTGAGAGGGGGGAGAAGTGACAGAGAGAGGCAGGGAGGTGCGTGGCAACCTCAGGGCAACGAGGAGGCAGGCAGAGAGGTAGGAGGTGGCCGGCGTGTGCCGGCGTGCGGCGTCCACGCGCCCTCCTGCCCACTGGCAGGAGGTTGAAGACAGTAGGAGGGAGGAGGTGGGCTGGGCCGGCCACTTGGGCCGCCAGGTGGCTGCACAGGTAAAACTCTCTCTCTCTCTACTTTTCTCTTTTAGTTTCTGTTTTCTATTCTTTTGACTTTGTTTTGATTTAATAAAAATACCAGGACATATTCATAAATCATGAAACCAGGCATGGCTACTGTTTAGAATAAATCCAACAGTAAACATTTTAGTTTATGATTATTTGAGCATTTTAAATAATATATAAAATTTTAAATGCCCAAATGCAAATAAGATATAATTTAATTCAAAAATCCAAAATGGACCTAGAAATATGTGCAACATTTTTGGCAGAGGTTTTTAATCAATCCAAAAATGATGAACTTTTCCCAAGGACATTTTGGGTTCATTGAAAAAGATTTAAATTTAACCCTAGTTAAATTCATTTAGTGCTAGGGTTTGAGCATCCCCATTTCAGGTTTCTGAGAATTGAAACATGATGCAACAGGCAAATGCTATCTTAGGGCAAGGTGAATTTGGGGATGTGACAACTCACCCCCACTGAACAAGAATCTCATCCCGAGATTCAAGACGTGAGATAAGAAATTAGAGGGGACACTAACTAACACAATCTTCTCGATCCAGTTTTCCTCCTCGAAATTGTTGATTCATTGCATCATGTAGATCTTGAAACCCTTGCTTTTGAGGTCTTTGTCTAACAAAGTGATAACAGAAGAAACTCTACGGTAATCTATCTTGCCGAAGATCGAGCAACTCAGATCAACTTATGGAGTGAGACGTTGAAACATCTCTTGAGATGAGACACGGAATACACCTCCAGGGGGATGGAGTGAAACAAACGATGAAGGTTCACCTAGTGGCAATAATTCCACACCTAAGAAGATGGTGATCGATACCACCAGACGGGGCACCTTTAAGAAGATGACTCGTAGAGTTATTCCCTTAAGTGGCAAAAAGAATTACTTTTGATATAGAGATCATTGAAATTCCCTATACCAGCCTAAGGCAACATAATCGATCGTTTGACAAAGTTCGAGAGAATGACATTCTCGGCCAGAATGGATGGTGTGGACTACCTTGTTAAAGACAACACAAGGGATGATTTGGTTATCATCAGAAATGGATGGGACCCATGGTAAGTCCGCTTTTGAGGATGATCCTGAACAGCAATGATTGAGAATGGTATCCCATGGAGAATTGACACATTGGTGGTGCAAGCTGGGAGCAAAATGCAAATGCTGGGAATGATTCTGGTAACTGGGGTAAATCCCAACAGTAGAGAGTAAATCTACTCTTGAGGGGTTATAGCATAAGCAAGAGAACGGGGAGCAATCCCGGTTGGTGTCGAGGATAATACCTAGTGCTTGTGCGTGCTCTCAAGAACTTGAGTATTCCCATATTCGTCAAGGTTTTACCAATATCCGTGTCAAGGATCCTGGCAACATCACATACTACCATGATGAATAACGAAGGATGATGCAGATGCAAAGGAAGATAACACTTCTCAGATTTCACCCTAGCGGAGTCAAGGGACAAATCTGGATGAACCGAGAGATATTTAGCACTCCGCTTCTAATGTTCTCCTTGAAGTGTTAGCGTAAACCATTCATAGATATGTTTGGTATCTTGAACATCAGGTAAAGGTCGGACTTCGGAAGCACAAGAATCCATAAGGAACAACTAGGGAGTAATTCCTACGAAGTCCTTATGGGGAGGTGGTCAACTTCTTCAACCAAGATTCTACAACAATAGATCTTCCGGCCGGGTGTGTTGGCCACGACATCCACTTTACCAGTTATCGAGAGACCAATATTATAGTTCTTGGAAAATGCTCCAACCATCATATCTGCCTGAGATTCAGTTCTGGTTGGTGTCAGAATATTCCAGACTCATCTAGTCTAGAAGGAAAAATGAAAGTTTGCAACACAATTCGTCGAGACGACGTTGCGAGATTCTCGGGAATGAACTATGATAGCAAGCTCCAAAACATGAGCTGGTTCTGCTACAAACCTGTGAACACTTTGTCCAAGACAAGAATGACCACATAGCAGTCTTATGATAAAACACTATCGAATTCAGGTGGGGAACCATCAACAAGGATAGCGAAGTCCTAACATAAGTCATGATTCTTAAGAAGGAACCTCTTCTCCTTGAACTAATCAATCAGTGGCTTGGGGTGCTAGGGATACATATAGAGTGAAGGTTGCAAATCTCCAAACCACAGAATACTTCGTACATATGCATGACTGACTTGGGATGATTCCACAGGAAGCAAAACAACTTTCTCGAACTCACGGTGACAACTTGCATCAATTACACATGAATTTGGGAAAATCTCTTCTCCCATCCAACATATACCTCATGAACGGATCACGAAGGCAATGCTTACAAAGTTTCCAACACTAGCTTAATGTCCTACAAAATCATGGAGAAGATAGCAGTGTTGCTGATGGGCTCAACAACAATTCATCCAGGTTTCCATGGAGATGGAATTCCATAATTATGTGAACAAGTGATAGTATTGGTCAGACCAAGAGATATAATGAGGTATGCTCGAGGGATCAACCACGAGTAAGACAACATTAAGAACATCGTTGGTTATGATTTGATTTGATGATAGCCCACACTCAAATCAAAGTTTTAGTAAGACAATGTATCCAACAATTGATCACGAGGATCAATCGATCAAGATATCATCTTTCTTCAACACACACACAAAAGATATCCCTTGGAAGGAACTAAGTCAGGCAAGCTTTTATCTT
Organism: Secale cereale; assembly: GCA_902687465.1. Classification (NCBI taxonomy): domain Eukaryota; kingdom Viridiplantae; phylum Streptophyta; class Magnoliopsida; order Poales; family Poaceae; genus Secale; species Secale cereale. Next base: position 179,037,794 of record LR738712.1, on the reverse strand, counting down.
CCAACTCTCCAAGTTGTCGTTTAGCTTAACCGGCTAGCTCAGGGTATCCATCACAGATTCTTGGAGAAGTGGTGGTTTATAAGGAACCAGCTTGATCACGAACTTAACATAGCGGTCAGGTGACAACCTGGTAATACTTCCGAGAAGACATTCAGAAAATCACGAACCACCGATATGTTACTAAGCTCGAGAACAATCTTGCTTTTCAAGGCAAGACGATATGATCAAATGAGCGAGCACTTAGCAAAATCCTAACTCATCAATCAAGGAGTGCACCAAGAAAGTGGACTAGGTAGTACGATCAATCTTAGGATGATGATTTGGTAACCATCATGCTAAGAATGAGATTATCGTCCATTAACTACCAAGCAACGAAGTTGCTAGGAGTATTGATTTCACACATCACAATTCACTTGTCGGTATTCCGGTTATAACAACGCGGAGACCGAGGAATGAACGACGATGGTGAGAAGTATTACTGTATCAAGTGTTCATAGAATGATGTGCAATTCCCATGACATTCTTGACATAAAGATGGTAATATTCCAAGATATAACAGATTAGAAGTTGGATTAACATTCTTCATCTGCGGAGTACAATTTCTTTGACCTAATCCTGGATATGGATAAGGTACTGGAGTTTGTTTCTCCTAGTCATTCCGGAATAGAATGGCTTGACAGACCACAAGAATAAAAGGCATCGATGAACACGAGTGCACAACTACTCCTGACTATCAACTGATAGACGAGGGTCATAATACAACCAAAAGGGGCAACTCAGAGGAACATATAACCTCTGAGTTGTGGAGGTATAGATTAACATGTCGAACGAGTTCAACATATTTCTTCCGGATAACCCATGCAGAAAGTAGAATTGGCAGAGTCACATATGAATGGAGTACTACTCAGGAGCACTCGGGTTGTGATCTTTTGGTTCAAAAGAACTTCTGCCATGATGGTTCATGGTATTTGGAAGAAGGATATACCACAGACCTCGAGGACTATCACAAGGTTACTAATATCCTAAAGGAACGAGCAAATATTATCAACATGAAGTAAGTAGGGTGAAGCTCGGGTTCAAGAACCCAGGAATAGAATACCTACCAACTACATAGCATCACGGAATGCTTTCGAGAATGATGGCCAGAATCATCACACTGGGAATATGAAACATTGCTAGATTACTGGTTGATCCTCTAAGATAGCTAGGGTCATAATAATAACTCCAACATATATGTCGAGGTAACCGAGTGCCTCAACACACCGACTAGTGTGGTTAATCTGGCCTAAAAGGACATTAAGAACAGATAGGAATGGTTTGCAAATGCATCAGACTATTTAGAAACCTGGAATGACTCGGACAGCATAACGGCTGTAAATGCTCGAAAATACTCTTGAGATCCATACAAAAGGGTAGCATAACCACTTAACATCATAATGTCAAGGTTCTGAGACCAATAGTTGAACAAACAGAAGTAGTAGAAACTGAGCTGAGGGTTGAATCCACAATAACGTGATCCTGATAAATAGAATGAGAATCCTAGTTCTTAATCCTCGTAGAAAGAAGAAGGTGACTCAGATCAGAAGGTCATAAGGTAAAGGAGTAAAAAGAGCCTTACGTTCCCTTCCACAATCAATTCCCTTATATAACTAAAGAGTTTCTAGACACGACTTCGACCAGTTTGGCTTGCTAATCCTACAGGCAGTCAGGCTCTGATACCAAAGCTGTCAGGACCCCGATCCTAAGTCACACAGGTCTAGCCTGTAACACATCATATCACTTTGCGGCCTCACGCACGGTATCCCCACGGGTGCCACCTTACCTGGCCCGGGACCGTTTGCGCATTTTGGCACACGTATATGATAGTGTCGCTAGCATCCATATGACAGAGAACCCGGGCCGACATGACTAGTTATAAACCAAAAGTGGCACTAAATTACAGGGACAGGCATACATGACCCAGCAACGAACGTGTCGGTCATCAACGTATGAACCCAAGTCGTAGCAAGCTACAAGGACTTAAAGGAACAACGCATGACATTTCCCCTAAGGGACAGACACAGGAACGAAGAAGGACACATGCCGGCCAGCCTAAGTGTTCCGGAGCAGTAGCAAGCTACCAAGGCTCAGTGAAAGCACTAGGAGACATTTCCCTGTAAGGTTGGCTACCAAAGGTAAACAACTAGGTGTCGGATCCCACACATAGCAATACACATTACATGTACGCATAACATGCAAGTATGTGCTGTACAACAAGGCATCACAACATAACTCAACAACTCATATAGATAAAGGCCCAGAAGAGCCATCATAGCATTTATTACAAACAGAGGTCACATGACCCAACATACAGAGCATACAGGCAACGGAAGCATTACATGCCTGAGTACAGACATCTACAAATGAAAAAGGCTGAGAAGCCTGACTATCTGCCAGATCCTACAAGGGTTCAAGATCGTAGCTGAGGTAACAAGCTAAACGTCGAAGTCCACGCGGAACCACTAGCGAGACTGAAGTCTCTCTGCAAAAACATAAATTAAGCAAACATGAGTACAAAGGTACTCAGCAAGACTTACATCAGATCTATCTACATATGCATCAGTATCAACAAAGGGGTGGTGGAGTTTGACTGCAGCAAGCCAGCTTTGACTCGGTGGCTATCCTAGACTACGACTGCAAGTAACTCTTTTGAGGTGGCGCACACGAGTCCACATATTCACCAATCAATACACCACTATGGATCCGCTCCCGTCTCCCTACGAGAAGGCCATCCATAGCACTCACGCTTATCTTGCGTGTTTTAGAGTATCCACTTTCATTTGTCTATGAACTGTAGAGGCAACCCAGAAGTCCATTTCCGCGGACACGGCTATTCGAATAGATTATATATAACCCTGCAGGGGTGTACTTCTTCACACACGCTCTCACCACTTACCGCCTTCTACACGACATGTACTCGGCAACCTTCAAGCGGAGGCCCAGCGAGGGTGTCGGCCACGACCTGACTAACCACACAAGTCTCTCGTCCAGGTTTATCGCCTATTTGGGTTCCATCCGTGGGGAGATCCGGCCGGGGTGTCGCTCACGGCCCCAAACGATGTGCACAGGGTTCCCGCATCACCAAACGGGCAATCGGTACACCGTGCCACGTACCTGCCGTGTCACAGCCCACCCCGAGGGTCAGTGCTGCGCACGACCTCCAGTAAACTACAAACACCAGAAACTAGTTGCAACTCCTGGACAGAGATCATGTTGATTAATAAGTCGAGAGGGTCCATTGGTTTCGGGCCCAATGCATGGTAGTAACTGGTCATGGATCAACCAACACAGAACTCAGTTCCTGAGGACGGCTGCAATGAGACAACCCACCATGTACTCCTACATGGCCTCTCATCGCTACCTTTACCAAATCGTGTTCACACACTTAGCTCACACACAGTAGGACATGTTCATCACATTCCAATTCATCCCCGATGAATCAGACCTGACATAACTCTAAGCAATAGCAGGCATAACCAGAAAGCATCAATGAGTAGGCACAACATGGCTCAAACAACTCCTACTCATACTAGTGGGTTTCAACTATTTACTGTGGCAATGACGGGTCATGCAGTGGAAAGGGGTTCAACTACCGCAGCAAGTAACAGTTGAAGCGTTGTTGTCCTAATGCAGTAAAAGAGAGCAAGAGCGAGAGAGTGGGATTGTATCGGAATGCTCAATGGGGTTTTGCTTGCCTGGCACTTCTGAAGATAACATTGAGTCTTCATCGGTGTCATCGAACTCATCGTCGGAACGTCGTCTACTAAGAGGGGACAAAACCGACAAACAGAGAGAGAACACAATCAATGCAATGCAACAATATGATGCATGATCATGACATGGCAATATGCTGTGGATTGAGCTAATGCAACTAGCAAAACAATTAAATGAAGTTGGTTTGAATCCAAGATTCAAATTCAAACTCCATATGTGATTATTAAAATGCCATTTAATTGATTTGACCTGATCAGCAGGTTTAACTTGTTCAAACATGCATGAAAATGTCATAAACAGATTCCTTGAATTTTTCTGATCATTTTTCATATATAATTTATTTTCATCTGAGCTACGGTTGATTTTATATGATTTTTACAAGTTTTGGCTATTTTCTGAAATAAATAAATCATTTAGATTTATATAAAATTCCAGAAAAGGCTTTATTGCATCAGCATGACGTCTGTGTGACGTCAGCAGGTCAACAGGGGCTGTTCAGGTCAAACCTGACCAGTGGGGCCCACTGGTCAGTGACTAAGGGCTGGTTTGTGTGCATGACAGGTGGGACCAGTCAACATTGACTTGACCAAAGTCAAAACTGGCACGTGGGGTCCACAGGATTAGTACTAATCTAAACAGGAAAATTAGACTAACCTAATTAGGCGCGGGGGCCCACAAGTCAGTGTCTGATTAGGTTAATGACAGCAATTAAAACTTAATTAAAAACCTAAACTAATTAAACAGAGCTCGGTCCCACGAGTCAGTGACTCAGGGGGAGTCAAACCCCTGGTCAGGTGGGTCAACTGGCCGGCGGCTCGCCGCCGGCGAGTGCCGAGACGGCGGGGCGCGCCGGAAAACGCCCTCCGGCGACCAAAAGAGCGGCGGAGGGGCTTGGCGTGATGCTGGTCCTCGTCCGCATCCAACGGAGCCATCAGCTCGCGCCGGGGAGGACCAGAACGACGACGGCGAGGGAATAGCGGTGGCCGGAGTTCGGGCGTGCTCGGGAACGGCGATGAGGTGCACCGTAGGACGAGCAGTTGAGGGTTTTCGACTCGTGGAAGGGTGCGGAGCACGATGCCGGGCTCGTTTCCAAGCCCCGGTGGCTGCAGCGTCGACGGTGACATCGCCGGCGGCGGGAGGTTCTCGGGCACGGTGGGGGTTTGAGCTACGGCACGCGCATGGGTAAGGGGATAGGGGGAAGAGCAAGAGGGGCTCACGGCGGTTCGTTTGAAGAAGACGGCGAGCCCGGGGGCGGCCTGACGGCGACGAATCGTCGACGGCGGTCACCGAACGCAGAGGAGGGGAACGACGGCGTTGAAGGCGCTGCGGTGCTCCCCAGCTTGGGTACGTCGAGGGAACAGGAAGACGGAGTTGCGGCGACTCTTCTGGGCATGGTTGCGAGGTATGCGGTGGCCGGTGGCCATGGCTACGGCGAGCCGCGGCGATGGTGACGTTCGGCCATGGCGAGGAGAAGCAGGGGAGGGGGAAGGGGATCCAGTGAGAGGGGGGGAGAAGTGACAGAGAGAGGCAGGGAGGTGCGTGGCAACCTCAGGGCGACGAGGAGGCAGGCAGAGAGGTAGGAGGTGGCCGGCGTGTGCCGGCGTGCGGCGTCCACGCGCCCTCCTGCCCACTGGCAGGAGGTTGAAGACAGTAGGAGGGAGGAGGTGGGCTGGGCCGGCCACTTGGGCCGCCAGGTGGCTGCACAGGTAAAACTCTCTCTCTCTCTGCTTTTCTCTTTTAGTTTCTGTTTTCTATTCTTTTGACTTTGTTTTGATTTAATAAAAATACCAGGACATATTCATAAATCATGAAACCAGGCATGGCTACTGTTTAGAATAAATCCAACAGTAAACATTTTAGTTTATGATTATTTGAGCATTTTAAATAATATATAAAATTTTAAATGCCCAAATGCAAATAAGATATAATTTAATTCAAAAATCCAAAATGGACCTAGAAATATGTGCAACATTTTTGGCAGAGGTTTTTAATCAATCCAAAAATGATGAACTTTTCCCAAGGGCATTTTGGGTTCATTGAAAAAGATTTAAATTTAACCCTAGTTAAATTCATTTAGTGCTAGGGTTTGAGCATCCCCATTTCAGGTTTCTGAGAACTGAAACATGATGCAACAGGCAAATGCTATCTTAGGGTAAGGTGAATTTGGGGATGTGACATGGAGCGGTGTGTTTTTGAGTAACAATGGAACAACTTTGATGTGGCATCGTGATTTCGAACTAGAAATCCCCACACTGAGTGAGGGTTAATTAGGTTGACGGCGATGCATATGTATGTTACACCACACATCAAGCCAACGACAGGGATTTATATATGCATGCATGCGTGCATAGTATATGCGCTCAAACTTAATTTGGTCTAAATCTCACCATGACCTATACTAGGATAACACAAACCAAATGAAGAATCCGCCATGGTAACCTATCTTGTTGTTGGTCAAGGTGATCATGGATGTCCACGCGGGCCCACGAATATATAGGCTTGTCACCGATAACCACGCGAGGGAGTGTATCGTTCGAAGGAAACCACTACATGCATATGTATGGAGGTGATGCGTGCATGCATGTTTGAATACACAACATTGATCTGGCGAGTGTGTTAAAAATCATACACTAGCTCCCCACACAGAGCGAGATCGGTTCATGATGGTGTCGTTGTACTAGCCACTTCGACTCGATGGGAAGGATTCATGCGTACACATGCATGTGTGTGTGCTCAAAGTGTATCATGCATGTCATCCTAGTGCAAAAATAATAATCCCCTCCTGAGTCAAATTAACCTCTCTTGTTGTCAGGCAAAAAGGAAGTGATGGACCAAGCGGGCCCACAGATGGAAAGCATCGATATCCCTGATAACCGCTTAAGTGGGTGTGAGAGGACAACCACCACCGCTTTGCATGTCGGCCAAACATATATATGTTGAATACCCAAAATGCACAACTTTGATGTGCCACATGCCTCAAAAATCGTAAACCATGCACCCACACAGAGCAAGGTTCATATCAAGCGTACTACATATGATGGTCCCCTTCCCCCCTCTTCACCGCATGCTATATGCTCCTGTCGTAATATATGTACAACCCAAAAGAATCCTCATCGATGGTGAAATTAATTAACCTCTCTCGATGTAGGACAAAGTGACGCATGCACATGCATGCATCGACGATGGCCTAATGGGCCCACAGATGGAAGCGTCACACGTGAGTGTCCTAGCTAGGATATATATGCATGTGGCCCACAAAGGTGTTGTGTGATGTTTGAATAACCAATTTCACAATTTTGATGTGGCACGTGCCTCAGTAACCAAAAAGTCTCAACACTGAGTGAGGTGTACTTGTCCACGAACGCATACGTATAGTATATATGCTAGTCCCCTCCCACCTCTTCGACGCGTACTATATACCACCATAACACAAACAAAAAAGATTCTACCTTGCTGGTCAAATTAACCTCACTGTCGGTTGTTCATCAAAGTTATAGACGACGACCTCGCGGGCCCACGGAAAGCGTCACACGCGAGTATCGAATGTCGTGTAGGATAACCATCGACTGCATGTGGCAAAATATTGGCCCTCTTTGGATACTCTAACTCAGTTAGAGGTTAGAGTTAGATTCTAACCCTAAAACCCTGAACTAACTCTAACCAAAGAGGTGTTTGGATGGCAGGGTTAGATTGACAATAAATGCTCTTTTGCAATCACTTGCTCTTTTTCTTGAAGAAACTAACCCAAATAAGCACCTCTTGGATGGGTTAGTTTTTCGGGGTGTGCATCTAACCCAAACTAACCCTCCTGTTTGGATATTTTCGGGTTAGTTGAGTCCAAACTAACCCAAACCAACTATAACCCATGGATCCAAACAGGGCCATTTATGTATGAAAGGGTTGTGTAATGTTTCAAATAACAATTTCAAGACTCTGATGTGGCACCAGCCTGCCTAACAAAACGGCCAACCCAGATGGTGGCTTACAACTCGTAGTGTACTACGAGCCACCGCCACCCCCACACGCACACACCCACACACACACACACACACACACCGCGAATCCACCGCAACTACGATGCATGTCAAATTAATTATCCCGCGGTGAACATACATGTTACTGATACGTCTCCAACGTATCTATAATTTTTGATTGCTCCATGCTATTATTTATGATATTTTGGATGTTTAATGGGCTTTGTTATACACTGTTATACTATTTTTGGGACTAACCTACTAGCCCAACGGCCCAGTCCAGATTGCTGGGTTTTTTTTGCCTATTTCAGGGTTTTACAGAAAAGGAATATCAAACGGAGTCCAAACGGAATGAAACCTTCAGGAGAGATATTTTTGGAGCAAAATACGCACGGGAGACTTGAGAACCACGAAGTAGGGCTGATGTGGCATCCACGAGGGTGGGTGCGCCCCCCCTATAGGGCGCGCCCCCTGCCTCGTGGGCACCCCGTCTGGCCCCCGGTGCCCTCCTTCCTCTATATATACCTATGTACCCCGAAACTATCAGAACAACACAGAAAACCCTAGTTCCACCGCCGCAACCTTCTGTTCCCGTGAGATCCCATCTTGGGGCCTGTTCCGGAGCTCCGCTGGAGAGGGGATCTATCACGGAGTGCTTCTACATCATCATCATCGCCTCACCATGTGTTGTGAGTAGTTACCACAGACCTTCGGGTCCATAGCTAATATCTAGATGGCTTCTTCTCTCTCTTTGGATATCAATACAAAGTTCTCCTTGGTCTTCGAGGAGATCTATTCGATGTAATCTCTTTTTGCGGTGTGTTTGTCGAGATCCAATGAATTGTGGGTTTATGAGCAAGATTATCTATGAGAAATATTTGGTTCTTTTCTGAACTCTTTATGTGTGATTATAATATCCTTGCAAGTCTCTTCGAATTATTTGTTTGGTTTGGCCTACTAGATCTATAGTTCTTGCAATGGGACAAGTGCTTGGCTTTGGGTTCAATCTTGCGGTGTCCTTTCCCAATGACAGTAGGGGCAGCAAGGCACGTATTGTATTGTTGCCATCGAGGATAAAAATATGGGGTTTGTATCAATATGTTTGAGTTTATCCCTCTACATCATGTCATCTTGCTTAAGGCGTTACTCCATTCTTATGAACTTAATATTCTAGATGCATGCTGGATAGCGGTCGATGTGTGGAGTAATAGTAGTATATGCAGAATCGTTTCGGTCTACTTGTCTCGAACGTGATGCCTATATATAATGATCATGCCTAGATAGTCTCATAATTATGCGCTTTTCTATCAATTGCTCGACAGTAATTTGTTTACCCGCCGTAAAATATCGCTATCATGAGAGAAACCACTAGAGAACACTATGGCCCCGGGTCTATTCTCAACATATCAATCTACAATCTACTTTACTTTTCCGCTTTTACTTTCTTTTCTTATATCCAAAAATACCAAAAATATCAAACTATCATATCTCACTTTCGTAAGTGACCATAAAGGGATTGAAAACCCCTTATCGCGTTGGCTGCGAAGTTCTTATTTGTTTGTGCAGGTGCGAGGGACTCGCGCGTGGTCTCCTACTAGATTGATACCTTGGTTCTCAAAAACTGAGGGAAATACTTACGCTACTGTGCTGCATCACCCTTTCCTCTTCGAGGGAATACCACGCAAGCTTGAGAAGTAGCAAGAAGAATTCCTAGCGCCGTTGCCGGGGAGGCTTACACAAAAGTCATATACCAAGTACCTATCACAAACACTTATCCTTCGCATTAAATTTTTTGACTCTTGTTTTCCTCTCCCCTACTTCACCCTTGCCGCTTTATTTGCCCTTCTTTTGTCGTGTGTTTATCGTTCGCTTGCTTCTTGTTTGCTTGTGTGTTGGATTGTTTGCTTGTCACTATGGCTCAGGACAATACCAAATTGTGTGACTTCTCCAATACCAACAATAATGATTTTATTAGCACTCCGATTGCTCCTATTACCAATGCTGAATCTTGTGAGGTCAATGATGCTCTGTTGAATCTTGTTATGAAAGATCAATTTTCCGGCCTTCCTAGTGAAGATGCCGCTACCCATCTAAACAACTTTGTTGATTAGTGTGATATGCAAAATAAAAGGGATACGGATAACGATATTGTTAAATTGAAGTTATTTCCGTTTTCACTTAGAGATCGTGCTAAAACTTGGTTTTCCTCTTTGCATAGAAATAGTATTGATTCATGGAATAAGTGCAAAGATGCTTTTATCTCTAAGTATTTCCCGCTTGCTAAGATCATCTCTCTTAGAAACGATATTATGAATTTTAAGCAACTAGATCATGAGCATGTTGCACAAGCTTGGGAGAGAATGAAATTAATGATACGTAATTGCCCTACACATGATTTGAACTTATGGATGATTATTCAAAACTATTATGCTGGCTTGAATTTTGCTTCTAGAAATCTTTTAGATTCGGCCGCAGGAGGCACTTTCATGGAAACTACCTTAGGAGAAGCTACCAAACTCCTAGATAGTATTATGGTTAATTATTCTCAATGGCACACCGAAAGATCTACTAGTAAAAAAGTGCATGCTATTGAAGAGATTAGTCTTTTGAGTGGAAAGATGGATGAACTTATGAAACTATTTGCTGCTAAGAGTGCTTCTTCTGATCCTAATGATATACCCTTGTCCACTTTGATTGAAAATAATAATGAATCTTTGGATATGAATTTTGTTGGTAGGAATAATTTTGGTAACAATGCTTATAGAGGAAACTTTAATACTAGGCCTTTTCCTAGTAATTCCTCTAATAATTATGGTAATTCTTACAATAACTCTTATGGAAAGATGCCTTCTGAATTTGAAACTAGTGTTAAGGAGTTTATGATTTCGCAAAAGAATTTCAATGTTATGCTTGAAGAAAAATTGCTTAAGATTGATGAATTAGCTTGAAGTGTGGATAGAATTACTCTTGATGTTGATTCTTTGAACCTTAGATCTATCCCACCTAAGCATGATATCAATGAGTTTCTCAAATCCATGAGAATTTCCATCGATGAATGCAAAGAAAGAACCGCTAGGATGCGTGCTAAAAGAGAGAATTATATAAAAGCGTGTTCTTCTAGTTATCATGAAAATAAAGGTGAATATCTGGAAGTTATTGATGTGTCTCCTATTAGATCCTTTTTTTCTAATATAAATCTTGATGAAGATAGGATTGGAGATGATTCTACTTTAAGGTGTCCCAATGATTCCGAGTTTTTAGATCTTGATGCTAAAAAAATTAAAAGTGGGAGTGAAGAGATTAAAACTTTGCATAGTGATGAACCCACTACTTTGGATTTCAAGGGATTCAATAATGATAATTTCTCTTTGATTTATTGTATTTCCTTGTTGCAATCCATACTAAACTCTCCGCATGCTTATAGTCAAAATAAAGCTTTTACTAAACACATAGTTGATGCTTTGATGCAATCTCATGTAGAAAAACTTGAGTTAGAAGTTTCTATCCCTAGAAAGCTATATGATGAGTGGGAACCTACTATTAAAATAAAATTTAAAGATCATGAATGCTTTGCTTTGTGTGATTTGGGTGCAAGTGTCTCCACTATCCCAAAAACTTTGTGTGATTTGCTAGGTTTCCATGAGCTTGATGATTGTTCTTTAAATTTGCATCTTGTGGATTCCACTATTAAGAAACCTATGGGAAGGATTAATGATGTTCTTATTTTTGCCAATAGTAATTATGTGCCCGTAGATTTCATTGTTCTTGATAAAGATTGCAATCCTTCATGTCCTATTATTCTTGGTAGACCTTTCCTTAGAACGATTGGTGCAATTATTGATATGAAGGAAGGAAATATTAGATTCCAATTTCCGTTAAAGAAAGGCATGGAACACTTTCCTATAAAGAAAATCGAACTACCATATGAATCTATTATGAGAGCCACTTATGGATTGCCTTCCAAAGATGGCAATACCTAGATATATCCATGTATCGTGCCTAGCTAGGGGCGTAAAACGATAGCACTTGTTGGGAGGCAGCCCAATTTTATATTTTTTTGTTTTTGCTTCTGTTTAGGAATAAAATTGCATCTAGCTTCTGTTTAGATGTGGTTTTGTGCTTTAATTAGTGTTTGTGCCAAGTAGAACCTTTGGGAAGACTTGTGTGAAGTTTAGATGATCTTGCTGTGAAAAAACAGAATCGTTAGCGCTCGCTAGAATGGTCACCAGATTTTACTGGAGTGAGCTATTTAGTTGATTCTTTTCGGAGATGATTAATAGACAAATTCCTCACGTTTCCCAATTTATTTCAATTTTTTGGAGTTACAGAAGTATGCGAAAACTGCAGATTACTACAGACTATTCTGTTTTTCGTGCGTTGCTTGCTTATTTCAATGCATCTATGAGTAGTATTGGGAAGTATGAATCATAGAGAAGTTGGAATACAGTAGGTTTAATACCAATGTAAACAAAGAATGAATTAATTGCAGTACCTTTGAGTAGTGGTTTGTTTTCTTATACTAACGGAGCTCACGAGATTTTTGTCTAAGTTTTGTGTTGTGAAGTTTTCAAGTTTTGAGTATTGCTTTGATGGACTATGGAACAAAGAGTGGCAAGAACCTAAGCTTGGGGATACCCAAGGCACCCAAGGTAAAATTCAAGGACAACCAAAAGCCTAAGCTTGGGGATGCCCCGGGAAGGCATCCCCTCTTTCGTCTTCATCCATCGGTAACTATACTCGGAGCTATATTTTTATTCACCACATGATATGTGTTTTACTTGGAGCATCATGTATCATTTGAGTCTTTGCTTGTTAGTTTGCCACAATTATCCTTGCTGGACACACCTATTTGAGAGAGTTAAATATGGCATAGGAATTGATAGAACACTCTATGTGCTTCACTTATATCTTTTGAGTTGAATAGTGTTTGATCTAGTGCTTCACTTATATCTTTTAGAGCACGGTGGTGATTATATTTTGTAGAAATTGTTGATCTCTCATGCTTCACTTATATCCTTTTGAGAGTCTATTAAAACAGCATGGTAATGTGCTTTGGCTATATAACTAGCCTTCGCATGATAGACATCCAATATCAATATAGTAAAAACTTTCACACTAAGTGCATTGAATATGATGAGAAGTTGGATGCTTGATAAATGTTTTGAGTTATGAGGATAGTGATATTAGAGTCATGCTAGTGGAGTTATTATGAAATTGAGAAATGCTTGTGTTAAGGTTAGTGATTCCTGTAGCATGCACGTATGGTGAACCGCTATGTGACGAAGTTAGAGCATGAGGTATTTGTAAAGTGTCAACCTTTGTGTGGAGGTCGGGGGCGCGCGATGGTTAACTCCTACCAACCTCCCCCCTAGGAGCATGCGTTGATTTCTTTGTTTGGATGACTCGTAGATTTTTGCAATAAGTATATGAGTTCTTATGACTAATGTTGACTCCATGGATTATACGCACTCTCACCCTTCCACCATTGCTAGCCTCTCTTGTACAGCGCAACTTTCGCCAGTACCATACACCCACTATATATCCTTCCTCAAAACAGCCACCATATATCTTCCTCAAAACAGCCACCATACCTACCTATCATGGCATTTCCATAGCCATTCCGAGATATATTGCCATGCAACTTTCCACTGTTCCATTCATATGACATGCTTCATATTGTCATATTGCCATGCATGATCATGTAGTTGACATCGTATTTGTGGTAAAGCCACCATGCATAATTTTTCATACATGTCACTCTTCATTCATTGCACATCCCGGTGCACCGCCGGAGGCATTCATATAGAGTCATACTTTGTTCTAGTATCGAATTGTAATATCGAGTTGTAATTCAATGAAAGTGTGATGATCATCATTATTAGAGCATTGTCCCATGTGAGGAAAGGCTAAATCAAGAAAGACCCTCCAAAAAAAAGGCCAAAGTAAAAAGGAAAGGCCCAAAAAAAAGAAGAGAAAAAGGTACAATTGCTACTATCTTTTTCCACACTTGTGCTTCAAAGTAGCACCATGTTCTTGATGATAGAGAGTCTCATGTTTAGTCACTTTCATATACTAGTGGGAATTTTCATTATAGAACTTGGCTTGTATATTCCAATGACGGGCTTCCTCAAATGCCCTAGGTCTTCGTGAGCAAGCAAGTTGGATGCACACCCACTAGTTTCTTTAGTTGAGCTTTCATACATATTTAGCTCTAGTGCATCCGTTTCATGGCAATCCCTACTCACTCACATTGATATCTATTGATGGGCATCTCCATAGCCCGTTGATACGCCTAGATGATGTGAGACTATCTCCCTCCTTTTTGTCTTCTCCACAACCACCTCTCTATTCCACATAGTGCTATGTCCATGGCTCACGCTCATGTATTGCGTGAAAGTTGAAAGGTTTGAAAGAATAGAGTATGAAAACAAGTGCTTGGATGAAATCGGGGTTGTGCATGATATGAATATTTTGTGTGATGAAGAGGGAGCATAGCTAGACTATATGATTTTGTAGGGATAACTTTCTTTAGCCATAGTATTTTGAGAAGACATGATTGCTTTGTTTGTATGCTTGAAGTATTATTATTTCTTATGTTAGTATAGACTTGTGTCTTGAATCTTTCAGATCTGAACATTCATGCCACAATTAAGAGAATTACATTAAAAACTATGTTGGTTAGCATTCCACATCAAAAAATATGTTTTTATCATTTACCTACTCGAGGACGAGCAGGAATTAAGCTTGGGGATGCTTGATACGTCTCCAATGTATCTATAATTTTTTATTGTTCCATGCTATTATTTATGATGTTTTGGATGTTTAATGGGCTTTGTTATACACTTTTATATTATTTTTGGGACTAACCTACTAACCCAAAGGCCGAGTCCAGATTGCTGTTTTTTTGCCTATTTCAGGGTTTTACAGAAAAGGAATATCAAACGGAGTCCAAACGGAATGAAACCTTCGCGAGAGATATTTTTGGAGCAAAATATGCACGGGAGACTTGAGAACCACGGAGTAGGGCTGACGTGGCGTCCACGAGGGTGGGGGCACGCCCCCCTACCTCGTGGGCACCATGTCTAGCCCCCGGTGCCCTCATTCCTCCTATATATACCTATGTACCCCGAAACTATCAGAACAACAGAGAAAATCCTAGTTCCACCATCGCAACCTTTTGTTCCCGTGAGATACCATCTTGGGGCCTGTTCCGGAGCTCCTCCGGAGAGGGGATCTATCACGGAGTGATTCTACATCATCATCATCGCCTCACCATGAATTGTGAGTAGTTTACCACAGACCTTCGGGTCCATAGCTAGTATCTAGATGGCTTCTTCTCTCTCTTTGGATCTCAAGACCAAGTTCTCCTCGGTCTTCGAGGAGATCTATTCGATGTAATCTCTTTTTACGGTGTGTTTGTCGAGATCCGATGAATTGTGGGTTTATGATCAAGATTATCTATGAGAAATATTTGGTTCTTTTCGGAACTCTTTATGTGTGATTATAATATCCTTGCAAGTCTCTTCGAATTATTGGTTTGGTTTAGCCTACTAGATCTATAGTTCTTGCAATGGGAGAAGTGTTTGGCTTTGGGTTCAATCTTGCGGTGTCCTTTCCTAGTGACAGTAGGGGCAGCAAGGCACGTATTGTATTGTTGCCATCGAGGATAAAAAGATGGGTTTTATATCAATATGTTTGACTTTATCCCTCTACATCATGTCATCTTGCTTAAGGCGTTACTCCGTTGTTATGAACTTAATACCCTAGATGCATGCTGGATAGCGGTCGATGTGTGGAGTAATAGTAGTAGATGCAGAATCGTTTCAGTCTACTTGTCTCGAACGTGATGCCTATATATAATGATCATGCCTATATAGTCTCATAATTATCCGCCTTTCTATCAATTGCTCGACAGTAATTTGTTTACCCGCCGTAGAATATCGCTATCATGAGAGAAGCCACTAGAGAACACTATGGCCCCCGGGTCTATTCTAAACATATCAATCAACAATCTACTTTACTTTTCCGCTTTTACTTTCTGTTCTTATATCCAAAAATACCAAAAATACCAAACTATCATCTCCATCAGATCTCACTTTCGTAAGTGACCGTAAAGGGATTGACAACCCCTTATCGCGTTGGCTGCGAAGTTCTTATTTGTTTGTGCGGGTGCGAGGGACTTGCGTGTGGTCTCCTACTGGATTGATACATTGGTTCTCAAAAACTGATGGAAATAGTTACGCTACTGTGCTGCATCACCCTTTCCTCTTCGAGGGAATACAACGCAAGCTCGAGAATTAGCAGTTACCAAAGGAGGGACGTTTTAATTTCAAAAAAAACACAGAGATCATTAAGACTAAAATTGATTGATTGATTTTCTACGGGTATAATGTGCAAAAATCAAATTTGAGCTACATGCACACGTGACAGTGCACCTAAATGGACTACAACAGGAACCCCCCTTTAGCAACGCGTCAATGCGTTGTCAAATTTATGTATAAGCGTTGTTAAGGTCTATACCAACGGATTTGTATGCGTTGTCAGGCCAACTCCACCGCGCGACCCCATCCTGTCCGGCCACGTCCGTTTGGGGTAAAACGGACAAACGAGGCAGCCCAGCGCGCGGGAGCAAACGGACGTTTGTCCATTTTCTGTCCGCTTTCGACCCATCCCCGGACCAAGTATGCGCCGATTTTGGGGTTAAACTGACAGCGTGCAGACGGGCGGGACGCGCGCGCTTGTCCTCCCCTTTTAGCGCCATTTCCCGTGCCCTCCCACGTCCCTCCCACCGCGCCCACCTACCCCCGTCCATGGCCAATGCCCAGCCGAATTCCGGCGGCCTGGCCATGGACCCGCCCCAAAAGTGAAGAAGAAGAAGGCCAAGGGGCCAAGGAAGCCGCGGTTAGAGTGCATGCTGGAGGAGATTGCCAAGCTGGACGCGGAATCTGCGAAGAGGAGGAACCGGAGGGCGATCGTCAAGGGTAATGCCGCCGCGGCCAAGTTTGCGGCCGAGCGCGAGGCGAGGGAGGCCGCGCGGCGCAAGGCCGAGGCCGACGAGAAATAGGACATCGTCAACAAAGCGCGCGCCCTCCTCATGCTTGGCGTTTACCGTCCGGCTGGTTTCCCTGCACCGGCCGCTGGCCCGGCGAGCACAAGCTCGTCGGTTGCCCGTCCTCCGCACTGCCAGTCACCAACGTCGCGGACGACGCCTATGTCGCCCGGCTTTCCCCCGCCAAGGCACGGCGGCCAGAACTGTTTCTTGCCGGACGTTGGCGTGATGCCGCCGTCCACCCCGCGCACCTCGGCCGTCATCGACCTCAACATCATGCCTGGGTCCGGCAGCGGCGGCCGGCCGTCCGTGGAGATGCAAAGAAAGCAGGCACGGCCAGCGTTCATGTGCACCATGCCATCTCCCCGCGTCTTGTTCGACGGAATGCCAACACCAACGCCATCAGTCAGCGACCCCTTCTACAACCATTTCATGGAGGATGTGATCTATGAGGGTGGGCAGGGCCGTTCCTACGACCCCGACGAGACCCAAAGTCATGATGGCCGCGCCCATTTCTTCCCGAAGAAGAAGCCGACGACCGTGCTAACTACGACCATGGTGATTCGTGGCATGAAGACGATGACATCTACGTCGAAGGTGATGGTGATGAAGAAGAAGTCATTGATATTGATATTTTGGGCGAGCCATTGTTCATCGATGAGCTCACCCAAAGAGCGGAAGCACAAAAGAGGAGGAAGAGCATTCGCACGGGTTCATATATCCAAGATGAGGACAAGTTGATTTGACAATGTTGGATGGAGATTAGCCAAGATCCGAGGACCGGTGCACAACAAAAGGGGATTGTTTTTTGGACGAGAGTCCACAGAACATTCCATGAAAGGAAGATGTTTGAGCCCTACCAAATTACAAGCAACCGTGGCATCACCTCGATTCAAAAGAGGTGGTTGTTCATCCAACAAGAGTGCAACAAGTATTGCGCCGCATTAGAGAGCGTTGAAGCATGGCCTGTGAGCGGTCTCCGCGTTGGGGACATGGTATGCTCTTCTCATCCTAGTCCATTCCTTGCTACGGCCACGGCCTTGTATATGTTTGCATGTCCAATTGTTGTTGATCATGTGGTGTAGGCATTTCAATCTTTGGAGGCATTCAAGGCCCGGCAAAACGACAAGGCATTCACTCTCACACATTATTGGACGATCATCAACAATTGTCCCAAGTTCAAGGATCAATACCGTGAACTTCAAAGAAAGAGAGGCAAGAAGACGGCCAAGTTCGCTGAAGGTGGAGATGGCGAGGCGTTGAAGAGGCCGAGGGGCAAGACCAACTCCAAGGTGCACGACATACGTGATGCCTCATCCATGGCCTTGCATGACACTTTGCATGGCATGATGTCCCAAAAGGATCTGAGGGACGAGAAGAAGCGGCAAAGCAAGGACGAGCAAATGAAGCAATACCTAGAGCTTCAAAGGATGAAGCTTGAGATGGAAGAGACGGCCAAGAAGAGGAAGTTCGACATGGAGGAGGCGGCCCGACAGAGGCAACTCGACATCGAGGCCGCCAATGTCGCGGCCAAGCAGAGGCAGCTCGACATGGAGGAGGCGTCCCGACAAAGGCAGCTCGACATCGAGGACGCCAATGCCAAGGCCAGACAGAGGCAGCTCGACATCGAGGCTGCCAATGCGAAAACCAAAGCCAGGGAGGTGGCCCTAGCGATCATGAGCGCGGACTTGTCGAAGATGAACGAGAAGACAAGGAGCTTGTTCGAGGCCAGGCAGAAGGAGATGTTCGACGACGACGACCTGAACTAGGTCGTCCGATCGGCCGTGGCATGTGTGCCCTGAGAGAAACCTACTCATTTTGGAGGCTGGTTGTGTTGCCGGCCGCTGACTGTGTTGCCGGCGAACAAACCTATTCATTTTGGAGGCAGCCTGTGTTGCCGGCCGCTGGCTGTGTTGTCGGCGAGGATGTGTAGGCCAATGGCTCTGTTGCCGGCGTGAATATAGGGCCGCTGGCCTAAACTAGGGTGTTGGTTGGTGTTTTTAAAATGGAGGCGGACAGGATGGGGCCGACGGATGCGGCCGCGCGCTGAACGCAAGGCCACCGCATCCCAGGACAGGCCCGGACACGACCCCATCGCCCTACCCAAACTGATAGATTCTGGCCAAACCGGACGTCCGTTTGGGGTTGTGCGGTGGAGTTGGCCTCATTGGTGGCGTTGGAAGAGTCTACAACAACACATATGCATGCGTTGGTAACTGATGTGCATAAGCGTTGTAACATAGCATCGTATAAACGAGAGCCCAACAACACTTCGTATGCGTTGGTGGTTACTATGCACAAATGGATTTTGGAATGGAAATACAAATCATTACAACTTTGAAAGTAGTTGCTACATAGATTATGAGGCCAATGTTGTTAGTGTATATGAGATGCAATATAGTAACAAAAACCTCATATATTGAATTAGTAATGTTGCTTTACAAAGAACACCATCCAAAGAATACATGACATTGTATATAGGTATGCTTTGTTCTACGTTCTACATATCGGAGTGGCACTGATGGTTACAAATTGTACCTTCAGCTTGGACACATGAGTTTAACAAGAACATGTGCACTGTACATAGAAACAGGTCGAAGCTTCATTGCATAAAACAAAAACCTAAGCTCATCACATGAGCATCTAAATTGACATGTTCAATCTTCATCAACTAGAACTAAAATGATCAGTTTCTCTTGGCATCCATAACTCCATATCCTGAAGATAGTTCCTGCCACTTGCATCTATAATAAATTACATAATCGTCATTTTTCTGCTAGCAACGAAGAAAATACAAATAGTTAAGTATACTATATTTTGGATAACAAATAAGTTCTGGACGAATTTAAAGTACAAGCTACCAACCAAACATTCCGTTCTTATTTCGAGGTGATGCCTTTGGAGTTATGTACAAATTTAGTTTCAGACAATATAATCAAAGGAAAAACATGTAGGTAACAAAAAATAATTCTAGCTATATTCCTATAAATTTGGTATGGTGAATGCATGTCAACGTATTCAATTATTAATGTTAACTGAAATGGTGAACAGATTGTGCTAAGTAGGGAGGAAATAATAAAGCTATCGCATGAGTGGATACAAAAATTGGATGTGTGGTGTATAAGCAGCATGGAATGACCGCTACATGTTGTAAGATTGAACTGTGATCATGTGTCTGTTCTGCACCTGACAACAAGTGAACCAAACTGAAGTCTTAATTAGTTGTTGTAATGAGCAGTGTGTACTCAGAGAAACTATAGCTTGTAGTAGTAAGTGGCTGCTTGTTCTACTTAGATAATTGGAATCTAGTCAAGTGCTTCAACTAACAATTCTCTCAACTGAACTGGTATGCATGTCACTCCATCGGCCAAGAACTGGTACTGAGATCACTGGATTCAGCATATGAAGAAGATATATCACTTTGGTCTGAATGTCTACATAATCTGAATGTGTCCAGATGAGCCTGTATGTCTACATGAGCTAGTTTATTTTCTACATGAGCGTGTGTGTTAAAAAACTAGAAATCTGAATGTGGACACTGACATCTGAATGTATATACTGTATAGCAGCCAATTTGGAAACTAGCATACTGTACTAAGCACTAAGCAATAGCAGCTAAAATGAGATGTATCACTTTGGTCTGAATGTCTACATAATCTGAATGTGTGCAGATAAGCCTGTTTGTCTACAAGAGCTAGTTTATTTTCTACATGAGCGTGTGTGTTAAAAAACTAGAAATCTGAATGTGGACACTGACATCTGAATGTATATACAGCATAGCAGCCAATTTGGAAACTAGCATACTGTACTAAGCACTAAGCAATAGCAGCTAAAATGAGATGCAGACATCCGCATGTGCCCGTCGGGCATAGCGAGCAGTTGAAACTTGTGGATGCGGGGCGCTGCAAAGCCTGCTATTTTGGTTGCGGGTGTATGCGGATGTGCTGCGGATGTGTCTGTCTGCAACCTGAATCTAAATGAACAATTAACATGGCATATAAATATGAATTCATATACACACGACGCGCACACTAACACACAGAAAGAAGGATTTATGAACACCACACCTATGTGATGTCAGTGACGTGTCCCATCATTGCTGGTCCTATTTATCCTACCAGAACTCATGAAATTCACAGCCTGATTAGCTCAAATACATTTGTCTCTTTTATATTAGGGTTAAACCTGCAAGAAAATAGGTCACTAAGTAGGAGCTTAAAATTCACATACTAGTGAGAATAAAAAATGTAGTGCGGGATCCTGTGATGTGTTTTTGTTGTGATGCATCCTTATGGCCTAAAAATTATTGCAATTCATAACATGAAAATAAATACAAATATTTCAGTATTTAGAAGTACCTGAAACTAAACAAAATTGTTCAAATGAATCAAACTTTTACATACATACTTTCGCATGCTGGCAAGCGTGAGATGTCTAGACTATCATTTATATACCTTTTTAATGTCGTTATGTAACTCATTCCCAATAATACTGAATAAGGAGAGGAAATGCACTTGTAATTTTAATTCCTCCTTGAAAACGAAAGCTTTTGGAAAAGTAGTGAATAAATATCAAATAATGTGCAATCACCCTTGTTTCAACAGAATACTAGATTCTTTCCCTATAAGCCTCGAAAAAATGCAAGCACTAATATCAAAACAAGACTGGTGAATAGTCATCCAAGATAACATAATTATTCTGTTCTGCAGTATAATGTATATAGCACTCTAAAGTATGATAGACATGTAGAGAAATACATACAGATAGTATAGGTGCAACACACAATTATGGTCTGTGCAACTAAATGAGAGGATCACCAGCAAAAACATGCATAAGAAATTGGAGAATCAGGTTTCCTCCAATAAAAAAGGATCACTAGCCATAACTTAAGTACAGTACAGTAGTATCAATGTTCATTGACCAACTGAATTGGAAGGGGACAGACATGTCCAATCTGGTAACTAATTGGTCCACCCATGGCACAAGTGGAAGTTTAGAGAAGCTGGAGCACCACATGCCAATGGAATTATACAAGCCACGATGCTGTTAGTTAGGTGGGAATGGAATATTGGGGATAAGATGATAGCCAAGATCAGAGAGGATGACTGCCACACTTAACCATCGGCGTCGGAGTCGAGGTAGCCGAGGCAGAGTAGCACCGTTGAGCCAGTGGTGGTAGCCATGCCTCCGGGGACGCAGGGGTTATAGAGCTGACAAACCGGAGAAGCGGGAGTTGCGCCGATGACTCGTGGAGACTAGGGTTGCTGTAGGGGCACGTGCATGGGACCGGAGGACGTTGCGGAGGCGGAAGATCGGAGGATAGCACTCAGGGGGAGACGGGGGCAGCGAGCAAGGGCGCGGGAGAGCGCTGGAGCTACGCCGAACCGGAGATCGTGGCGGCAGCGCCATGGCCATGGAGCTTAGGAGAAAGAGGGAACAGAGGATAAGGAGAAGGGATAAGAAAATTAGTTTTGGTTTGCACGGAGTAAGGGCATCTCCAATAGATTGTATGTTAGTCTTGTTGGTAAAATGTCCACGTCATCAACCAACAAGCTATCATACAACTACTCCAATAGTTTGTATGTAAGCTATCCAATAGATGATGAGTAAATAAATATGGTTGCTCTCTATTTCACCTTGGAGCTTGTGCAAAGGTTGTTGGTTATTCTACATACAACTTTGCTCTCTCTCCACATTTATTACATGCCACATCATCACTATGTCCTAGGTGGCAAATTTACCAACGTCTATCTTACAGCTGTTGGAGATGCCCTAAGGTGGAGGTGGGACGGGGAGGTTAGATTTTTTACTGAGGGAGCATGGTGGTTAGCGCTAAGTGGGGAGGTGGGAGGTTGAATAAAACAACACTTTCGTTGATTTTTTTTTTCAAGGGTACGTCAAAGGCGTACCTTAGCTTTATAGAGGAAGAAAATACGTACAAGAGATTACATATAAGCCGGTTGGGACACAGCCGATCTAACCAAGTCTCCACTCCACATGTACCCTACTCTACAACTCTACCATACTTTGAACTCCAACCGCTCCTGCCGAGGCCCAAGTCTTGAGATCCTCGAAGATCATGCTCACCGTGTCATGCTCATTCTTGATCTGGCCCAATCCAAACACCATCGCGTTCCTCTGTTTCCATAGCATCCAACAGATAAGCATAACACAGGTGTCAAAGCCTTTCCGAGATTGTTTATGACTTCACTTTCTGGCTTCCGACCACCATTGCACCAACCTAGACTCATTGGTTGGGCAAATTTCCATAGTCAGCCCCATCCTGGCAATGCAGCTGAACCATACTTGTCTCGAGAACACACACTGCTGTAAAATGTGATCTACCGTGTCCTCCTCTTGATCACATAGGAAGCATTTTGAAGTTTGATCTTGCAAACCGTGTCTAGCCCTTCTGTCTGACGTCCATAGACGATATTGTACAGCCAACCACATGAAGATTTTGCATGCCGGAGGTGCCCAACACTTCCAAATGGCTCCAAATGAGTGGAATCTCACTCCTCCCTCACAAAGCATATTATATGCAGATGATGCAGAGTATGTTCCTGATGCATTCCAAGCCCAAACGGGGTTGTCCTCGGTCCGAACGTCAAGTTGCACCTCCTCCAAGATCTCCCAGAGGCCTATAAACTGGGTTAAGCCTTCTGTGCACAAGTTACCCACCACATCATTTATCCAAGAGTGCATGCGCAAAGCATCCCAGACGAGTCGTCTGATGGCAACTTGCATACAGACTGACTTCACGACCAAAGGGGCGATTTCCGAGATGGTGGCGCCATGAAGCCACCTATCCTTCCAAAACAAAATTTTGTCACCCGCTCCAACCTTCCATTTTACCAAGCTTCCGAAAGCTTGCACAACCGGTTTGTCCGCGGTCAAGCTGAGACCTTGCCACGGCCTCGAAGCATCTATGCGTCTAAGCCATTCCCATCTCAATCTGAGTGCGATGCCATGCTTGTGTAGATCAATGACGCCAAGGCCCCCCATGTTCTTAGGTCTACACACTCTCGCCCAAGATACGACACATTTGCCTCCCGTAACTTCCTCAGTCCCGGCCCAGAAGAAAGCCCGACGGCCTTTGTCCACACTATCAAGTGCCCATTTTGGCGCCTCCGCGATCATGAGTTGATTTCGTTGGTGGGCATGTGTTGGTATAGGGGAGTGTTTGTTATAGTGTGCAAAAACACATGTGTCTCACTGGGTGCATGTTTATTTCCCGTGCAATAAATTTCAAACATTGAGAATCTTGATTTTAAATTCTAGTACATTCAAAACTTATTTGAAGTTCATGAAACTTATCGTCCTGTCATATCGACACCAATACAAAGTGGGATTGTACTTTTTTGGGTCAAATTTGAGACCAGTTTTGATGTAATCCTTATCTAATTACAGATAGGAGATTATTAATAATTGGGGATCAATATCCCAAACTGATTATTTATTCGAACTGTGAATGTTAGACCAACAATGGATACGTGTCATGCTTCGGTTAAGCAATAAAGTGGCAGCATTAATCATCCAAATAGAAAAACAATATACGTGCCGTCGCGCGACCCATGCGGCGTGCGAGCAGGCATGAGTTGACAGGACGCATGCGAGCAGTCCGCCGCGCACGCAGACGGGAAGGCGTGCGTGCATGTGTGTGAATTGACGGAGGCGTGCTCACTCCGCAGTGTCATCGGGAGGTGTGCGAGTAGCTGTGCGGTGCGCAGGCTCACCGGGAGGCGAGCCATCGGTTTGACCGCCGCCCGCCTCTCTCCCACAACTCCCACTACTCCATATTGATGGTGCATCCGAGCGGCCGCACCCCCCATCCTCGCTATGCACACACAATCCTCTCTCTCTCTGTTTGCATTCTCGACGCCGCTCTCAGTCCTCAAAACCGTCAGTGTATGAGGATGCTGCCGAAGCGCCCCATCGGAGGGAGTGGCGACGCCTGGGCTGCGAAAGCACCGGAGCACGGCGTGGAGATGGAGACAGAGGTTGCCGTCACCGCCGGCGAGTTATCGCTGCACCCTGACGTCCTCGATGGCGTCGAGCTTCCACAGCCGGAGGGGGGTGTTCCACACCGACTCCGACGGCCACTATGACGACGACTCCGATGACCACTTCGGCGACGACTCCGACTCCGACGGACAGCTGGTTAGTCATCTATACCCATTTATGTGTCAAATAGATCATAGGGTTTCTCTGGTTACTCCTGCCTCTCCCTTTCCGGAATAGAAATCATGTGGTTATGTTCTCCCAATCCATGAAATCTGAGTAAGTTTCGTTAGATCCATGTAGTTTATTGATTGTTTGAATGGCACAGGTGATAAGTGATTAGTTGTTTCATCTATGCAAATGATTTCTGCTAGTAATCCAACTAGGTTAGTGTTCGTGCTAATAATTTCTAGCTAGGACTTGACAATTGATTTTGAATGACCTACATATGTTTGTGCCATTATTTTCTTCAAGATTGGTCTGTACATAGACGACTGTGCTTAAAAATCGCACCATAATCTCTGGATATGTATAAATAAATAGCCATAAATTCCTAATCCTACTTCACCGCATGTAATCAGTGATTTGATGCCAAATTTGTTTTACTATTTGTATAGGTGATGTCTGACGACGTGGATAGCAAGGATGAAGATGTCCAAAGGAGGTACAAGAGGCGAATCCCGAGGGAGCTTTATGCGGGAATGCATAACATGCGTATTAGGACCTGGAACGACGACTATGGATGCCCATTTTGCAACCACAAGATTCATGACGCATATCTAAGTGTTCTGGCGCATGCAAGAGGACGGGACGTTGGCTCATTCAAGCAGAAGTATTCTTGCAGGGTGGCGCACGGCGCGTACGCCGAGTACCTGGAGAAGCTTCAGGATCGTGCCGGCCGCATGTGAGATGAGATGTGGGATGGATCAAACTATGTACGCTTGAGTATGCTTAATGATGGTTGAACTATGTACTTATGGTTGAACTATGCTTATGTACATGTACGCTTATTATCTATGTTTGATTATGTTAAATATTTCACCAAATTTTGGTAAAAAATACAATGGGGGACCAATAAACCAAGACGGAGGTAGTACGTCAATCACACACGGTTCCCAAAATTGGAACCATGTGCAATGACTTTCATTTTGCCTGCAATATCAATCACACACGGTTCGCTCTAGCAAACCGTTGCCCCCAAAATTCTTTATGGGACAGAAAACCCTCACCACCCAATTCAAAAAAGAAAAAAGAAAACCCTCACCATCCCCACGTCACAAAAACCCTCACCCTGCCTGCCACCCCCTCGGCCCCTTCGGTACGTTCCCCATTCACACATGCACAAGCTCCTCCGCGTCTATGCCATGGCACCACCTCTCGCGGCAGTAAACACTTAGCTCGACGCCTGCTGTCGCCGCGAGGCAGCTGGCAAAGCCCACCGCATTTTGCCACTTCCGCTTGCTGCCGCCTATCGCCATTGACTTTCTCGACGCTGCTCGCGGTCGACCCAGCTCCGCTCGGTTGGGGAATCTGCCATACTCAGGGTTCTTTCTCATGGATGACAAGGTAACTAATTTAACGAGATATTATCTCATCTCTTATCGCAGTTCATCTGGCTCCTTTTAACACCCGGCGGAAATCGCCGTGAATTAATTTTTATTCGAGCTAATTTGAGGGTTTTCTTTCATTCATAGAATGTACAGTGCGCCGACACTTCAGGACTTGGTGACCGCTGCCAGAGATTCCATCTCATCATACCAGATAACTTAAGGATGCGCGCGATATGTTCAATCCCACCCTAAATCGGTTGGCATGGCCTACTTTCCTGAACATATTCTAAATATTGCTACATTTGGATAAAAGGTGCCACATGCACCATATACGTCAAAGGGGATTTTCCCCTCTTCTTTCTATATTAGGCAAATTAATGATGTATTGTTATTTCGATTACTCTCATATTTCCATGACATCATGTTTACCCTATCTGTTTAATTATAGACTTTTGTCCTTCGATTTCAACTGTTGTACAGTTCTTTCAATTTGGGCCCATATATGCCTGTTACCATATTTTCTTTAACAATCCTACCATTTCCTGCAGGACATCCCTCGCTATGCAACAAATTATGCAGTGCATAATTTTTCCCTTTACATAAATCAAGGCTCGACGAATGTCATAGTGCACACAAACCATGGATTTACAATCGTTGCTACTGTAAGACTTGATGAACGTGGTGACTCCTATTTTGGCACTGGATTTTGGAACGAAATTGCAAATTTTTATGTACTGAAAGCTCACACTAAAATTGCACTACACATAGAAGGGCTGGTCATGAGATATATGCTAACTTCTACGACAAAATCATCCGTCCAGACTTTGTTAAAAGTAAGTTTTCTTTTCAACTATCTGCATATGTTGACTTACCCAGCAATGTCAAATGAATTATGTAGTGTTTAAGCAACCAATTGTTATTCCCTTTTCTTACTATATCCCTAGCTAATAACTTCTAGTTACCAATACACTTTTCTATTGCACTGTTTTAATTAAATATTCCCTGTACTTCCATTTCTATCAGAAAGCGTCGCTGACAAGGAGACTCCGGAGGTGGAGAATGGGGCTGCCAACAAGCGGAGGTCGGTCGAGCTAGAACCGCAAGCGACTCCAGCAGGCCTAGACTTAATCAGCAGCCTCCCCGATGATATGTTGATAGTCATCATCTCCCTCCTCCCAATCAAATATGGGGCGCGGACAACCCTCCTTTCCCGGCGATGGCGCCCCCTATGGAACTCCAGCCCTTTCGACCTCATCGACACCCACGAGCTCTGCCATGGCTATCGCAAAAGCTTGGATGCGTTCCCCAAGATCCTTGGCAGTCACCTTAGCCCAACGAAAGGCCTTAGAATGGCCAAGTTCCGTTCCAACGGCAAGGACCGAGCAAAGCTTGACGAATGGTTCTGATCCCCCGCCCTAGATTAGCTTGAGGAGCTCAATTTTGATGATGGTCATATGCGGTCGTTGCCGACGTCCGCACTCCACCTTGCGCCCACGCTGCGCATCACCAAGTTCAGGAACTGCCATTTCCCGCACCTTAATGACGTGCCTGCTCTTATTCTACCATGACCGAAGCACCTTGAGCTCGTCGCCGTCTGCCTCTCAAAGGGTGACATGGAGCGCCTGCCCCGTGGCTATACTGCACTCGAGTACCTTCGTCTTCAGGCGATCAATGGGTTGAGTACCTTCCACATCACATCCATGACTCTCCGGACTATTTACGTGTGTTGCTTGTGCGGCAGGAAGACACCATAAAAGGTGGACCACGGTATGGTCATCCAGGACACACTTGCACTTGAGAGATTACTTGTAGTTGATCAAGAAGGTCCAACAAGAATCAATGTCATTTCTGCGTCGAAATTGACAGTGGTGGGCTACTCGTCTGACAAATACTCCGAACTTGTTATTGGATCCACACCCGTTCAGGTACAACAGCCGCCTTCTACCTCTCCTTCTACAAATTAACATTCTTTCTAATTTTGAAGATGTTTGTTTGTCTGTCATTCAGAAAATGATTCCGACAAGCTTGACCCCGAAACTGCGCACAGTGAAGGTCTTGGTACTAGAATATATCGGGTCCGACCTGAAGCAAGTTGTCAGTTTCCTGAGATGCTTTCCGTGCCTGGAGAAGCTATATATCCAGGTGATGTTCCTTTCCTGTTAAATGTTAACCATAAGGGAGTTCAATTTGTGACACCTTTTTCCAAGTTTACAATGACAATGTACTGCAATTTCTGAAGGTTCTTTTGGAGGATTTCAGTACATACATGCCCCCCCCATATTGGTTGCTTGATCCATATGGTTACATTCAATAAGCATTTCTCTTTTGGATTCATCTGTACTAGTTTTCATAGGGAACTTTTCATCCACTCCAACCTCTTGTGAAGAAGGCTACATTTTTCTAGAATGCAATCAAATGCCCATGTTAATCTTGTCAGATCGAAGATGGAATGTTAGTGCATTTTACAAATCCTGCAAACCAAATAGCTAGGCATGTAGTAATGTTCAAAACTGCATGTAGACACTAACACGTTTTCCTCTTTTGCATATAAGATTCGGCCCAGTGGTGGATAATGTGATACAATATAACAATCACGTCGAATGCCAAGATCTGCATCTCTCAGAAATTACTTTGAACTCCTACCGAGAGACCTTACCGGAGATTATATTCGCCAGGTTCTTTGTTCTAAGAACAAGGGTGCTGAAGGAAATGAGGTTTGTCCCACATTTATTTCGCAAAAATGAATGGTCTGTTGATCAATGCCGGCGCCTGCGGCAGAATGTAGTAGGCTCCAAAAATGTTGAATTTCATTTTGGAACTTCACATGACAGAGTAATCGGAAGTCATCGAGTCAACCCCATACATGACTTCTCAGTGGATGACCCCTTTGCAAAAATTGTTAGGTTTCGAAGCCAGACTTAGAAGCGGTGATATTAGTTTGAACCTCTCTGATATCCATGTTCAGCGCATCAGCGCGAGCATTTGCAGCTGATGAGCTGAATTTCATTTCAAATATCAGTTTGAACCTTGTAATCTTCGAATTTGAGCCATATAACTCTGGAATTTGAACCTTGTAACATTTCGAGCTTCTGTGGTACAGTCATTGAAATGGCATCGTATGAGACTCGTATATTGCTAGCATTATTTTGACCTTAATATGCAATGGTCTTAGATTTTATTAACCACTCTTGAATTAGTTTACCTTGTCGATCTCACAGCACATGATCTGTATAGCTAACTCGACTGCGATCTTCGACAATATTGCACACAGTTGGTTTCTTCCATCGTGTGCACTGTAGAGCGCATAATTAATTATGGCACTCAAGTGTCCATCATCACCCTTCTGTGTAACTTTGACCTCGTGACCCAAGGGTAAACTTATGACCGAAGTCATTCCACACACTTCGTTTTTACAAAGCTATTTGCCAATAAACGACCACGATTTGTCCCTCTTCTAGCCGACGCATGGCCAAACTAGCCGGGCGGGAAGCTTGCGGGGTAAACAGCGCGGTAGCGCGGGAACAGGCTCTTCGAGCCCACGCCTGGGGTGCGGTGTTGTCAAGCGTGCACTGGATTCTGGAATCCTCAACTATGAACGCCATGACAAGACATGATGATTACAGGCCGGCCGGCCCCCATTTATTACAGCAGCCATTTAACCTACCCTTGTGTCTCTTCAACCTTCCGATCGTTCTCCACCATTGCAAGAAGCACACCCACCACGAAAAATTCTTAGAGGGTATCCCGCGCGGCTCCAATGGTGCTCCGAGTGGCTGCCGACGACGAGCAGCAGTTCACCATGCGTGCTGTGGTGGACACCCACAATAGGTTCATGGACCTCTCGATGGTGTACACCAACGACCCGGTCTGGGCGGAACACTCCATCCACATCATGGAGTTGTTGCTTGCCGAGGAGAAGTACATGGTGCCGGGTTCGACCTCGAGTACACCCGCGCTCGTGCCGGGTCTCGTCGCAAGATCGTCGTCGCCCAGATGTGTGTGCGGAACCACGTCCTCGTCTACCACTACTGCCAGGCCACAAGGCCTTGCAAGCGTTTCGCCAGGTTTGTCAACAGCCACAATACATGTTCGCTACGACGGACATCACCAACGATGAAAAGGCGCTCAAGAATTCGGGCATCGCCTGCCAGAATCTTGTCGACATCCAGGGCCAATTCAAGATCAGGGGCAGGAAGGAGCATGAGAAGGACTCACTGGTTCACCTCGTCGCGGCCATCATCGACCCCAACTACAAAGACATGAAGGATTCATGCAATAAGGACAAGCATGCCTGGCACTTGGCCTGGATGGAGAAACTCGATGTCACATCCCTAGCTTCTGGTAATGCACTAGGTTAGCCTCATGTGTGCATCATGTTTAATCTTGAAAGAAACTTGAAATGGGGATTGCCTAAACCCTAGTAGTAAAGCAACTCAACTAGGGTCAAGAATAAAATCATTTCCAATGACCCAAAATCCCTTCATCAATGTTTGATAATTTTGGCAAGGCATTGAGACCAAACCAAAAATAGTGAGCATTTTTGTGGAATATTTTGGGCTTTGAATTAAATTTATAAGTATTTAAATTGGGGCATATAAATATTTTTAATACCTTTAAATGCTCCAACAATTCTGAAAATAATTGAGGGTCTCTGTAATAATTTATTTAATACCCACAATTATTTTAGGGATTTATTAAAATGATTTGGGCTATAAACTAAAACAAAACAAAATAACAGAAAAAAAAACAGAAAGAAAATAAGAGAGAGAGAGCACTACCTGGGCCTTACCAGCAGAAGCAGCCCAGCCCACCAGGGGCATACTTGTCTTCAACCTCTGCCTACTGGCAGAGGTGAGAGCGAGCACGGCAGCCGCGCGCGCCGGCACGCAGCTGCTTGCTTGGCTCCCCTCGACGCACCTAGACGACGCCACGGAGACGCCCAGAACCCCCTGCACCTCTCCCTCTCTCCCCCGAACGATTTCCCCTCCTCTGTCTCTCTCCCCCGCGAGCACCCGAACATCGTCGTCGCCGCCGTCCTGAACCACCACGGCCACCGTCCACCTCTCGCCCCTCCGATGAGCCCTCGAGCTCCGCCGTGCTCCCCCTCTTCCTCTCCTTCATCTCATGCGACGCCAGGAGCTCCCCCTCACCCGCAACGCCGTCGTTCCCCTCCTCTGCGTCCGGTGACCGCCGTCGACGATTCACCGCCGTTAGGCCGCCCCCAGGCTCGCCGTCTTCTTCAAACGAGCCGCGGTGAGCCTCCGAGTCACTTCCCCCTTCTCCCCTAGCCGCGCATGACCTCTAGGCCATAGCTCCGTCGTGGCCAACTCCGGCCGCCGCTGAACCTGTCGCCGCCGTGGCCACAACCACCATAGCTCGCATCCGAGCTCGCCATCGCACTCCTTGCACTCCCGCGCTTCGGGCAGGGCCATCCGTTGCTCCTGGAGTGGCCCGTAGCGCCGTCTTGATCATCGCCCGAACTCCGGCGCCGCCAAACCTCGTCGCCGGTCACTTTCCGGCCACCCCGCGGCCTCCCGTCTGGTCCTTTGGATGCGGAAGAGCCCCAGCAACGCGTAGGACCAAACGGCGGTCGTTTTGGTCGCCGTGGGACGAAACCCGAACCCTCCGCCGCTTTTGGTCTCACCGGCGACGAGCCGCCGGCGTTTCTGACCTCTTTGACCGGTGGGTTGACCACCCCGGGTCACTGACGTATGGGCCCCACGCCCTTAGTCAACCACTAACTCACTGACGTGTGGGGCCAGTTCCTGCTAATTACCTAGTTAGGTTTAATTAAAATAGGATTAGCCCTGGCTCACTGACGTGTGGGCCCAGGCCCCTAGTTAATTAGAGTTAGGTTTAATTTAGTGCTAACTAATTTAGTTAATTAGTTGAGACACTGACTTGTGGGTCCCAGCCGTCAGGTTTGACCTGGGCTGGCGCCTTTGACCTGCTGACGTAGTAATGATGTCACTATGATGTCATAAATGCTTTTCTGGAATTCTAAATAAATCAAAAATGATTTATTTATTTCAGAAAATAGCCAAAACTTCTAAAAATCATAGAAAATAATCTATAGCTCAGATGAAAATAATTTATATATGAAAATTGATCAGAAAAATCCAAGGAATCTGTTTATGGCATTTTCATGCATGTTTGAATAACTTACAACCACTGTTTAGGACAATTTGAATAAATGGCATTTGAATAATCACATATGGAGTTTGAATTTGAACCTTGGTTCAAACCAACTTCATTTAATATGGTTGCTAGTTGCATTAGCTCAATCAACAGCATATTGCCATGTCATGATCATGCATCATATTGTCGCATTGCATTGATTGTGTTCTTTCTCTGTTGCCGGTGTTTATCCCTTTTCAGTAGACGTGTTCCGACGATGAGTTCGATGACACCGATGAAGACTCAATGTTATCTTCAGAAGTGCCAGGCAAGCAAAACCTCATTGAGCATTTCAATACAATCCCACTCTCTCGCTCTTGCCCTCTTTTACTGCATTAGGACAACAACGCTTCAACTATTACCTCCTGCGGTAGTTGAACCCCTTTCCACTGCATGACCTGTCATTGCCACAGTAAATAGTTGAAACCCACTAGTATGAGTAGGAGTTGATTGAGACATGTTGTGCCTACTCATTCATGCTTTCTGGTTATGCCTGCTATTGCTTAGAGTTGTGTCAGGTCTGATTCATCGGGGATGAATTGGAATGTGGTGAACATGTCCTACTGTTGAGAGCTAAGTGTGTGAACACGATTTGGTAAAGGTAGCGATGAGAGGCCATGTAGGAGTACATGGTGGGTTGTCTCATTGCAGCCATCCTCAGGAACTGAGTTCTGTGTTGGTTGGTCCATGAAACAGCTACTACCACACATTGGGATCCTTAATTGACTCTCTCGACTTATTAATCAACATGATCTCTGTCCAGGAGTTGCAACTAGTTTCTGGTGTTTATAGTTTACTGGAGGTCGTGCGCAGCGCTGACCCTCGGGGTGGGCTGTGACACGGCAGGTACGTGGCACGGTGTACCGATTGCCCGTTTGGTGATGCGGGAACCCTATACACATCGTTTGGGGCCGTGAGCGACACCCCGGCCGGATCTCCCCACGGATGGAACCCAAATAGGCGATAAACCTGGACGAGAGACTTGTGTGGTTAGTCAGGTCGTGGCCGACACCCTCGCTGGGCCTCCGCTTGAAGGTTGCCGAGTACATGTCGTGTAAACGGCGGTAAGTGGTGAGAGCGTGTGTGAAGAAGTACACCCCTGCAGGGTTATATATAATCTATTCGAATAGCCGTGTCCGCGGAAATGGACTTCTGGGTTACCTATTACAGTTCATAGACAAGTGAAAGTGGATACTCTAAAACGCGCAAGATAAGCGTGAGTGCTATGGATGGCCTTCTCGTAGGGAGACGGGAGCGGATCCATAGTGGTGTATTGATTGGTGAATATGTGGACTCGTGTGCGCCACCTCAAAAGAGTTACTTGTAGTCGTAGTTTAGGATAGCCACCGAGTCAAAGCTGGCCTGCTGCAGTCAAACTCCACCACCCCTTTGTAGATACCGATGCATATGTAGCTAGTTCTGATGTAAGTCTTGCTGAGTACCTTTGTACTCACGCTTGCTTAATTTATGTTTTTGCAGAGAGACCTCAGTCTCGCTAGTGGTTCCGCGTGGACTTCGACGTTTAGCTTGGTACCTCAGCTACGATCTTGTGCCCTTGGGAGGGTCTTGTAGATAGTCAGGCTTCTTAGTCTTTTTCATTTGTAGATGTCTGTACTCAGACTTGTAATGCTTCTGTTGCCTGTATGCTCTGTATGTTGGGTCATGTGACCTCTGTTTGTAATAAATGCTATGTTGGCTCTTCTGGGCCTTATCTATATGAGTTGTTGAGTTATGTTGTGATGCCATGTTGTACAGCACATACCTGCATGTTATGCGTACGTGTAATGTGTATTGCTATGTGTGGGATCCGACACCTAGTTGTTTACCCTTGGTAGCCTATCTTACAGGGAAATGTCTCCTAGTGCTTCCACTGAGCCTTGGTAGCTTGCTACTGCTCCGGAGCACTTAGGCTGGCCGGCATGTGTCCTTCTTCGTTCCTGTGTCTGTCCCTTAGGGGAAATGTCACGCGTTGTTCCTTTAAGTCCTTGTAGCTTGCTATGACTTGGGTTCATACGTTGATGACCGACACGTTCGTTGCTGGGTCATGTATGCCTGTCTCTGTAATTTAGTGCCACTTTTGGTTTATAACTGGTCATGTCGGCCCGGGTTCTCTGTCATATGGATGCTAGCGACACTATCATATACGTGTGCCAAAATGCGCAAACGGTCCCGGGCCAGGTAAGATGGCACCCGTGGAATACCGTGTGTGAGGCCGCAAAGTGATATGGTGTGTTACAGGCTAGACCTGTGTGACTTAGGATCGGGGTCCTGACACTCGACAAAGCTCACGTCGTGTACGTGGTCAAGGAGGCGTACATGAGCTACGACATGTACAGGTGGATCATTGACATGAGGAATTCCCTCCTTCCCCAAAACGACCAAGGATCCAGCTAGAAACGGAGCAATGGCAAGCGTCGTCGCAACAATAAGTAGATGATTAGATCCTCGTTTCTCCTACTTTAGTATGCATACAATTGCTTTCTTTGGTGTGTGGAAATGTTATGTGTGTAGTCACTTGTGTAATTGTATGCTTAATTGGTCTTCGCACACGTCTTCGATTACAGACCTATTTGCCTCGTATCACACACATCTTGTTCATTTGAACCGTTTCTGTTCTCATGTTGCAATGCAAACAGTTCATCCGAGTGAACCGCATGTCGTATATCGCACACACCTTTGATCTGGCTGACCGTTTCTTTTGTGTTGTCTAACCACAAACAGTTCATCCGAGTGAACCGTATGCTGTGTATCGCACACGCCTTTATTTGGCTGCCAGTTTCTTTTGTTCATCCTCATTGCAAACAGTTCATTGAACTAAACCGTATGCCCTTGATCACACACGCAAATAAAACCTGAACCATGCTTGATGCATCCCTCATCACAAACGTTTTATACATTTCTGACGGTTTTCATACAACACCATTTGTGATTATTGCATCGCACACAGTTTCTCGAAGGGTCTCTGATCGTAGTGTCGCGTTAGCAGCATCCTGCAGTAGTGTGGACAAATCCCACATTGAACAAAGTAATACAACCTTTCGAGGAATCATCCCCAGCCGGGAAGCCCGGTGTTTAGGAAGCATTAAGTTCGATGTAGTATTCGGTACACCCAAGAACTACAGGTCGGAGGAACTGATCTTCCACATTGTCCCCTTCGACAGCAGATACCACACCCTTTTAGGGCGGGACCTTTCTCACACTTTCAGGCTATACCCCATTACGATTACATGAAGCTTAAAATGCCAGGGCCCAATGGAATAATCATAGTTGCAAGTGATCCGAATAGAGCACTCCGTGCCGAGAACAGAACCGCATCCTTAGCCCTAGAGGCATTATCTGAAGCCCTCAGGATGGAAGAATTAACCACCTTACGATCTACGGTGGATAGGGACGATGTAGTCCTTGACAAACGATCGAAATCTACCTCTTTTAAGCCAGCTGATGAAATTGTGAAATTCAAAGTGCACCCAACGGACCCTAATAAAATAGCATTCATCGGGGCACAACTGGATCCAGCGGTAGACAGCGCTTTACGCGCATTCCTTCATGAACACTGGGACATATTCGCTTGGCATCCTTCAGATATGACAGGAATTCCACGCAGGCTGGCCAAACACAGCCTCAACATTATCAAAGGGTTCAAGTCAGTCAAGCAGTCATTACGACATTTTTCTGAACCCAAAAGACAGGCTACGGGGGAAGAGATAGCCAAGCTATTGGAAGCTGGATTCATAAGGGAAATCAAACACGCGGACTGGCTTGCCAACCTGGTCATGGTGCCAAAGAAGGACAAATCATGGCGCCTTTGTGTCGACTTCACGGACCTAAACAAGACTTGCCCTAAGGATCACTTTCCTCTGCCCCGCATTGATCAAATTATCAATGCAACCGCAGGACATGACTCGTTGTGTTTCCTCGACGCCTACACCGGATACCATCAAATAAAATGAAGGAATCCGATCAGGCCGCTACGACATTCATCACTTCGTATGGCCCCTTTTGCTTTAACACTGTGCCATTTGGACTCAAAAACACTAGTGCCACATACCAACGCATGACTCAAACATGCTTAGAAAAACAAATTGCAAGACAGTGGAGGCATATGTTGACGATGTAGTGATCAAGACTAAACACGTCGAAACTTTGGTGTATGATCTCCGCCTTACGTTCGATAACTTACGAACATATGACATACGGCTCAATCCGGAAAAATGCGTCTTCGGCGTTCCGGCCGGAAAGCTATTAGGGTTCATCTTGTGCCATAGAGGAATTGAAGCGAACCCAGCTAACATACGGGCCCTGTCA
This sequence comes from Secale cereale, assembly GCA_902687465.1. Lineage (NCBI taxonomy): Eukaryota > Viridiplantae > Streptophyta > Magnoliopsida > Poales > Poaceae > Secale > Secale cereale. The sequence continues at coordinate 179,000,985 of LR738712.1, read as the reverse complement.
CAGCTAACTACGCCAAACAATCTCAAACAAGTGCAAAAGCTAGCAGGTTGCGTAGCGGCCTTGAGCCGCTTTATCTCCAGATTAGGAAATAAAGCACTACCGCTTTATAGACTGCTGAGGGGCACACACAACTTTGAATGGACGGATGCGGCTATGGCTGGACTGGAGGAAATAAAAACCTTATTAGCAGGTAACCCAATCCTAGCCGCTCCAAACATTGGCGAGCTAATGCTACTTTATATCTCTGCACTCATCAGGGAGTGAGTGCGGTGCTCGTCGTCAAACGAGATGAAGAGGACATAAATTCTCAGTTCAAAAACCAGTATACTATGTATCCAAGGTTTTCACACCAAGCAAGTCACGATACCCCCATTACCAGAAAATTTCCTATGCGGTATTCATGGCATCTCGGAAGCTTCGACACTACTTATAAGAGTGTTCGATCACAGTGGCATCCGAAGTACCACTCAACGATATCATAAACAATAAATACGCCACTGGACGCATAGCCAAATGGGCCACTGAGCTCTTACCATTTGAAATAACATACAAACTACGCCGGACAATTAAGTCCCAGGTGTCGACCGACTTTGTCGCGGAATGACTGAAGCCGAACTCCCTTAAGAGTACGGATCATACTCTCACTCGACAATGTATTTTGACGGTTCCAAAATGCTAGCCGAATTGGGGGTCACGTCATCTTGATATCCCCAACAGGAGATATAGTCCGATACGTGTTACAGATCATGTACACTGACTTAAACAACACAACCGAATATGAGGCACTACTACACGGTCTCCGCATGGCCGTATTGAAGGAAATATGCCCTAGAGGCAATAATAAAGTTGTTATTTATATTTCCTTATATCATGATAAATGTTTATTATTCATGCTAGAATTGTATGAACCGGAAACTTCGTACACGTGTGAATACATAGACAAAACAGAGTGTCCCTAGTATGCCTCTACTAGACTAGCTCATTGATCAAAGATGGTTATGTTTCCTAGCCATAGATATGAGTTCTCATTTGATCAATGGGATCACATCATTAGGAGAATGATGTGTTGGACCAGACCCATCCATTAGCTTAGCACTATGATCTCTTAGTTTTACTGCTATTGCTTTCTTCATGACTTATACATGTTCCTATGACTATGAGATTATGCAACTCCCGAATACCAGAGGAACACCTTGTGTGCTATCAAACGTCATAGCATAATTGGGTGATTATAAAGATGCTCTACAGGTGTCTCCGAAGGTGTTCGTGGTGTTGGCACAGATCAAGAATAGGATTTGTCACTCCGAGTGTCGGAGAGGTATCCCTGGGCCCTCTCGGTAATACACATCATAATAAGCCTTGCAAGCAAATAACTAATGAGTTAGTCACGAGATGATGTATTACGGAACGAGTAAAGAGACTTGCCAGTAACGAGATTAACTAGGTATGGTGATACTGACGATCGAATCTCGGGCAAGTAACATAACGATGACAAAGGGAACAACGTATGTTGTTATGCGGTTTGACCGATAAAGATCTTCGTAGAATATGTAGGAACCAATATGAGCTTCCAGGTTCCGCTATTGGTTATTGACCGGAGATGTGTCTCGGTCATGTCTACATAGTTCTCGAACCCGTAGGGTCCGCACGCTTAACGTTTGATGATGATCGGTATTATGAGTTTATGAGTTTTGATGTACCGAAGGTAGTTCGGAGTCCCGGATGAGATCACGGACATGACGAGGAGTCTTGGAATGTCCGAGACGTAAAGATCGATATAGTGGATGACTATATTCGGACATCGGAAAGGTTCCGAGGAGCATATGGGCCTTATTGGGCTTTAGGGGAAAGAGAGAGAGGAGGTTGCATGCCCCCCAAGGCTTAGTCCGAATTGGACTAGGGGGAGGAGCAGCGCCCCCTCCTTCCTTCTCTTCTCTTTTCCATTTCCTTCTCTCCTACTCCTACTGCTTGGAAGGGCTCCTAGTTCTACTAGGAAAGGGGGAACCGGGAGTAGGACTCCCCAGGGCACGCCATAGTAGAGGGCAGGCCCTCCCCTCCTCCACTCCTTTATATACGGGGGTGGGGGCACCCCATAGACACACAAGTTGATCATTGATCTTTTAGCCATGTGCAGTGCCCCCCTCCACAGAAACACACCTCGGTCATACCGTTGTAGTGCTTAGGCAAAGCCATGCGCCGGTAGCTTCATCATCTCCGTCACCACGCCGTTGTGCTGACGAAACTCTCCCGTGAAGCTCAACTGGATCAAAAGCTCATGGGACGTCATCGAGCTGAATGTGTGCTGAACGCGGAGGTATCATATGTTCGGTGCTTGATTGGTTGGATCACGAAGACGTTCGACTACATCGACCGCGTCACTAGACGCTTCCGCTTTCGGTCTACAAGCGTACGTAGACACACTCTCCCCTCTCGTTGCTATGCATCTAGTAGATAGATCTTGCATGATCGTAGGATTTTTTTTGAAATACTACGTTCCCCGACACGTATCCATGGGTATACGGCGCCTCGAGGTGCGTGGAGACTCAAACCTCGCCATATCTCAGGTAAACGGAGAATTTGATGCGAAGGATTAAAAAATGGTGGCTTATCAAAACGCCATATATCAAAAATAGCAGCTCAATTTGAGGGGCTGGAATTTCACCACGTGGCTCGGGACAGTAACCATGCAGCGGATATACTTGCTCGCATGGGCGCCAAACGCAACCCAATCCCACCTAACACTTTTGTGGAAAGGTTGTTCAAGCCATCAGTAACATGGCACGACGAGAGCAGTGACGCCAATCCGGACCTGAACACGCCGCCACCTGAACTCAATACAAATGTCATCAGGGACCCCGACATGGAAATCACATCGTCGGCTCACGAGATCATGGCTGTTATAGCCCCCCTGGACCGAGCCATTCCTAGCCTACCTTAATAGGCAAGAGCTCCCCGATGACTAAAATGAGGCACGCCGCATAATTCGGTGCTCTAAAGCCTATAAGGTTCACGAGGCTGAACTATACAAGAAAAGCACTACTGGTATTCTCCAACGGTGCATCTCTGAAGAGGAGGGACGTCAACTTCTAGCCAAAATACACGCTGGCATGGACGGCCATCACGCCGCGGCTCGAGCTCTTGTAAGTAAAGCCTTCGAACTGGTTTCTTCTGGCCAACTGCACGCGCAGACGCACATACCTTAGTCCAATATTGCGTTGGATGCCAGCTTTTCGCAAACCAAAGTCATATGCCTCCCACAGCTCTCAGAACCATCCCCATTACCCGGCCCTTCGCGGTCTGGGGGCTGGATATGGTCCGACCTCTTAATGAGGGAAGCCATAAAAAGAAATATCTACTGGTCATGGTGGATAAATTCACTAAATGGATAGAAGCCAAGCCAGTCCGAACAGCCAAGGCAGGGCTAGTGATAAATTTTATATCCAGCATAGTACACTGTTATGGTGTCCCACATAGTATTATCACAGATAATGGCTCCAAATTTACAGTTGACGAGGTAAAAAATTGGTGCGCTAAGTTAAGCATTAAACTTGATTATGCCTCTGTGTACCACCCTCAAACAAACGATCAGGTAGAAAGAGCCAATGGCTTGATAATGAGTGGCATAAAACCCCGACTGGTGTGGTCCCTTCCGGAGTTAGATAAACACTGGGTGAAGGAGCTCAAATCTGTACTCTGGGGGCTACGAACTACACCTAATCGGACAACCGGATACACAACTTTTTTCATGGTGTACGGCGCAAAGGTTGTCTTGCCGTGCGAAATTCTTCGTGACTCACCTCGAGTGCGCATGTATGAAGAGAGAGAGGGAGACCTAGACGGCCTTGAAGAGGAACGCGATATCGCGCAGACCCGTTCTGCATTTTATCAGCAGCAGGCCAGGCGATACTAAAGCAGAGAAGTGCGGGCCAAGACATACAATGTTGGCAAACTCGTATTACGCCTCCCAGAGAAGAAAAAAGACAAGCTCAGAACAAAATGGGAGGGCCCCTTCATTATTGACGAAGTACTCACCGGTGGAGCCTATTGCCTTCGAAATGCATCAGACAATTACCTCGAGCCGAACCCATGGAATGCTGCCAGGCTCCGACGATTCTACGGATAGTTCGGTGATGGCTTCTCGCCCCTCGTTGGTTACCCCAAGTGGAAGGTTTGAGATGCAGTGTAGCGGAAGTTTTCCCTTGGCAAAGATACCAAGGATCGATTTCCCTGAGACTCCCAGTTTCAACAAGAAGGTGTCAACTGCTAACGGCGCCAGATATTAGCAATCAACGTGGACCTGCACACAGATACAAATAACTTTGCTCCCAACGAGTACAGAGAGGTTGTCAATCCCTCCGGCCTTGTAGTTTACAAAGGATCAAACACAAGTGATAATAGTGATAGGTATTGCTGCAATAGTAAGTAAAAAGCGGAAAGTAAATAGCGGATGTGATCAATGATGGTAATATGGACCGGGGTCCCATGATGTTCACTAGTGATGTCTCTCTCCCAAAAGACGATAAAACAGCTATGTGAGGTAAACGAATTACAGCTGTGCAATTGAAAGGACCATGTGCGCAAACCAATGCTGACTAAGTTGCAAGAAAGGTATAGGTTCAAAGCATGGGCGGTACGCCAAGGCAAGTAGACCGAAATCCATCTGCATCTACTACTAATCATCCACCTTGAGATATCTATCCAGAACATCTCGCTGGTATTAAGTTGCGAGTCCCATCCATAGTGTAAACTCAAAGCAACACACAACTGCATTAAAAGAACTTTGCATAAAGTAAACAATCCTTGCACCCGCGGGCACAAGCACCGTTGTTTTCCCCCTTGTGGCAACAGCACATCCCCTAGACTCATGTTTCTGTCACTCAAACTAGTCATCGAGGGGCATGAACCCACAATCAAGCATAACGTTCCCTCTTGGAGTCACTACCTACTACTTGGCCAAAGCAATAAATAACAACCGAGAACATGCAAGAATTACTTACGAACATAAATATAAAAGAGGTGAATCAAATATATTACTCAAACACAATCTGAACATAATCTCACAATCCATCGGATCCCAGCAAACTCATCATAGCAACAGCATAAGGATTACATATGTGCCTCGATCATGTAGGGCAGCTCACGAGGACTAATTAGTGAAGCACAAGAACGGGAGGAGAACATCACATAGCTACTGGTCATGGACCCATGGTCCAAGGGAGACTACTCACAACTCATCCGGGAGGCGTCCATGGTGGTGGAGAAGCTCCCGGTGGTGATCCTCCCCTCCGGCAGGGTGCCGGGAAGAGTTCTCCTGGTGCTCCCGATCTTGGAAGCGCGGCGGCGGCGGAACAGAGATGAGATCGCGAAAAAGAGTTCCCGTCTCGAGGGTTTCGGGAGACAATATAAATATATGCCAAAGGGGGGCATCAGACGAGGCCTGGGGGGCCCAGGCCCCCCCCCCCC
>LR738712.1:178952284-178989168 GCA_902687465.1 Secale cereale | reverse complement strand
GGCCAGGGGGGCCGCGCCACCAGGGCGCCTGGAGCCCTGGTGGCCCCCCTCCGGCTGTACTTCGGGTGCCGGGAAGCTTCTGGAACGCTGATTTTTTATATAATTTTTCCGGGATTTTTCTGGCAGTTCTCGTAATGGGAAAACCTGAAATACAAAAACAGCCGAAAACAGAAACTGGCACTGGGGTGCACTGAGTTAATAGGTTAGTCCAAATATGATCAAAAGCGTATGGAAGTGTATAAATATCATAGCAATATCACCCAAAAGAGGCATGGAGCAAGCAGGAATTATAGATACGTTTTGGACGTATCATTCGGTAGCACATATTTTATTTTTCAGTTTAGGTCTTATTCCCTATTTTTACAGTTCTCCTCTTCCTTTTTTTCTTCTTTTTCTTCTTATTTTGTTCTTATCGATAATTTTTCGACTCTATCGAATTATCACAAGGTAGAACATCCTTAAATGTATATACCTCAAAGATACTTGGGGGCTTCTATAACGAAGACCATTATAGAAAAGCATATTGCTCAAAATATTTATGTCGTCTGTTTCATACAGTCTCCTTGCCATTATATGCACCTTTATGACTTAAGTTTTTGGCAAGCTGGGTTGCCTGGCTCCTATGTTTATACGCAACGTTCCCGATTGTTCGGCTAGGGTGTAAAGGGAGCACCTATTCGATTATTACAACTGGGTAATCCGGACCTGTACCTCAGACGGGTGAAGCTGAAAGCTAGCGTTCTTAAGGGAATAATCGGTTGGCGGATACATGACGTGTTGCTTTTAAAAGCGCTTAAACTTTACAATCTAATAGGATACGGCATCCTACAATCCTCTTTACATGATCTAAGCCTAGACACACATATATACGCATGCTGACCCAGGGAAAGGAACCCTTAATGGAACTATTCTCTCTGGAAGATGTTTCTTACGTTAAATAGTAATATAACATAGCTCCCCGAACATAGTTTGTCTATTCAAGCAATTATGACCGGATTGCCTGGTTACCAAACATACCATGTGTTCACCATAGGTATAGTATTCAGAAGCACTCCACCTCTCGGGTTTTCGGAGGTTAAAGCAGAAGGTTGGCCATGACAAACTTTTAATTCATTTCGGCCGGAGATAAGTTTGATGATAAAGTACATTGTTACATAGAATCAAACGCCTATTCTTCATCTATACCATCTATAAGCCTGTGTAATTTATAGTCTTGTTGGGAATACTTGGCGGCTGTCTTTACTTGGTCGTACACCAAGCTTATAGGGATTTCTAGTCCGTCAGGCCCTCGAGGTCCAACCCGAGCCATATGGTTCGGGTCTAGCCCGGTATAACGTGTCTTCACCATGGCCCAGGCTTCCCGGGCACCTTCTCAGCACGCTGATGCTTTCCACAATTCAAAGCGGCGTCGGGCCCCTTTGAACAGACTCGCTAGTTCCTCCATAATTTCTGGAGGAGAATCGGCCGGCCATAAAGCCTTTGCCATGTTCTTCATGTCCTTTCGAGCTCGCTCGTGTACCTTTGAAAGCTCTTGCAGCATATCACCTTGAAATCCGGACACCTCTCCTTCGGGTCACCCAGTTAACAAACCTATAGGAACAGTTTTCGTAAAGAAACTTTGAATCAAGGGACTATAATGAAAGCTAGATTCATTGTCATACTGAATATGCCGCCTTTAAGATTCTTATTCTCTTTTAAGGCATCCGAGAGTTGGGCTCGCACGTCCTTTAGCTCCTCGGCTAGCTTCGCGTTTGTATCCCGCAACTTGTTTTTGTCATTTATGGTCTGTGTCATTACACGCTGACCAGTAGCTGTCTCCCTTTCGTCTTGTTCTTTCGCTGCTAGAGCAGCCCTTAGCTTTTCCTCCAGTTGGTCTATTGGTCCTATTGCTGCAGCTCAAACAATGTATACTTAAAGATCATTGATTGATACAGGATCATACTGTTCAAACACTATTGTTATTACCATCAGAGCCATTCCAGGACTTCTTTGAATTATCCAATTCGATGGTGACAGTAGCAAGCTTGGTCTGGCATTCTTCCAGTTCCTTGGATAATGCGTTATTCTTTTCCTTGAGTACCTACAAAACACAACATCCTTAAATCAGTTGGGCCAACTGCTTTAAGTCTCGGGGGCTACTGGCATATGAACATTGAAATAACACTCACCCGCATATCTTTAGAAAGCTGGTGAGTGGCTCCGGCAAGTCCGTCTCGAGCGGCTCGAATATATGCATCCGCAGAGCTAAATGCGTTAAACGCCTCCTCAGTGAAAGCTGGGTCACGCATGGCTGCTTTGCGCCTTCGATGATTCATCGCGCTCTCCACTTCGGAATTGGTAACCGATACCTCATCCGAGTCCTCTTGAAGAGGACAATCCGGTGTTACACCCGCATCCGCCCTAGTCCTTGTGGATGGGCCGGGGGCCGGATTGATTGGAGCATGACCAGCAGGATTCCCGGACACAGTCCGGCGTATACTCTTCCTAAAAAGAAAAAATAAATCGGAAAATTATGATCCGTCTCCGCCACCAGACATATGTTAAAGAGTCATACCTCTTCGATGAAGGAGGAGGTTCGGTGGTGTCTCCGGGCTCCTTTCACTTCAGAGACCCACCCTGCGCATGTGTCGCCCTCTGGGAAGACACTCTTGATGCAGTTCGGCAGGATTAGCGCCGCCCCTTTTGAGCATGAGATAGTGCAGTGGGTGAGGCGCGCTGGGAATATTCTCTTTGAAGAGGAGTCTCCTGGGCATTTACCTGAGAGGAAGGAAGAGGGCCAGGCTAGTCGGCTATGATAGCCACTTCAGTACCGTCGTGGCTGGTTTGATAAAAGACTCCGTATTTAAGATCTATGCCAATGTCCGGATCCTCCTCGAAACCGGGATCCATGTCCCGAATATGATCCTATGGCTGTGGGATAGGACTGCTAATCTTTTCGACCACCTTCCTCCACTCCTGTTGAGAGCAACCGAACTCGGTTCGGTTAATAAATCTCAAAATTAAATTGAGTAAAACTAGCGATCAGGGAAAGCCTAACCCAATTGATGGGGTTATACATAGAGAAACCCTCCCGACACTTCAGGCGAGGAAAATCCTCCTTCTCCCCTTTGTAGAGATCAGCTAGGATGGCGGCTAGAGTGGTGGGGTTGTCCGGACCCTAGCGTAGATAGTGTGAGGCATCATCCTTGCCATTATAGTGCCACATAGCAAACCCTATGGCCTGGAGCGGCTGCACGCATCGCGTTATTGAGATCGCCATCACTTCGATTATCGTCAGCTTGAGGTGGGCAAGTAGTCTGATCTTGCTTGCAAGTATTTTTACCAACGCATTGTCTTCTTCCTTGAGACTGCGAGGACACCAGTTGAAACGCTTCTTTAAAGGGGCATTGGAATATTCAGGGAGGCCTTACCGGATTGGGTCCGGCAGGACCACATCCTTGATGTAAAACCACTCTGAGGTCCACTCTTTGGATGCCTTCTTCGGAGTACCGGGCAGGTAACCTGTCTCAGCTATGCGCCACACTTTAGCTCCTCCCACCTCGAATATAGATCCCTTCTGAGAGTGAGGACCAAGGCAGAAGAACTTTCGCCCTAGCCCAAAATGAGCCTCACAACCTAGAAAGAGCTTGCAAAGAACGACGAAGCCGGCAATATGCAAGATAGACCCCGGCATAAGGTCATGTAGTTGGAGGCCATAGAACTCCAGAAGCCCCGTGAGAAAAGGGTGGATAGGAAATCCTACGCCTCTTAGGAGGAAGGAGAGGAAGCACACCCACTCTTCCTTGGAAGGATTGGGGAAACATTCCGCCAGGGCTTGACCGTCGAGAGAAGTTAATCCAACCTGGACGGGGACTAGATCCTCGGGAGGGAGATATCCCTGCGTTTGAAGTTTTCTCAGATGTGCATGAGATATGGAGAAACTCTCCCAATAGCCCGCTTGAGGGCTACGGGGGCGCGAGGAAGAACTAGGAACGCCACCATGTCTGGAGATTTTCCGTGACATGCTCTAAGGATCTTTCGCGTGGAATGGAATGGCACCTGAGATCTAGTGTCTTTCAATAGGCGCCTTCCTTGTGCAGTTGAGGGGTTAATTGTAAAAATACCCATACGGTTCACATTTGTCTAACACATGGAAGCTAAGACGAGGGTGGCAAGGAATCGACAGGATATAACATTGAATATGGAGCCGAACTATCATCTGATTCAAAGGAGGACTCACCTTGCAAGACCGAAGACATGAAGCCGGATACAACCTCGTCCTTGAAGGCAAGTCCGGGGGCTACTAAGGGAGTCTTGTATTTAGGGGTCCTCAGGCGTCCGGGTCATTGATGCTGGGCCGAATTGATGGGCTGTGAAGATAGAAGCAGAAGGCCCTCCCCCGAGTTCGGTTAGGACTCCAATGTATGTAGTAACGCAAGAAAGATGTCCAGATGTAATGATTCCTTCCTCCCCAAGTCACCTTTGTAACCCTAGGCCCCCTCCGGCGTGTATATAAGCCGAGGGATTTAGTCCGTAGAGGGTAGAGAATCATAGTCCTCACATAGGCTAGACTTCTAGGGTTTAGCCATTACGATCTCAAGGTAGATCAACTCTTGTAACCTATATTCATCAAGATCAATCAAGCAGGAAGTAGGGTATTACCTCAATCGTGAGGGCCTGAACCTGGGTAAACATCGTGGCCCATGTCTCCTATTACCATCGATCCTTAGATGTACAGCTTGGGCCCCCCTACCCGAGATCTGCCGGTTTTGACACGGACAATGGGCTTGACTCTGAGATAGTAGCCTCCTTTTGTGAATCTTTTGCTACTCATGTTGATCTCTCTAAAGAGAAGTGGTTTAAATATCACCCACCCATTAAAGAAGAAATTAATGAACCTGTACCAGTTAAAGAAGAAACTATACTTTATAATGTTGATATAGTTGTTCCTACTGCTTATATTGAAAAACCCCCTTTCCCTGTTAGGATAAAGGAACATGCTAAAGTTTCAACTGTGGTTAACAAAAGTTATATCAGAACACCTAAGCCAGATGAACAAATTAAAGTAGAACCTAATATTGCTATGGTCAAAGATCTCTTGGAAGAAAATGTAGATGGGCATGTTATTTGCTTTAATGAAGAAGCTGCTAGAATTGCTAAGCCTGATATAAAAGATAAACACAGACCTGTTGTTGGCATGCCCATTTTCTCAATCAAAATAGGAGATCACTGCTATCATGGTTTATGTGACATAGGTGCTAGCATGAGTGTTATTCCCTACTCTTTATATCAAGAAGTTATGAATGACATAGCACCCATAGAGATAGAATACATTGATGTCATTATTAAACTTGCTAATAGAGATACTATATCACCAATTGGGATTGTTAGAGATGTTGAAGTCTTGTGTGGGAAAATAACATAAATACTGATTTTCTTGTTCTTGGTTCCCCACAAGATGAGTTATGTCCCATTATCTTTGGTAGACCTTTCTTGAACACCGTTAATGCTAGAATAGATTGTAAGAAACAAACCGTCGGTGTTAGTTTTGGTGATGAATCTCATGAATTTAATTTTTCCAAGTTTAATAGAAAGCTTCATGAAAAATAATTTCCTAGTAAAGATGAAATTATTGGTCTTGCTTCTATTGCTGTGCGTCCTACTGATCCTCTAGAAAAATATTTGCTAGACCATGAAAACGATTTACATATGCATGAAAGAAATGAAATAGATGATATTTTCTTTGAGCAACGTCCTCTGCTTAAACACAATCTACCTATTGAAACTCTAGGAGGTCCTCCTCCACCTAAAGGTGATCCACTGTTTGAATTAAAACAATTGCCCGACACTTTGAAATATGCTTATCTTGATGAAAAGAAGATATATCCTGTTATTATTAGTGCTAACCTTTCAGAACATGAAGAAGAAAGATTATTGAAAATTCTAAGGAAGCACCGAGTTGCTATTGGATATACTCTTGATGATTTAAAGGGCATCAGTCCCACTCTATGTCAGCATAAAACTAATATGGAACCTCATGCTAAACCCGTTGTCGATCATCAACGTCGGTTAAATCCAAAAATGAAAGAAGTTGTAAGAACAGAAATATTAAAACTTCTGGAAGCAGGTATAATCTATCCAATAGCTGATAGTAGATGGTAAGTCCCGTTCATTGTATTCCTAAGAAATGAGGTATTACTATTGTTCCTAATGATAAGAATGAACTTATTCCACAAAGAATAGTTACAGGCTATAGAATGGTAATTGATTTTAGGGAATAAATAAAGCAACTAGAAAATATCATTACCCTCTACCTTTTATTGATCAAATGCTAGAAAGATTACCAAAGCACACACACTTTTGCTTCCTTGATGGATACTCTGTTTTTTCACAAATACCTGTTTCTCAACCTAATCAAGAAAATACTACTTTTACTTGTCCCTTTGGAACTTATGCTTATAGACGTATGCCTTTCGGTTTATGCAATGCACCTACTACCTTTCAAAGATGTATGAATGTTATATTCTCTGACTTTTGTGAAAAGATTGTGGAAGTTTTCATGGATAATTTCTCTGTTTATGGGAAGTCCTTTGATGATTGTTTAAGAAATCTTGGTCGAGTTTCACAGAGATGTGAACAAACAAGTCTTGTCTTGAACTGGGAGAAATGTCACTTTATGGTTAATGAAGGTATTGTCTTGGGCCATAAGATTTCTGAAAAAGGTATTGAAGTGGACAAAGCTAAGGTTGATGCAATTGAGAAAATGCCATGCCCTAAGGATATCAAAGGTATTCGCAGTTTCTTAGGTCATGCTGGTTTCTATAGGAGATTTATCAAAGACTTTTCTAAAATTTCTAGGCCTCTGAAACGTCTCCAACGTATCTATAATTTTTGATTGTTCCATGCTATTATTTATGAAGTCTTGGATGTTTAATGGGCTTTATCATTCACTTTTATATCATTTTTGGGACTAACCTACTAACCCAAAGGCCCAGTCCAGATTGTTATTTTTTTGCCTATTTCAGGGTTTTGCAGAAAAGGAATATCAAACAGAGTCCAAACGGAATGAAACCTTCGCAAGAGATATTTTTGGAGGAAATCACGCTCGGGAAACGTCAGGACCAAGTCAGGGGACGAAGGGCCAGCCCTCGAGGGTGGTGGCGCGCCCCCCTTCCCAGGGCGCGCCCCCTACCTCGAGGCTGGCCCACACGGCCCCCGGTGCCCTCCTTCTTCCTATATATACCTACGTACCCCAGAAACTCCATACAGAGAGAGAAAACCCTAATTCCACCGCCGTAGTTTCTGTTCCCGTGGAGATCCCATCTTGGAGCCTGTTCCGGGAGGGGGGTCCATCACGAAGGCCTTCATCATCATCATCATCATCATCATTGCCCTCACCATGAGTTGTGAGTAGTTTACCACAGACCTTCGGGTCCATAGCTAGTATCTAGATGGCTTCTTCTCTCTCTGGATCTCAATACAAAGTTCTCCTTGGTCTTCGAGGAGATCTATTCAATGTAATCTCTTTTTGCGGTGTGTTTGTCGAGATCTGATGAATTGTGAGTTTATGATCAAGGTTATCTATGGAAGATATTTGGTTCTTCTCTGAACTTTTTATGTGTGCTCATAATATCCTTGCAAGTCTCTTCGAATTATTGGTTTGGTTTGGCCTACTAGATCTATAGTTCTTGTAATGGGAGAAGTGCTTGGCTTTGGGTTCAATCTTGCAGTGTCCTTTCCCAGTGACAGTAGGGGCAGCAAGGCACATATTGTATTGTTGCCATCGAGGATAAGAAGATGGGATTTTCATCATATTGCTTGAGTTTATCCCTCTACATCATGTCATCTTGCTTAAGGCGTTACTTTGTTCGTATGAACTCAATACACTAGATGCATGCTGGATAGCGGTCGATGTGTGGAGTAATAGTAGTAGATGCAGGCAGGAGTCAGTCTACTTGTCTCAGACGTGATGCATATATACAATGATCATGCCTAGATAGTCTCATAATTATTCGCTTTTCTATCAATTGCTTGACAGTAATTTGTTTACATGCCGTAGAATACCGCTATCATGAGAGAAGCCACTAGAGAAAACTATGGCCCCCGGATCTATTCTCAACATATCAATCTACATCTACTTTACTTTTCTTGCTTTTATTTGCTGTTTCATTAAACGAAAAATACCAAAAATATAATTATCATATCTATCAGATCTCACACTCATAAGTGACCGTAAAGGGATTGACAACCCCTTATCGCGTTGGCTGCGAAGTTCTCATTTGTTTGTGCAGGTGCGAGGGACTGGCGCGTGGTCTCCTACTGGATTGATACCTTGGTTCTCAAAAACTGAGGGAAATACTTACGTTACTGTGCTGCATCTCCCTTTCCTCTTCAAGGGAATACAACGCAAGCTCAAGAGGTAGCAAGAAGAATTTCTGGCGTAGTTGCCGGGGAGGCTTACGCAAAAGTCATATACCAAGTACCTATCACAAACCCTTATCCTTCTCATTACATTTATTTACCTCTCGTTTTCCTCTCCCCCACTTCACCCTTGCCATTTTATTTGCCCTTCTTCTGCCGTGTGTTTATCGTTCGCCTGCCTTTTTGTTTGCTTGTGAGTTTGCTTGCTTGCTTGTCATTATGGCTAGCCCCTTATCCGCTCCTTTGTCTCCCGAGTTTGAAGTACTTCACTTCAAGCAAAGGCAAGGAGAAAACTTAAAAGATGCTTGGTTTAGGATGATGGAGTCTTATCGTAAGTGCACCTTAGAAGTGAATTGTAGAATCTTGCTTCGCAATTTTTATGTTGGATTGAATATGTCTCATAGACAACTATCGGATTGCGTTGCCAAAGGAATTTTTATCGAAGTTGATACTAGTTTCATGCATGAAATCATAGAGGGAATATTGGGAACACTACCTCCCCAAAAGAAGTCAAACTCAACCCCAGAAGGGACACAAGTTTTTGAGAAAATTTGCGAAGTAACGAAAATATTACAAAAATCTCTTGAACCTCTTAAGAGTGTTAGTGGGAATCTCCACCGCATGAATATGTTGATTACTCTTTGCAATAAGCTGTTGGATGCTTTAGATCTTAAGATTTCTGAATATGAAGGGAAACGCAAAGAACCTCCCGGATTCGAGCTTGACACCATTAAAAGGGTGAAGACCAAAGATGGCAATACCTAGATCTATCTTGTATCGTGCCTAGCTAGGGGCGTAAAACGATAGCGCTTGTTGGGAGGCAACCCAATTTTATGTTTTTTGCTTTTGTTGCTGTTAGGGAATAAATATTGCATCTAGCCTCTGATTAGATGTGTTTTCATGTTTTGTTTAGTGTTTGTGTCAAGTAGAACCTTTGGTAGGACTTGTGTGAAATTTATACGATCTTGCTGTGAAAAAACAGAATCGTTAGCGCTCGCTAAAGTAGTCTTCAGATTTTACTGGAGCGTGCTTTTTAGTTGATTCTTTTTCCCTGCTGATTGGTAGACAAACTGCGCAAATTTACCAATTTAGTTTAAAGTTTTGGGAGTTCCAGAAGTAGGTGAACCCAGCAGATTACTACGGATTATTCTGTCTTTGACAGATTCTGTTTTTCGTGTGTTGTTTGCTTATTCCGATGCATCTATGAGTAATATTGGAGGATATGAACCATAGAGAACTTGGAGTATAGTAGGTTTAACACCAATAAAAACAATGAATGAATTCCTTGATGTACCTTTGAGTAGTGGTTTGTTTTCTCTTACTAACGGAGCTCACGAGAATTTTTGTCTAAGTTTTGTGTTGTGAATTTTTCAAGTTTTGAGTATTGCTTTGATGGACTATGGAACAAGGAGTAGCAAAGGCCTAAGCTTGGGGATGCCCATGGCACCCCAAGTAAATTCAAGATAATCAAAAGCCTAAGCTTGGGGATGCCCCGGGAAGGCATCCCCTCTTTCGTCTTCATCCATCGGTAACTATACTTGGAGCTATATTTTTATTCGCAACATGCTATGTGTTTTGCTTGGAGCGTCTTGTATAATTTGAGTCTTTGCTTGTTAGTTTGCCACAATCATCCTTGATGGACACACCTATTTGAGAGAGTTAAATATGGCCTAGAAATTGTTAGAACACTCTATGTGCTTCACTTATATCTTTTGAGTTGAATAGTTTTTGCTCTAGTGCTTCACTTATATCTTTTAGAGCATGGTGGTGGTAATATTTTGTAGAAATTGTTGAACTCTCATGCTTCACTTATATCTATTTGATAGTCTATTAAAACAGCATGGTAAAGTGTTTAGGCTAAAGAAACTAGTCTTCACATGATAGACATCCAATGTCAATGTAGTAAAAAAATCACATCTAGTGCATTGAATAGAAAGAGATGTTGGATGCTTGATAATTGTTTTGAGACACGAGGATAGTGATATTAAAGTCATGCTAGTGGAGTGATTATGAAATTGAGAAATATTTGTGTTAAGGTTAGTGATTCCCGTAGCATGCACGTATGGTGAACCGCTGTGTGACTAAGTTAAAGCATGAGGTATTTGTAGAGTGTCAACCTTTGTGTGGAGGTCGGGGGCGCACGATGGTTAACTCCTACCAACCTCCCCCCTAGGGGCATGCATTGATTGCTTTATTTTGATGACTCGTAAATTTTTGCAATAAGTATATGAGTTCTTATGACTAATGTTGAGTCCCTGGATTATACGCACTCTCACCCTTCCACCATTCCTAGCCTCTCTTGTACCGCGCAACTTTCGCCGGTGCCATAAACCCACTATATATCCTTCCTCAAAACATCCACCATATTGTTCCTCAAAACAGCCACCATACCTACCTATCATGGCATTTCCATAGCCATTCCGAGATATATTGCCATGCATGATCATGTAGTTGACATCGTATTCGTGGTAAGGCTACCATGCATAATCTTTTCATACATGTCACTCTTGTTTCATTGCACATACAGGTACACCGCCGGCGGCATTCACATAGAGTCATACTTTGTTGTTGTAGTATCGAGTTGTAATTCTGTGTTGTAATGAAAGTGTGATGATCATCATTATTAGAGCATTGTCCCATGGGAGGAAAGGCTGAATCTATAAAGCCCCTCCACAAAAAAAAGGAAAAAAAAGGGAGAAAGGCCAAAAAAGGCCCAAAAAAGAAAGAAAAAAAAAGAGGAAAAAAGAAAGAAAAAGAAAAAAGGGACAATTGCTACTATCCTTTTCCACACTTGTGCTTCAAAGTAGCACCATGTTTTCATTGTAGAGAGTCTCATGCTTAGTCACTTTCATATACTAGTGGGAATTTTCGTTATAGAGCTTGGCTTGTATATTCCAACGATGGGCTTCCTTAAATGCCCTAGGTCTTCGTGAGCAAGCAAGTTGGATGCACACAAACTAGTTTCTTTTGTTGAGCTTTCATTCATATTTAGCTCTAGTGCATTCGTTGCATGGCAATCCCTACTCACTCACATTGATATCTATTGATGGGCATCTCCATAGCCCATTTATACGCCTAGTCGATGTGAGACTATCTCCCTCTTTTTGTCTTCTCCACAACCACCTCTATTCCACCCATAGTGCTATATCCATGGCTCACGCTCATGTATTGCGTGAAAGTTGAAAGGTTTTGAAAAGATAGAGCATGAAAACAAATGCTTGGCTGAAATCGGGGTTGTGCATGATATGAATATTTTGTATGATAACAAGGGAGCATAGCCAACACTATATGATTTTGTGGGGATAACTTTCTTTAGCCATAGTATTTTGAGAAGACATGATTGCTTTGTTAGTATTGCTTGGAGTATTGTTATTTCTTATGTCAATATAGACTTTTATCTTGAATCCTTCAGAGCTAAACATTCATGCCACATCAAAAATTCTTTCTTTATCATTTACCTACTCGAGGACGAGCAGGAATTAAGCTTGGGGATGCTTGATACATCTCCAACGTATCTATAATTTTTTATTGTTCCATGCTATTATTTATGAAGTCTTGGATGTTTAATGGGCTTTATCATTCACTTTTATATCATTTTTGGGACTAACCTACTAACCCAAAGGCCCAGTCCAGATTGCTGTTTTTTTGCCTATTTCAGGGTTTTGCAGAAAAGGAATATCAAATGGAGTCCAAACGGAATGAAACCTTCGCGAGAGATATTTTTGGAGGAAATCACGCTCGGGAAACGTCAGGACCAAGTCAGGGGACGAAGGGCCAGCCCTCGAGGGTGGGGGCGCTCCCCCCTTCCTAGGGCGCGCCCCCCTGCCTCGAGGCTGGCCCACACGGCCCCCGATGCCCTCCTTCTTCCTATATATACCTACGTACCCTAGAAACTCCATACACAGAGAAAAAACCCTAATTCCACCGTCGTAGCTTCTGGTCCCGTGCAGATCCCATCTTGGAGCCTGTTCCAGGAGGGGGATCCATCACGGAGGCCTTCTTCATCATCATCATCGCCCTCACCATGAGTTGTGAGTAGTTTACCACAGACCTTCGGGTCCATAGCTAGTATCTAGATGGCTTCTTCTCTCTCTCTGGATCTCAATACAAAGTTCTCCTCGGTCTTCGAGGAGATCTATTCGATGTAATCTCTTTTTGCGGTGTGTTTGTAGAGATCCAATGAATTGTGAGTTTATGATCAAGGTTATCTATGAAAGATTTTTGGTTCTTCTCTGAACTTTTTATGTGTGCTCATAATATCCTTGCAAGTCTCTTCCAATTATTGGTTTGGTTTGGCCTACTAGATCTATAGTTCTTGCAATGGGAGAAGTGCTTGGCTTTGGGTTCAATCTTGCAGTGTCCTTTCGCAGTGACAGTAGGGGCAGCAAGGCACGTATTGTATTGTTGCTATCGAGGATAAAAAGATGGGGTTTTCATCATATTTCTTGTGTTTATCCCTCTACATCATGTCATCTTGCTTAAGGCGTTACTCTGTTCGTATGAACTCAATACACTAGATGCATGCTGGATAGCGGTCGATGTGTGGAGTAATAGTAGTAGATGCAGGCAGGAGTTGGTCTACTTGTCTCGGACGTGATGCCTATATGCAATGATCATGCCTAGATAGTCTCATAATTATTCACTTTTCTATCAATTGCTCGACAGTAATTTGTTTACCCGCCGTAGAATACCGCTATCATGAGAGAAGCCACTAGAGAAAACTATGCCCCGGGTCTATTCTCAACATATCAATCTACATCTACTTTACTTTTCTTGCTTTTATTTGCTGTTTCATTAAACTAAAAATACCAAAAATATAATTATCATCTCTATCATATCTCACTCTCGTAAGTGACCGTAAAGGGATTCCCAACCCCTTATTGCGTTGGCTGCGAAGTTCTTATTTGTTTGTGCAAGTGCGAGGGACTGGCGCGTGGTCTCCTACTGGATTGATACCCTGGTTCTCAAAAACTGAGGGAAATAACGCTACTGTGTTGCATCTCCCTTTCCTCTTCGAGGGAATACAACGCAAGCTCAAGAGGTAGCAACCTCTCACTAACCTTTTACAAAAGGATGTTCCTTTCGTTTTCGATGATGACTGCTTTGAAGCCTTTGAAACACTTAAGAAAGCTGTAATTTCTGCAACTATAGTTCGACCACCTGATTGGAACTTACCTTTTGAAATTATGTGCGATGCTAGTGATTATGCTGTTGGTGCTGTTCTAGGACAAAGAGTTGATAAAAAACTAGATGTTATTCATTATGCTAGTAAGACTCTAGACAATGCTCAAAAGAATTATGCTACCACTGAAAAGGAATTCTTAGCAGTTGTGTTTGCTTGTGACAAATTTAGATCTTACATTGTTGATTCAAAAGTAACTGTTCACACTGACCATGCTGCTATTAAATATCTTATGGAAAAGAAAGATGCTAAACCTAGACTTATTCGGTGGGTTCTCTTGCTACAGGAATTTGATTTGCATATCACTGATACAAAAGGAGAACCCCGTAGCTGATAACTTGTCTAGACTTGAAAATGTGCCTAATGACCCACTACCTATTGATGATAATTTTCCTCATAAGAAATTAGCTACAATAAATATTACTAATAATACTCCTTGGTATGCTGACTATGCTAATTACATTGTTGCTAAATATTTACCACCTAGTTTTACTTACCAACAAAAGAAAAGGTTCTTTTATGACTTAATACATTACTTTTGGGATGGCCCACATCTTTATAAAGAAGGAGTAGATGATATTATTAGACGTCGTGTACCTAATCATGAATAGGGACAAATCCTTCGGAAATGTCACTCCGAAGCATGTGGAGGACAACATGCTGGAGATAGAACTGCTCACAAGGTATTGCAGTCTGGATTTTATTGGCCTACTCTCTTCAAAGATGCTAGTAAGTTCATCTCCTCTTGTGATGAATGTCAAAGGATAGGTAATATTGGTAAGCGCCAAGAAATGCCTATGAATTATTCACTTGTTGTTCAACCATTTGATGTCTGGGGCTTTGATTACATGGGACCTTTTCCTTCCTCTAATGGGCATACACATATTTTGGTTGTTGTTGATTATGTTACTAAATGGGTAGAAGTTATTCCAACCAGTAGTACCGATCACAACACCTCTATTAAAATGCTTAAGGAAGTTATTTTCCCAAGGTTTGGAGTCCCCAGATATTTAATAACTGATGGTGGTTCACACTTTATTCATGGTGCTTTCCGTAAAATGCTGGCTAAATATGATGTTAACCTTAGAATTGCATCACCTTATCATCCTCAGTCTAGTGGTCAAGTTGAGCTTAGTAATAGAGAAATAAAATTAATTTTGCAAAAGACTATCAATAGGTCCAGGAAGAATTGGTCTAAGAAATTAGATGATGCACTTTGGTCTTATAGAACAGCTTATAAAAATCCTATGGGTATGTCTCCTTATAAAATGGTTTATGGTAAAGCTTGTCATTTGCCTCTTGAGTTAGAACATAAAGCTTTTTGGGCAATCAAGGAACTCAACTATGATTTTAAACTTGCTGGTGAAAAGAGGTTATTTGATATTAGCTCTTTAGATAAATGGAGAACCCAAGCTTATGAAGATGCCAAGTTATTAAAAGAAAAAGTTAAAAGATGGCATGATAAAAGATTCCAAAAGCGTGAGTTCAAAGTTGGAGAATATGTTCTTTTGTACAACTCTCGTTTCAGGTTCTTTGCACACAAGATCCTCTCTAAATGGGAAGGCCCTTATGTCATCGAGGAGGTTTATCACTCTGGAGCTATCAAAATAAATAATGTCGAAGGTACTAACCCAAAGTTTGTCAATGGGCAATGAATAAAGCAATATATCTTAGGTACGCCCATTAATGTTGAAAGCGATATTATTCAAACTTCGACACCGGAAGAACATATAAAAGAATCCTTCCGGAACACTCCAGAATCGCGGAAATAAGGAGGTACGTGATACGGTAAGTAAACGGACTCCGAAAAATCCGCAATTTTTTTATCAGTTTTGGAATATCTACAAAATTAGGAAAATAAGAAGCTACCGGGAAGCGTACCCTAGTGGGCACAATACACCAGGGCGCGCCAGGCTTGCCTGGCGCACCCAGGTGGGTTGTGTCCACCTCGGGTACCTTCCGGACTCTGTTTTTCTACAGTTTGCTTGTTTCCCAAGATAAAAATTATTTATATACCCTCCGAACCTATTGACCACCGTATCGCAGAGAAATCTTATGTTTTCTTTTCTTGTTGTTTTCTGGCAGATCCCATGTACCATGACTACCCCAAGCTCTTCCAAGGATAAGTTCTTCAAGAATGTCATCAACCCATATCTGCGGGAGGTGGTGCATCACCCTCAGGTCATCCAGGTGCATGAGGGGTTGCTGCACATCCGCGATGAGCAAGGACACAAGGGGACAGGAACCGTGGAAGCCAGGCTTGAGGCTATGGAGCAAGAAGTCTTCCGATGCAAGAAGATGGTGGAGCGTGGACTCAACACCAACCACCTCATGATCATGGACCTCTCCTGTGATCTCAAGGTGGATGGCAAGTCCATGAAAGATATCATCTTCACCCTCAACAAACAAATCCACTACCTTCAAAGCCAGATATATGATCTTCAGAACCAAGTCTTTGAATACAAGGCAAGGTTCAAAGGTATGGGTTTGGCTACCAGTTGTAGGACCCTTGAGACTCATTCTTCCTCTTTCGATGGTGGACCTCTGTCATGGAAACCCGAGGACAAGATCGCGACTTCATCATCACCACCACCATCTTCTCTGCCACCAAAAGAAAATTGAGCATCGGGTATGGGCACTCCCCTTGGCTTTCGCCAAGCTTGGGGGAGGTTCCTCGGTATCATATCATCCCCACTATCCTTTTGCATTTACTTATTTTAGTTCGATCTTTTTGCTTTAGAATAAATGGAAGTTTAGTTCGATCCCTTCTTTTCGTGAGTTTGCTTAGTGATCTATCTTTGTAATCGTGTGCGAGATATATAATAAAGTTTAGTTTTGAGTTTTTACTTTCTTTACCTTCCTGTTGCAGTAAAAAGAAAAGTTATAATTGAATGAATAAAACAAAGGAAATAAATTAAGAAGATCATATGCTAATCTTATGGTACGTGATAGCACCACATAAGGAAAAGTATAAGTAGAAAATTTTATTAGAGGTTGACAAACATAGCATTGGTCAATCATGCAACTCATGAAAGAATTAATACAGGAAGAGAAGATTCACATATAAATATACTATCCTAGAAATCTTTTGTGATTGTAAGCCCCCATCAAAATATTATATGACAAAACTGTTGACGTTGGACAAGGAAGACAACTTAATGATTTATGTTTGTTCATATTCACGTAGAAGTCATATTGTCATAGATCCTTTAACATGTGGTGCTTGCCCAATATCTTTTCTAGCCAAAAATTCTGCACTAAGTAGAGATACTACTTGTGCATCCAGAAACCCTTAAACCCAAACCTTTTTCGAGAGTCCACCATACCTACCTATGGATTGAGTAAGATCCTTCAAGTAAGTTGTCATCGGTGCAATAAGGCAATAAAAATTGCTTCTAGAAGTGTGAGATCATTTAGTGTAAGAGAAAATTGAGCGTTGCACGAACTTGTGATGGTGTTGAATAAAAGCGACAGACTGCATAATAAATGTTGCTATCACAAGGGGCAATGCAACATGACGTTCTTTTGCACCAAGGGATTAAGCATACAAACAAATAAGCGCAAGGCAACCTCTGCTTCCCTCTGCGAAGGGCCTATCTTTTACTTTTATGCAAGGAGTCAAAGTTTCCCTCTATTCCTTTTTATTTTATCCTTTGGAAAACATCATGTGGCGAGGAAAGATCTAGGCACATATGTCCAGTTGAATATGGGTGACATGAGTTATTATTGTTGACATCACCCTTGAGGTGAGTACGTTGGGAGGCAAAACTATAAGCCCCTATCTTTCTATGTGTCCGGTTGAAACGTTTTGCTCATGTGTATGTGGTGAGTGTTAGCAATCATAGAAGACTATATGATGGTTGAGTATGTGGACTTTCCTAAAGGCTCCGATACATGACCCTTCCTGAAAATATGATGAATTGTAGTTGCAAAGTTGACTGAGAACATAGTTTGTTGGTTTGTAATAGAGTTTATGCTTTATACTTCAACTATGTTGTCGGTGTACAAAAGTAGGGGCTCTCTTTTTTACCCCTTACTTGTGCACGAGCAGTCAGAGCCACGCCTGTGGCCGAACATAACAGGGCAGAAGGAGGAAGCCAGGAATGCGGAGTTACCAGAACAACGCCAAGACAGGCAACACGAGAAGACCAAACAAGAGGACAGGCTCTCCCCCGCCAAGAACTCTTGCCGGGGCAGCCTGCGCACCACCCGGCGAGGGCTCTTGCCGGGGCGATCCACTCAGAAGCCTCCGTCACAGCCACCCTTGAAGCCTATGGGCTCCAACAGTACTAATAACATTGGAGCCAAGGCTCGAGGAGGCGCCCACGTGATGGCATGCAGATATTTGTGAAGACAAAGATCTATAACACCAAGATAAGAACCAGAAGACATGGCGATCACAGGGCTCCATGCCGAGGACGCCCACGAGGCCCCGGCAAGGCTCCTTACCGAAGACGCCCCAGAGCCCTGGCAAGCCTCTTGCCTCAGGGTACTCATGGAGGCCCCGGCAAGACCCTTGTCGAGAACAGAAGCAAGTCTGTGGCAAGCCCTTGCCGCCCCCATTGCCGCCCCAGCTCGGCGGCCGACCCGCTGGCCCAGGCAGGCACCCACGTGGCAATACATGGTTCCTGGGCCAGCTAGCCAAGCACCTGCGTGGTGGCATGCAGATCTTCGTGAAGACCGTACCACGACGCCACCTCAGCTATCTGCCTCGCTGGCCTGGACGCGCGTCGCGACCAGACAGAGCGGCCACGGACGGGATGGGCTTCATTTCCGTCCCCGATAAAGTAAGTAGACATCTAAGCAGCGCATTGAATGCACCTTGTCCCGTAATGGCATGGGATAAGCCCATACACTGTACACCTTTCCACCTCCTGGGATGCCACTTTGGCAGCCCCTTTGGACTATAAAAGGAAGCCTGCGGCATACTGGAGAAGGATTCAGATCCTGGAAAGCTGGATAGGCACTGTAGCTAGCTCAAGGGCTCAAGAACACTCAAATATACATCAAAGCAGGACTAGGGTATTACGCATCATCGCGGCCCGAACCTGGGTAAAACGATCGATGTGCTGACTCTTAGACCTTCTCTTTGCACAACTTCGCGCCCGCCAAACGTAGAAGGGATTCTAGTGATCCCATAGATGTGGTTTCGTACCGACATCTTTGGCGCGCTAGGCAGGGGGCGCAGTTGTGAAAATCTGGTCTAGTAGTTAGGGTAGCGATTCCTCATCACCATGGTGTAGGATCGAAAGTAGGTCTAGAGGGGGGGTGATTAGACTACTTGACAATATAAAAAATCTGCCTTTAGATCATGCAATGTTTTTGGCAGTTTCACAAACAAGATCAGTTCAAGTAACACCCTACACATGCAATTCTAGAGTTTATGCAGCGGAAAGTAAATTGCACATGTAAAAGAGAGGTGGAGAAGATCAAACGCAGTTTGGTGACACGGAGATTTTTGTCGTGGTTCCGATAGGTGGTGCTATCGTACATCCACGTTGATGGAGACTTCAACCCACGGAGGGTAACGGCTGCGCGAGTCCACGGAGGGCTCCACCCACGAAGGGTCCACGAAGAAGCAACCTTGTCTATTCCATCACGGCCTACGCCCACGGAGGACTAGCCTTACTCGGGGTAGATCTTCACGAAGTAGGCGATCTCCTTGCCCTTACAAACTTCTTGGTTCAACTCCACATCATGACGGAGGCTCCCAAGCGACACCTAACCAATCTAGGAGGCACCACCCCCCAAAAGGTAATAGACGGTGTTGATGGTGATGAACTCCTTGATCTTGTGCTTCAAGTGATAAACTCCCCAACACTCAACTCTCCTCACTGATATGACTGTGGTGGAAGAAAGATTTGAGTGGAAAGCAACTTGGGAAGGCTAGAGATCAAGTTTCATATGGTAGGAATGGAATGGCTTGATCTCAACACAAGGGTAGGTGGTTCACTTCTCAGAAAGTGTGTGGTAGAAGTGGTGGTACTTTCTGATGGCTCTCCTCACGAATGAGGAGGGGGTGGAGGGGTATATATAGCCTCCACACAAAATCCAACCGTTACACACACATTTGACCAATCTCGGTCAGACCGAAGTGAAAACTCGGTTAGACCGAAAGTTCAAATATAGTGAACGTTGGGATTTTCGGTGGGACCGAAAATACCATCTCGGTGAGACCGAAGTGAGTCAAAGGTTAGGGTTTGCCATTTCGGTGAGACCGAAAATATAAACTCGGATATTCCGAATTGATGTCAACTGATCACAGAAGGTTGGCAGCCCTTTTTCGGTGAGACCGAAGCTCAGAATCGGTGTGACCGAGAATCTAGGGTTTGGAGAAACAACTGAAGTGGTTCATCTCGGTGGGACTGAGTTGGAGAAATCGGTGTGACCGAGATTACTTATGGGTGTGTGTTAAGAAGTGAATAGTGCTGATAGTTGAGGGAGTTAGATCACCAAGCACTTGAGCAACAAGATCATTAACACAACCTCATCCCCTTTTGATAGTATTGGCTTTCCTATGGACTCAATGTGATCTTTGATCACTAAACCAAAAATGGAGTCTTGAGCTTTTGCCAATGCTTGTCTTAGCATTTTGAGGGGTCCACTTCTTCAGACATTTCCATACCCACATCATCGAACTTTTCTGAAATGATTCTCAAGAGAATATTAGTTCAATGATATATATGTTGTTATTAATTACCAAAACCACCCGGGGATTAGTTGCACTTTCAATCTCCCCCTTTTTGGTAATTGATGACAACATATAGATCAAAGCTTCGACAAAAGATATAATCAATGAATAATATCGTCGCTTTGAGAAGTATGTGATAAACAAGAGCTCCCCCTAAATTTGTGCATTATTTAAAATTTGCGTTTGAATGCAAATGCACAATCGATTAGGATTATGGGTCACTCTTCCATGTCACATACATCTTGGTGGAGCGCACAAAATGATAAGAATGAATAACATGCAATTAATCACCAAGACAAAAGTAAATAGCCATACAATAAGGAATAGCACATGATAAGCAATAAGCACACATTAAAGCATAGTATGACTAAGCACTCATTAAGGTAGCATCAAACGTAGTAGCAAGCACACTTAAAGTATCTGGAACCAAAAGAAACCAAAGTATCTCAAGGAAAACCGGCAAAAGAACGAAAAGACGAAAGAGCACTCTCTCTCTCGAAGCCCTATGATCTATAACAATTTCTCCCCCTTTGGCAACAAGTTACCAAAAAGTTCGAAAAGGTATAGAGCTAAACGTCACTGCGGGCTCGGCTGGCGGCTCCCGTCTGGGTCGATGTCGGTGTAGAGATGGCTGCATCGGCGAAGACTTCTGCTGATGTCTGCGCTGGAGGAGTGGATGCTGGAGCTGAAGGAACTGCTGGAGCTGTAGCTGGTGCTGAAGTGGTAGCCCTGGAGTCTGTCACTGGGATAGCTGCAGACCTGGATCCTCTGGGAACCGGAGCAGTCTGGCGATGAGAGTCCTGGACTAGATCATCCTGCATAAGCTCTGCTCTCTCCTGCCTAGTCTCCTCCATGTCTGCCTCAAGCTTGTTGACAGACACCTGAATCTCAGTCAGCTTCACGTCCAGAGCGTGGATCTTTTCCTCGACAATCCTCTCAAGGCTCTCCTGAGATTGCTCAATGCTGGCCAGGCGTTGTTCAATTCTCCGGGTTGCTTCAAGAATCTGATCTCCGAAGCTCTTTGGCTTAGCTGCTGCTGCTGCTGCCTCTTTGTCAGCTTTAGCCTTCTTCGCAGCTTCAATCTTGGCTTGCCCTTCAACTGAGGTAGGATCCTCTTCATCCATCACAACTACGTTGTCCTCATGCTCTGGCTGCAGTGGCAAGTGCTTCCTATCCAACATGAATTTGCCCGTGCCAAACTTGGCGTTGATAAGCATCTGTATCTGCGGTGCAAACCCACACGACCTCTTCTGGTCAGCTGCAGTCCTCTTGATGGTCTCTACCATCAAGTCCATCACCTTAAAAGGTGCCTTCTCATCGAGAATGTGCAGCATGTTGATAGAATAGCCTCGTATCATCCGGTGGTCACCTGACTTAGGCATCAAAGTATGCCTCAGGATAGTGTTAGTGGTGGTCAGACCTGCCTGGAGATAATACACTGAGCCGAGTTTCCATCCCTCCAAATCAGCAGCTGGGATCTCCTTGTACATATTCTTCATGGAATCATGACTCTTCTTAGGAATCCCATAGACATCAATGTCGTCCTCTCTCTGCACTGGAGCGTTCAGAAGTTCTGCCCATTCTGCAACAGTTGAAGAAAACCGTTGACCTTCAGTCATCCATGTGATCTTGCCATCGGGGTAGAAATGGGCTGTGGCATAAAACTGCATGATCATCTCGTCGTTCCATGCTGTCAGTTCTTGACCCACAAAGTCAGCAACTCCACATGCAGTAAAGCTCTCATGCACATGGGGAAAGAAGTCCCGATGCTCTCTGCTGTCAATGTACTTCCAGTCGACATACCTGGTGTCAGCAACAATGGGCTTCTTATCCATTAGCACGGTCTCATAGAAATCCTGCTGCTCTTTGGTGTGGAATCTGGGGTCCACAGCAGTCCTTCTTCTTACGGCATATGGATCAGATTGTCTCCATAGCCTGAGACCTTTGTCCTTCCTTGCCTTCATATCCTCAGCTTGAGGATGAGCATCATTGTGGAGTGGCAATCTGGGACGGAGCTTGAGCAACACATGCTCTTCATCTGACTCAGAAGGTGGCATCTCACCTTTGTTCTTCTCAGAAGCTGGAATGCTTCTGGTTGTCCTCTTAGGCTTCGCTGGAGCTGCCTTAGCTGGAGCAGGCTTCTTGGGCTTGGAGGAGGCTTGAGCCCGAATAGCATCACCCATGAACTTAGCTTTCTGAGGAGGAGGCTGGGGTGCATCTTCTTCTTCTTCTTCAGCATCATCAACTTGAGGTTCAGCATAAACAACTCTCTTCCTTTTGGAAGTCTTCTTCACCTTGCTTGGAGCTGGCTCTTCCAAGTTGAGCTTCTTGGCAACTGCAGACTGCTTCACTTTGCTCGTGCCTTTCTTTGGCTGCTGCCCTTGGAGCTCTTTGGCGACCACTTGCCTCTTTGGCTTGGAGGTAACTTCCTCAGCAACAAAATCGGAATCCTCAGAATCAGACGTTCTCTTCTTCCTGGTTCTCGTAGCAGCAGGAGGCAGACCACTAGGGGTACTCCTCTCACCATCATCACTAGAGCTGCTAGCCTCAGGACTTGTACCTGCCTCTGGAATCTCAGCAAACGGTGATTCGGACCTGTTCTGGCTGTCACTGACATCTGACATGGCTGAAAGACCTGTGAATAGATAAGGTATAGGCAGAGTAGAAGAGTTATCACAACTGCAGAAGTTTTTGCAAAAAAAAATGAGTTAAAAACTTAGTTTTGAGTTTTCACAGAATGTATTTCGGTCAAACCGATTTCAAGTTTCGGTGTAACCGAAGTGTCCAACAGAACCTACACACCACTTTCGGTCAGACCGAAATGGGTTTCGGTCCTACCGAAAAACTAGGGTTTCATAGAAACTTCACTTCGGACATTCCGATTTTCACAACTCGGTCAGACCGAACTGTGTAGTGCAATGGTCAAAGACCAAATCGGTCAGTCCGAGTTTCAGGAATCGGCTTCACCGAGATGCATTCCGTGGAAACCTAAACCTAAGAATTTTCCTCGAAACTAAACGATCTGAGCAATGTATTGGGATCATATCAAACGTGGATTGAATCAGGGCAGTCCTATCATGCAAGAATCAGAAGTGGAGCATGAATAGGGATTGAGACACACCCTAACTTGGTGGTGTCCCTCTACGGCGGCAACGGAGGAGAAGATTACCGTTGACGGCGGCGGAGACCTGCGGCAAGGGCACACAGGCGACGACGGCGACGATCCTTAGATCAGGGCGGCGGCAGCAGGGGTCTTGGAGGGCGAACGGTTTGAAAGGAATAGATCGCGCGCAGCCCTCAGAATATATAACCCCGTACTGTCGGTGGGACCGAGTTGAAAAACTCGGTGTCACCGAGATGTATTTCTGCTGTGTAGTTACACATATCGGTCAGACCGAGATTTTGAACTCGGTTTCACCGAGATGAAACCTAGATCAATCTAAGTGTTTCGGTTGGACCGAGATTGAGAAGCCGGTCAGACCGAAATAGACTTAGAAGGTTTTGGAAGTCAGCCTTAGACGAATCGGTGGTTCCGAGTGCTCCTCACTCGGACTGTCCGAAAAAGACTTGTTCAAAGTTGTGATATAAGCATGAATAGAATTTTGAGACAAGAAAGCATAGATAGCTAGGGAAGGTGCTTAGGCATTCTTGTCCATCCATTTGGCCAGAAAAAGAAACCAAAACAATCAAAACAACAAATGGATGTCCTTGAATGGATAAAATCATGCATCCAACATGCTCACACAATAAGATAGCAACTGAAATATGTGTCAAACATGCACAACCAAAACTCTAGCTACTAGCACACAAATTGTCGATGACTAGGTCATCTATATATGAGTATATTGACTTAGGAGTCAAATGAGAACATTTGATCATAGGTCATACTCATCGTTTAAGCACAAGTGGGGTTACCACTTTTACATAAAGCGTTTATGTGTTCACATCATTTGGAGATGCTTTAGCTCATTTTTAGAGCAAAGCCCCCCCTAGATGTGAGAACCCCTTTTAAAGGGTCAAACTAACCTTGGGTTGTCGTAGAAGACTTCATGTAGATGTTGAAGATGTGGATGCTCAATGTTGATGTAGATCATCATGAGTTGGGAGCAATCCTTTGGATTAGGGCACTTTCAATACCTACATGGGTTAGTCCCACAAGGAACAAACAAGAATATCCATGGACATAGAGTGAAGTGCACAAAAGATGATGTCCATGAAAGCAATGATTACCTTGTCCCTTGACTTACCAACAAGAGGGTTTGTGACTCCATGAACAAGTGCATGATGTGGAAGTTGATTGCACAAGTTCTTGCCAAAATGAATATGAGTGAAGTTTGTTGGCGGAGTCACCCTCAAGAACCTACTAGTTCTTCTTCTTTGGGATCCACATCATCTTGATGGGAATCCTTGGTGTTGTAGTTGAGCTTGACGAAGTAGAACTTGATGTGTCCTTGGGAACCCACTTGACCATGGCTTGAAGTGCTTCAATGAATGCATCAATCTCCTCTTGAAGCTTGTCCTTGGCCTTTAGCTTGTGGTCTTGTGGTGGAAGGTCATCTTGAGCTTGTTCCACATTGGAAGAAGTAGGATCATACTTCTCCTTTTGTGAAACAAACTGTGGAGTAGGGTATTGACCTTCTTCCCACTCAACACCTTTGGCGTTGAACTTTCGCTCAAAACCAATCCCTTGATTCTTCCGGTGTCTTCCTTGTTTGCGAACAATCTCCTCAAAGTTCTTGCTTCCGGCAAGACTCTTGTAGACACCTTTCTCTATGATTTCCTTCAATAAGCTATTTTCTTGCTCAAGTGTAACTTGGCTTGAAACATTGTTAGTGGAATCAAGAGAACTACTAGAAGTAACAACATTGGATTTAACATTGTTGTTGTTACTACTAGAGGAAGAATTTTTCTTATGCTTGTCATGCTTAGTCTTAATAGGTGGCAAGAAATTAGACAAGAGAAGTCGTTTGGCAAGATATGAAGAACTCTTCTTTCGAAGATCGTCATTGATTGCTTTTAGAAACTCATGTTCTTGCTCTAGAGTGAGCTTCTCGAAGCGTAGCTTCTCATGAGATCTTAGGAGCTCTCTATGATCTTCTTGAGTAGTTTCATGAGCTAACTTAAGAGTGTTTAATTCTTTAGTTAGACGCTCAATCTCCTTCATAGCATTGTCATTCGACTCTTCTCGACTATAAAGACTACTAGCATTTTCATCATTACTAAGCTCACTAGATTTATCATGCAAGAGCTCATCTTCACCAAGTAAGTCATCCTCATCACTATCAAAGTCAATGAACTCAGGGTGTGTTACCTTGGGGCCTTTAGCCATGAAGCATCTTCCAATTCCCTCATTTGGTGAATCAAATAAGTCGTAGGAGTTGGAGTTGGAGGATACGAGTGCAAGTCCGGCAACACCTTCATCTTGACTGTAGTCGGAGTCGGAGTGATAGCTTCCATCGGATTGACTGTCAGAGTCGGAGCCAGAGACCCATTCACCAACATGAGCTTGATGTCTTCTTCTTGTGTAGCTCCTTGATGACTTGTCTTTCCTCTCCGAATCCTTGCTTCTCCGAGAGGGTCTTCGTTTATAACGATCATCTCTACTCCTTCTCTCTTTCCGAGGTGACTCATCTCTTGCTCTTCTTCTTGGAGATTCTTCTCTTCTCTTGTGGGGAGCCGTACACTCATTTGAGAAGTGTCCGGGTCTTCCACAATTGTAGCAGTTTCGATCACGACTAGAAGATCTCTTTCCATCATATGATCTAGACTTTGAGCTTCTCTCTTTGCCTCTATTCTTGTAGAACTTGTTGAAGTTCCTGACCATTAGGCTTATGTCTTCATTGGAAACTAACTTGTCACTTGAGGTAGTAGGAGCATCACTTGTAGCTTTGTAAGCACCACTTGACTTGTTGTGAAGCTCTTCCTTATCCTTAAGTGTCATCTCATGAGCAACAATCCTTCCAATGACTTCAGTTGGCTTGAGAGTCTTGTAGTTTGGCATCATTTGGATCAAAGTGCACACGGTGTCATACTTTCCATCCAAAGCTCTGAGAATCTTCTTAATGATGAATCGGTCGGTCATTTCTTCGCTTCCTAAGCCAGCAATCTCATTTGTGATGAGAGCAAGCCTAGAGTACATTTCAGCGACTCCTTCACCATCCTTCATCTTGAACTTGTCAAGCTGACCTTGAAGAATATCTAGCTTCGATTCCTTCACAGATTCAGTACCTTCGTGCATTTCAACCAAAGTATCCCAAATCTCCTTAGCATTCTCAAGACGGCTGATTTTGTTGAACTCTTCGGGACACAAGGCATTGAAGAGAATGTCACAAGCTTGAGCATTGTTTTGCAACATCTTCAGTTCTTCGGGTGTAGCTTCGCGATCCGGAACTTTTCCTTCTTCAAAGAAGTCACCTTGCATGCCAACACAAATAATGCCCCATGCGGCTGGGTTATGACCAAGAATATGCATTTTCATTTTATGCTTCCAACTAGCAAAATTTGTACCATCAAAGTAAGGACCTCTACGATAATTACCCTCACTAGACGCCATACTCTCCTAGGTTGTGAAACCAAGCTTATGGAGTCCAATGCAATGGAAACCAAGGCAATGGAGACCAAAGCTCTGATACCACTTGTAGGATCGAAAGTAGGTCTAGAGGGGGGTGATTAGACTACTTGACAATATAAAAAATCTGCCTTTAGATCATGCAAAGTTTTTGGCAGTTTCACAAACAAGATCAGTTCAAGTAACACCCTACACATGCAATTCTAGAGTTTATGCAGCGGAAAGTAAATTGCACATGTAAAAGAGAGGTGGAGAAGATCAAACGCAGTTTGGTGACACGGAGATTTTTGTCGTGGTTCCGATAGGTGGTGCTATCGTACATCCACGTTGATGGAGACTTCAACCCACGGAGGGTAACGGTTGCGCGAGTCCACGGAGGGCTCCACCCACGAAGGGTCCACGAAGAAGCAACCTTGTCTATTCCATCACGGCCTACGCCCACGGAGGACTAGCCTTACTCGGGGTAGATCTTCACGAAGTAGGCGATCTCCTTGCCCTTACAAACTTCTTGGTTCAACTCCACATCACGACGGAGGCTCCCAAGCGACACCTAACCAATCTAGGAGGCACCACCCCCCAAAAGGTAATAGACGGTGTTGATGGTGATGAACTCCTTGCTCTTGTGCTTCAAGTGATAAACTCCCCAACACTCAACTCTCCTCACTGATATGGCTGTGGTGGAAGAAAGATTTGAGTGGAAAGCAACTTGGGAAGGCTAGAGATCAAGTTTCATATGGTAGGAATGGAATGGCTTGATCTCAACACAAGGGTAGGTGGTTCACTTCTCAGAAAGTGTGTGGTAGAAGTGGTGGTACTTTCTGATAGCTCTCCTCTCGAATGAGGAGGGGGTGGAGGGGTATATATAGCCTCCACACAAAATCCAACCGTTACACACACATTTGACCAATCTCGGTCAGACCGAAGTGAAAACTCGGTTAGACCGAAAGTTCAAATATAGTGAACGTTGGGATTTTCGGTGGGACCGAAAATACCATCTCGGTGAGACCGAAGTGAGTCAAAGGTTAGGGTTTGCCATTTCGGTGAGACCGAAAATATAAACTCGGATATTCCGAATTGATGTCAACTGATCACAGAAGGTTGGCAGCCCTTTTTCGGTGAGACCGAAACTCAGAATCGGTGTGACCGAGAATCTAGGGTTTGGAGAAACAACTGAAGTGGTTCATCTCGGTGGGACTGAGTTGGAGAAATCGGTGTGACCGAGATTACTTATGGGTGTGTGTTAAGAAGTGAATAGTGCTGATAGTTGAGGGAGTTAGATCACCAAGCACTTGAGCAACAAGAACATTAACACAACCTCATCCCCTTTTAATAGTATTGGCTTTCCTATGGACTCAATGTGATCTTTGATCACTAAACCAAAAAAGGAGTCTTGAGCTTTTGCCAATGCTTGTCTTAGCATTTTGAGGGGTCCACTTCTTCAGACATTTCCATACCCACATCATCGAACTTTTCTGAAATGATTCTCAAGAGAATATTAGTTCAATGATATATATGTTGTTATTAATTACCAAAACCACCCGGGGATTAGTTGCACTTTCACATGGCTCCTAAGAAGAAGACAATCGCGGTGGTCAGCTCGTCTGCAGCCGAACGGCCCGTGCCAGCGCAGGCTGGCGATGGGGTGGTCGTGGATGGGAGCCGAGGCGCGATCCGCAAACACCCACGCCATTCTAGTAGCCGAAGCTTGGCAAGCGGCGTCGTTTGTGCGCGGGACAACGAGCCACACGCCACCAAGTCCAAGGGTGGAGCCGGGCCCCCCGCGGGCGGCATGGGGCCCTCCAAGAGCGGCGTTGTACCCCGCATGGGCGACGAGCCGACTTCCAAGACGCCACGGCAGCGCCCACGACGCGCTCCTCGCAGGTCATGCGCAATGAGCAGCATCGCCGTGAGGAGGACCCCGGGCGCCGCCGCGGAAAGAGCCCCGCGCATCATTCACGAGATGCAGAAGATCAGCATGCTTGCCGAGGCGCTGGCGAGGATGGCGTGCAGCTGCAGGACCGTGATAGAGCTCCTTCTAACATGGTTAGAAGTCATAGAGCGTCTCGATCCGCGCAGCTCTCCCCGCCACCCGCACCAGCGGAAGCCTTAGCGCGCGCGCAGTTGCTCCTCGACTTCCCCTGATGTGGAGAAGCTCGACGAGTGGAGAGCTACCGTTCGTAGCCTTGTCGCCATCGCCAACAAGGACGAACCTCGGCCGGCGGGGCCTTCGGGCCGACGCTCTCCCGAGCCACCACACGCCAGGGGTGGAAGGACTGGAGGCATCGTGGCCACGGTGCATTCTCCTCCTCCTCGCCAACTATCACGTGTGCCGACCCGTCGGGACGACGCTTGCGACGACGTATCCATAGCCTCGTCCAACCCACGGACCCACCGTGATCAGCGCCAAGTTCTTCGAGAGCGTTCCTACGAAGACGCTCAAACCACCATCGAGCGCTGACACGAGGCGCGCCACCAGTCGGATAGACGGGTAAGGCCTGCTGTGGACAACTGTAATACCCAGGATGCGACTATATCTCCTACGTGTCGAGGCACGACTTAGAGACATAAGCGCATTCTGGAATGATCGCAAGCGTGGTATCTTGGCACAACTCATGTAAAAGAACAGGGATGAAAGAGTAAAATAGTTGGCTTACACTCGCCACATCACACAATAAATACAATAACATACATTCATCCAAAACACAGGGTCCGACTACGGACGAAATCCAAACGAGAAAGATACCACAACCACAAGGCATGATCGCCCCTAGTAGGAACCACTACTGATCGTTGAAAAACGAAACATAGTGACGTCCACGCTGTTCATCGAACTCACACTGAAGTTCTGAACCATCTCCTGCATTGTTCTCAGTGGTACCTGCATCTGGTGTGTGTTGAATCTGTGAGCCACAAAGGACTCAGCAATCCCGTTCCCGGGTATCAAAACTACCAAAGCCATAGGTGTGGAAAGGCTATAAACAAGGGTTGCAGCAAGCACTAAGCACTAGCTTACGAGTTTAGAGCAAGAAGAGAACAAGTGCCAACGGTCACCAAGTTGATCAAGAAGTGATCCTAGCTACTCACGGTCAAACATAACCCCACCATGTTCACTTCCCGAAGCCCTTCGGAAAGAGACCATCATGGTTACTCACACAGGTAGTGTATTCTTATGGATAAGGTGTCAAGTTATCTACAACAGGATATTAACAAATTCCCATCTGCCACATAACCGCGGGCACGGCTTTCGAAAGATCAAAACCCTGCAAGGGTGTCCCAACTTAGCCCATCACAAGCTCACGATCTGCGGAGTCGCAACTCCAAGGTGGGAAGACCCGAGTATTCTCGGAATCCCGTGCTCAAGATATTTCGACAAAGGTAAAACTAATCCAGCAAGACCTCCCGGCGTGCCGACACCCTGATAGTAGCCGCGCATATCTCGTCTCAGGCCACGACCGGATTGTCCAAACTTCCGGTAGACCAAAATACCAGAGTTGCCCCTGGCGGTCACCGGCGGTTGACAGGTTTGGACCAACACTCAAGACGAGCACTGGCCCGGGGGTTGATTAATAAATCCTTAGGTTAATTACTCCCTAGGCAAGTTTTAGTTGTTAGGCAAATGGTAAAATCAAAGTTGGGCCGTGCTGGAAAATCTTTAAACAGTGCAAATTATCGAGGGGGGCCCATAAACCCCAACCGTGTTAGGAACGCAAAATCAAGGAACATGACACCGGTTTATCGGGTCCTAAGGTGGCATGAGTGGAACAAAAGAAGGCCAAGCCTTCCACCCATTGCCAATATATAGGTGCATTAGTTTATAACAGATTATATTGCGTTATCCCAATAAACAAGTCCGACGTGGAGCAATCTTTAAACTTCACCTGCAACTAACAACGCTATAAGAGGGGCTGAGCAAAAGCGTACTTAGCCAATCAACGGTTTGCTAGGAAGGCGGTTAGAGTGTTTCATGGCAACAATAGGAGGCTTACAAACAGGAATAGGCATCGAGGCATATCTAAAGAACGAGACAACTAGCATAGGCAAAGATAGAGGTGATATCGGGGAATGGTCATCTTGCCTGGGATTCCGCAAGGAAGAAGAACGAGTCCATGAAGAAGACACACAGAGGTAGTCGAACGAATCCTCACAACTCCGGAGCGAAACCGAAGCTAACGAGGGAAGCAAACCGGAAAGAAGCAAACAACATGGTAAACACATATATCATAACCATGGCATGATGCACAAACAAGTATGATGCATATCCGGTTTAAATATGCATGGCATGTCAAAGATCTCAACAACACTACAAGTTAAGTGGAGCTCAACATGCAACGAGTTGCATATTGACGAAACACCACATTAGATTATTTAGTTTGATCTCGTTATGAACGCGACAAGTTTTTTTTATAAAACATGGCAAGAGGTGAAGCATGAGCAAAACTACACTATCTAGTCATTTTAAATGAGGCCGGAAATAACACACAACAATTCCAGAAAATCCCCATGTCATTTAGCAATCTTTTAAAAGTACTCAACAATTTTAAGCATTTAAAGGTTGTTATCATGATGCGGATGACAAAAGCAAGTTTTATGCATTTTTTATTAAAAGTTGACATGAAGACGATATGGAGTATTTCATCACCGTGGTGGAAGGAAAGGGGTGCCACAGCGGCGATAACCGTAAATGATGTCACGACGACATTCTGGTTCTGGTAGCTCGTCGAGAGACCGGTGCAAAAGAAAGGAGCGAGAGTGTGTCATGCAATAGATGTGGGGTGATCCCGGTAACCGGGTTCCCACGGGTTGGTTGCAAGGAAACGAGGAGGAACGTGCACAGACAACTCGGACACGGTGCAACGAGCGAACAACTCATACAACAAGCATTCGTTCCACGGGCGGCGTCTCGAGGTTATACCTTCGAAGCATGTGTTTCGGGGCGGTTCGAGTTCGACGAGGAAAGTAGTGGTACACGGGTAGAGGAAGTAGTTGTTCAGGGGGTCGTCGTGGGAAGTAGTCGTTAACGGACGTCGTGGAAGTAGTGGTACTCGATGACGACGGTAGTTGTACATGGGTCTTTAGCGTCGGTAGTGGTACACGGTTCGAGTTCGTTCGGGTCATCGGTAGGGAACTTGACGTCCACGGGCCGACGGTAGTGGAACTTGACGGTCGGTGGAAGTCGTGGTACTCATTTCGTAGCCGTTCAAGTCATCGGTAGAGGAACTTGGCGCATCGTCGTGGTACCTGGCGGCCTCGGTCTTATCAACTCGTAGATGGCAGTAGAGGTACAGGGTCGTCTCGGCACTTGGCTAAAAACCGTCATCGTGGGACTTGATGTGGCTAGTGTTCGAGCGCATGGACCAGATCGGTCAAGACAGCGCCGGCGACGAGGTGGAGGCGACGTCCAAGCAGCAGCGGCGGCAGAGCTCACTGTCAGCTTGCGGTCGACGAGCAGGTGGTCAACGCGAGCGAGGCGCTCGTCTCCTGGCTCAATCTAGAGCGTCAGGACGAAGAAAAACGCGGCGGCAGAGACTCCGGCAGATGATGGCAGCTCGCCGGCGAGGTG
The DNA here is from genome assembly GCA_902687465.1 of Secale cereale. Classification (NCBI taxonomy): domain Eukaryota; kingdom Viridiplantae; phylum Streptophyta; class Magnoliopsida; order Poales; family Poaceae; genus Secale; species Secale cereale. The sequence goes on along the minus strand of LR738712.1, from coordinate 178,956,767 downwards.
TGGGGCGGCGTAACACGCAGGGGACGACGGGGAATGGAGCGAGGTGGTGGTGGCGGACGTGACAACGCGCGGGGTCGGGGTGGCGCTGGCGCGTGGTGAGGAGGAGCCACAGAGGAGCGACGCGGGGCGGCTCGGAATGGAGGGACGGCGCGGGGTCCTGGAGCCGGTGGTTGCCGGCTCCGGCGTGCTCCTGCCCATGGCGGAGTGGCAGGATGCACGGCGGCGGGGCGCGGTCCTGGAGGAGGCGGCTCTACGAGGAGGAAGGAGCAGAGGAGCGAGGAGGAGATGCGGGGCGCGGGGTCAAGGGGATCGGGCCCTGACTGCGCGTGCGTGGCGACGCGAGGGAGAGTGCGGGAGGAGGGAGAGATGAGGATCAAGCAGGGAGTCGGGCTAGGGTGAGCGCTGGAGTTGGGCCTAGAGGCCTAGAGGTGCGGTCGGCCTAGCTGGGCTGCCGGCGGCTGCTGGGCCTGGGGCTGCAGAGGCTCTCAGCCTCTCTCTGACTACCCAAAAACAGGAAAAAAATAGCAAGAAGAGAAAATGAAAAGAAGGAAGGGTTACAAAAAGAATTTGGACATGGGGTAAAATTCCCTGGACTCACAAAATGAGGGTGACCCCAGAAAATATAAGTGGGCATGAATGAAACATTAAATTCAAATTCTTTTGAATTTAATTCAAAAGGTTTGAACAAAGACTAGATTTTTTAAGTGTCCAAAAAATGTTGAGAATTTAGTAAGAGCCTCGATAAAAGGGAAAGGAAATGTTGGCAAGGTTTGAGGAGAGGAATTGAGAAAGAGAAGGCATGTGGAATATTTGCAAGTGTATTGAGGTAAATTCCAAAGAATGGAATATTTTGTTATAGCTCCTTAATACTATTAGGATACTTTGTATAGGTTATAAAGAGAAATCACCATGTGAATATCCCTCGATTTAAATAGATCAAAAGATCCATGTAATTTATTTAGTTGAGATGCCAAAGGTTTATGACATGATGGCATGATGATATGATGCAATGCAAACATAATTAGAGCAAGCGCAAAAGAAACACACCGCGAAACCCAGAAATATGGAAGTCTTCTCGAGCATCGGTCTTGGGGCGTCACAACTCTCCCACACTAAGAGAGGATCTCGACCCGAGATCCTAGAGATGGCACCGGATAAAACGAAAAAGGAATAGGTAAAACAAAGTTGCTTCTTTGACAAACGAGTGAATCCACAACCTTTAGAGGTTGAACAAATTGAAAGAAGAATACACCGGAGATGAACGAATATGAAAATACTCCGTTAGAAAAAAGGAACAAGGAACATTACGAGAACCTTGTAGGTTGAAAGGCATGAAACACGAGTTCACGGATCATGGAAGAATTTAAACCACTCTGGTTAAAAGAGAGTCAAAACTTGATAAGATGAGGGAACTTGAAAGGAGGGCACAACACTGTGGTTAAAAGGACAAGCAAGGAAAGAACATGATCTCGATAAAACGAGATGATGGTTTGAAGATATCAATATTACAATACCTCCGGAATAGAAGCTAGATCGTTAGGAAGAAAGAAAGTAGAAGAAAATGATAACTTCTACCACCAATGAATTTTGAAAGCATCCTTACAAAGAAGGGTTGAACGGAGTTGTTGGAAAATCAACAACGAAAAGAATAAGCTTGTTGTAGCCGTATGGAAAACATCTCAAAATTATGAGGTGATAACCAGCCACAGACAAAAACATTTGATTGGATTGAGATCAACAAGCGAAGGAAACTTCTTTCACCGAGAGGATATAGGGAACTTGGGTCATTTATAAGCACCATAAATAGCAATAATCCTTAGGGAAAGCTTTTAGGTGAAATACAACCCAAGATAACTCCCACGAATAAATTGAAGGGTTAGAAAGATCTCCTAAACAAAGAAAATGATGGGTTTAAATATTTCATTCCGGACAACTTGTGAAACATGAAACACGAAGGGAAATTGTCAAAAATGACATACCACCATCTCAAACGATAAGGTAGAAAGAATTGCACTTCGGAGTGCACGCTGAAGAATACTTGAGCTCCAACAAGAATCATGATGAAGACTTCGAGGATGAATTAAATCGTGATGAACCACCATGAAAAACTCCGGTAACAAAATGATGATAAGTGAAGGATGAAAAGAATAAGATTGAAGCCTTGCAATGATTAGACGAAGCTTCGTGATGAGATAATTAAAATAACTTGGAGCTCCGGAAAACAAGATGAACAACTTGGAACCGAGAATATGACATGATGAACAAGCTCCGGAAAAAGAGGTTAATCACTTCAAGAAAATAAGAATAAGATTTACTGTATGCTTATCCTTCATCAAATTAAATTGATGACAAGCAATGGATTTGGCCTACTACTTATTCTTCTTGAAAGGATTGGAGAGAGATCTCGCACAATCTTGAGAAAGTATTCAACAAATCATCGGTAGGATTTAAGAAAGAATGAATGAATTGATATGATGACAAAGGAAAATGAATTTTTTAACGAAACTCCATAAGAAATATGGAGACGAGCGAAGAGGCATTAATTAAGAATAGTTGGAGGACGAAGTTGAGAACTAAGAACGAGGAAATCTTCTTAAATGATGGCCTTCGGAGGATCACAAAGGGAAGAATTCATGAAATGTTTCAGATGATATGAAAAGATTTAGTGGAAACTCTTCTTCGGTCTTCAAAACCTGAGAATGCCGACGAGATACATCACCTTTGATTATTGAGGCACTTCGGAAAGAAGAATTAAAAGGTTGAACCAACGGTGAAAGAATTTGAAAGCAATCTTGGAGAAGGCATATGACTGATGGAATACATTCTTACGTCACACTTGAAAGGATCTGAGAATAACTCCGAAAATAGAAGAGTCGGGTAAGATCCTGGAAAAAGACCTGTGGGTTAGGGCCCACTCAAATGAACTCACCGTTGAAAAATATTGCTTAAGAGATATTGCACCGGTTGAATTAAATGGCTTGAATGAGATTACAGCCTCAAGACAGCTTGAACAGATTAAGAATGGAAACACAAATCTTCTGAGATATCTTGTACCCTCCGGATGTGAATAGAGAGAGTTGAATAAATAAGAGAGCGCTGGACAAGAAATTCCAACATGGGAAATCATGTGATACAATAAGAAGAGATATGATCATCACCGAAACTTGAATTAAATTCACCGGAGAATAAACGAGAACGGGGAATGGTAACTTGAAGCTTCCTGAGCATCTTCACGAGAAAACACCGGCTAAGAACATTGCAGGAAAGAATGGAGAACTTCACATGAATAAAAGGACACTTGATTAAGAATTCCAGCTCCATAAAGAAAAGGGTGGGAGGGTGGGGAAAACAAAGACAACTTGGGATGAATGAACTAGACACCATTGAGAAAAACAAGAATTGGTCTTGCACATATTGAAAGAATTAGGTTAGCTTGAAGAGAAACACACTGGTTGAAAAAGAATTTACATGACAATCTCGATGATCAAGAAGGACTAGCACTCCCATAGAAATATGAGAACACCGATTAGGAAAGGTATGGAATCAACATTTGACATCGAAGCAACTCGGATACCACAATCAAAACAAAACAGATGATAGATATGTTGCAACATAATCTTCACAATATCATTAAACAGAGAATTGAACGAATGAATCTTAATGGTACATCAACTTGTCGAGAAGCCACTTGGAGAAGATTATGATAGAATAAAAACAACAAGGTACAGATGGAACAAATACATAATAGAGGTTTCGTCCCGCATGTTCGTGTTGAATGCCCCATGGCACGTGTTACAAAGGGTCTTGCAATCCCCGGATCAGCATAGCCAAGGATCCTTTAAGATGCAACTCCCAATTGTAACAGCGCCCATGAAACCCCTTCACTAGATGTTGAACCCCAAACCTCATACCATGCACTCGTTGGAAGATTACCTAAGACCTACTTGAAAACCCACTTATTAATTCCTGAAGCTTTTCGGTTATGCAATCTGGTGTTGGGGATACAGGGGAAGCACCGCGCACTCAACTCTAAACCTACATCCAGCTGTATCCATCCGTCAACACATAACTAGTCATCTTCGGAAACTGTTTACTTCGGACCTTCGAAACGCATCCGCTATACTAGATGTGGCAATACTCCTGAACTATCCCACCAGTACTGGGTGACGTCGGGGTTATCTCACTAGTAACCGCATAGAAGAGTTTTCGATGTCGGCCGCCTCTGGTATTCTAGAACCGCAGCGATACATTTGTGACGACAACACCTCGGAGCTCAACTCCCCGGGACACTGCCACAACCCCTAAATGACAGGAGGCATCAAGAACAATGTTCTCATCACAAAGATATCGGAACAATCCAAACAATATCCGCGTGATCCTAAAAAAAATTGGTGAAATTTGAGAGTAGTGGAGATAGAACAACGTGAGCAGTCCTCACCAGAGCGATGAAGGGGATGAGGAGTAAAAATAAATCCTACCTCTC
>LR738712.1:178913953-178952244 GCA_902687465.1 Secale cereale | reverse complement strand
ATATATATATATATATATACATATACATATATATATACATATATATATATATATATCCTATGTGTGTGTGTGCCTAGACTCAACCGTCAGTGGTTCGATCAATCAGGGGGCTCCTAGGTCGGAGAAGGCTCTGAATACCAACTTGTAATGCCCAGGATGCGACTATATATCCTACGTGTCGAGGCACGACTTAGAGACATAAGCGCATTCTGGAATGATCGCAAGCGTGGTATCTTTGCACAACTCATGTAAAAGAATAGGGATGAAAGAGTAAAATAGTTGGCTTCCACTCGCCACGTCACACAATAAATACAATAACATACATTCATCCAAAACACAGGGTCCGACTACGGACGAAATCCAAACGAGAAAGATACCACAACCACAAGGCCTGATCGCCCCTAGTAGGAACCACTATTGATTGTCGAAAAATGAAACATAGTAACATCCACGCTCTTCATCGAACTCCCACTGAAGTTCTGAACCATCTCCTGCATTGTTCTCAGCGGTACCTGCATCTGGTGTGTGTTGAATCTGTGAGCCACAAAGGACTCAGCAATCCCGTTCCCGGGTATCAAAACTACCAAAGCCTTAGGTGCGGAAAGGCTATAAACAAGGGTTGCAGCAAGCACTAAGCACTAGCTTACGAGTTTAGAGCGAGAAGAGAACAAGTGCCGACGGTCGCCAAGTTGATCAAGAAGTGATCCTAGCTACTCACGGTCAAACATAACCCCACCATGTTCACTTCCCGAAGCCCTTCGGAAAGAGACCATCATGGTTACTCACAGAGGTAGTGTATTCTTATGGATAAGGTGTCAAGTTATCTACAGCAGGATATTAACAAATTCCCATCTGCCACATAACCGCGGGCACGGCTTTCGAAAGATCAAAACCCTGCAAGGGTGTCCCAACTTAGCCCATCACAAGCTCACGATCTGCGGAGTCGCAACTCCAAGGTGGGAAGACCCAAGTATTCTCAAAATCCCGTGCTCAAGATATTTCGACAAAGGTAAAACTAATCCAGCAAGACCTCCCGGCGTGCCGACACCCTGATAGTAGCCGCGCGTATCTCGTCTCAGGCCACGGTCGGATTGTCCAAACTTCCGGTAGACCAAAATACCAGAGTTGCCCCTGGCGGTCACCGGCGGTTGATAGGTTTGGACCAACACTCAAGACGAGCACTGGCCCGGGGGTTGATTAATAAATCCTCGGGTTAATTACTCCCTCGGCAAGTTTTAGTTGTTAGGCAAATGGTAAAAGCAAAGTTGGGACTTTCTGGAAAAGCTTTAAATAGTGCGAATTATCGAGGGGGCCCCATAAACCCCAACCGTGTTAGGAACGCAAAATCAAGGAACATAACACTGGTTTATCGGGTCCTAAGGTGGCATGAGTGGAACAAAACACCAAGCAGAAGGCCAAGCCTTCCACCCATTGCCAATATATAAGTGCATTGGTTTATAACAGATTATATTGTGTTATCCCAATAAAGAAGTCCAACGTGGAGCAATCTTCAAACTTTACCTGCAACTAACAACGCTATAAGAGGGGCTGAGCAAAAGCGTACTTAGCCAATCAACGGTTTGCTAGGAAGGCGGTTAGAGTGTTTCATGGCAACAATAGGAGGCTGACAAACAGGAATAGGCATTGAGGCATATCTAAAGAACGAGACAACTAGCATAGGCAAAGATAGAGGTGATATCGGGGAATGGTCTTCTTGCCTGGGATTCCGCAAGGAAGAAGAACGAGTCCATGAAGAAGACACACAGAGGTAGTCGAACGAATCCTCACAACTCCGGAGCGAAACCGAAGCTAACGAGGGAAGTAAACCGGGAAGAAGCAAACAACATGGTAAACACATATATCATAACCATGGCATGATGCACAAACAAGTATGATGCATGTCCGGTTTAAATATGCATGGCATGTCAAAGATCTCAACAACACTACAAGTTAAGTGGAGCTCAACATGCAATGAGTTGCATATTGACAAAACACCACATTAGATTATTTAGTTTGATCTCGTTATAAACCCAACAAGTTTAAAAGTTTTTATTAAACATGGCAAGAGGTGAAGCATGAGCAAAACTACACTATCTAGTCATTTCAAATGAGGCCGGAAATAACAAACAACAATTCCGGAAAATCCCCATGTCATTTAGCAATCTTTTAAAAGCACTCAACAATTTTATGCATTTAAATGTTGTTATCATGATGCGGATGACAAAAGCAAGTTTTATGCAATTTTTATTAAAAGTTGACATTAAGACAATATGGAGTATTTCGTCACCGTGGTGGAAGGAAAGGGGTGCCACGGCGGCGATAACCGAAAATGATGTCACGACAACATTTCGGTTCCGGTAGCTCATCGAGACAACGGTGCAAAAGAAAGGAGCGAGAGCATGTCATGCAAAAGATGTGGGGTGATCCCGGTAACCGGGTTCCCATGGGTTGGTTTCAAGGAAACGAGGAGGAACGTGCACGGACAACTCGGACACGGTGCAACAAGCGAACAACTCATACAACAAGCATTTGTTCCACGGGCGTCGTCTCAAGGTTATACCTTCGAAGCGTGCGTTTTAGGGCGGTTCGAGTTCGACGAGGAAAGTAGTGGTACACGGGTCGTAGAGGAAGTAGTTGTTCACGGGGTCGTCGTGGGAATTAGTCGTTCACGGACGTCGTGGAAGTAGTGGTACTTGACAACGACAGTTGTACATGGGTCTTCGGCGTCGGTAGTGGTACATGGTTCGAGTTCGTTTGGGTCATCGGTAGGGAACTTGATGTCCACGGGTCGACGGTAGTGGAACTTGACGGTTGGTGGAAGTCGTGGTACTCGTTTCCTAGTCGTTCAAGTCATCGTTAGAGGAACTTGGCGCATCATCGTGGTACTTGGCGGCCTCGGTCTTGTCAACTCGTAGATGGCAGTAGAGGTACACGGTCGTCTCGGCACTTGGCGAGAAATGGTCGTTGTGGGACTTGACGTGGCTGGTGTTCGAGCGCATGGACCAGATCGGTCAAGACAGTGCAGGCGACGAGGTGGAGGCGACGTCCAAGCAGCAGTGGCGGCACAGCTCACTGGCAGCTTGCGGTTGACGAGCAGGTGGTCAACGCGAGCGAGGCGGTTATCTCCTGGCTCAATCTAGAGCGTCAGGACGAAGAAGTACACGGCGGTAGGGACTCCGGCTGACGATGGCAGCTCGCCGGTGAGGCGTGGGGCGGTGTAACACGCAGGGGATGACAGGGAATGGAGCAAGGTGGTGGTGGCGGACGCGACGACGCGCGGGGTCGGGGTGGCGCTGGCGCGTGGCGAGGAGGAGCCACAGAGGAGAGGCGCGGGGTGGCTCGCGGTGGAGGGACGGCGCGGGGTCTTGGAGCCGGTGGTTGCTGGCTCCGGCGAGCTCCTGCCTGCGATGGAGTGTCAGGATGCGCGGCGGCGGGGCGCGGTCCTGGAGGAGGCGGCTCGACGAGGAGGAAGGAGCAGAGGAGTGAGGAGGAGATGCGGGGCGCGGGGTCGAGGGGATCAGGCCCTGACTGCGCGTGCGTGGCGGCGCGAGGGAGAGCGCGGGAGGAGGGAGAGATGAGGATCGAGCGGGGAGTCGGGCTAGGGTTAGCATTGGAGTTGGGCCTAGAGGCCTAGAGGTGCGGTCGGCGTGGCTGGGCTGCCGGCGGCGGCTGGGCCTAAGGCTGCAGAGGCTCTGTGCCTCTCTCTGACTACCCAAAAACAGGAAAAAAATAGCAAGAAGAGAAAATGAAAATAAGGAAGGGTTACAAAAAGAATTTGGACATGGGATAAAATTCCCTGGACTCACAAAATGAGGGTGACCCCAGAAAATATAAGTGGGCATGAATGAAACATTAAATTCAAATTCTTTTGAATTTAATTCAAAAGGTTTGAACACAAGACTAGATTTTTAAGTGTCCAAAAAAATGTTGAGAATTTAGTAAGAGCCTCGATAAAAGGGAAAGGAAATGTTGGCAAGGTTTGATGCGAGGAATTGAGAAATAAAAGGCATAGAGAATATTTGCAAGTATGTTGAGGTAAATTCCAAAGAATGGAATATTTTGTTATAGCTCCATAATACTATGAGGAGACTTTGTATAGGTTATAAAGAGAAATCACCATGTGAATATCCCTCGATTTAAATAGATCAAAAGATCCATGCAATTTATTTAGTTGCGGTGCCAAAGGTTTATGACATGATGGCATGATGATATGATGCAATGCAAACATAATTAGAGCAAGCGCAAAAGAAACACACGGCGAAACCCGGAAATATGGAAGTCTTCTCGAGCATCGGTCTTGGGGCGTCACAACAACCCAACACCAGGAGGATCTAAAAGCTTACCTTACGAGGTAGGTTGCCCAGCCTTTACTCGTGAGTTGCGGCGTTTCTAGTGGCCCACCCACCGCACCTTCAAGCCCGACGTCGACAAGAAATACAATGGCAAGACTCATCCATCAGAGTTCCTCAGCATCTACACCATTGCGATGCAGGCTGCTGGGGCGCACGATGACAAGGTGCTTGCCAATTATTTCCCGTTGGCGCTTAAACCCAACGTTATGTCATGGTTGATGCACTTGTCGGCGGATTCCATTTCTTCCTGGTCAGATTTCTGCCATGAGTTTGTTGGCGCTTTTACGGGAGGCCACCGGGGTCATGGCCAAGCAAGCGATTTGCATGTTATCGCCCAGAAGGAAGGTGAAAGCCTGCGCAAGTACATACAGAGGTTCAGCCGAGTGCAGTATAACATCCCAGATGTTCATCCTGCCGCCATCATCAGCGTGTTCCACCAGAACGTGCGCAACCGCAAGATGCGGGAGGAGCTGGCGATGAATAAAGTCAAGGATGTGGCCGAACTTTACGTTCTAGCCGACAAATTCGCCCGAGCTGAAGAGGGAAGGAAATACCCCGGCGAAGACGCCGGTTCCTCGGACAAAGACGCCGTCGCCCCAACAAAAAAGAGTCGACGCTGTAACAGAAAACGGAAGAGCAAGGCTGTGCTTGCCATTGAGCTATCCGACGATGCCGGCGCCACCAAGAAAACTAAGGCAGACGACCCCGGCAAGGAAATCGCCGTGTGTGTCGCCTGACGGGCCTTGGCGGCCGCCGACAAGCCGGGAAGCTCTGACAGGCAATACTGCAAGATCCACCTCACCAAAGGCCATGACCTCCAGAACTGCCGATAAGTCGAGCTGCTCGCGGAGAAGAAAAAGGCCGAGTATGAGAGGCGAGACAAAGAGAAGGGACAAGGTGATGTTGAAGGATCTGGTAAGAAACGTGGCGGCCAACCTGGCCGCCGCGGCAAAGATAACCAACAAGAACGACCCGCCCGGGGCCGTGACAAGAAGCGAGAAGATGATGATCGCGAAGAGGACAACGAGTCCGGCGAACAAGAGTTCCAGAAGGCCACGGAGGCAATGTGCATCGACGGCGGTGCCTCCCTGCATTCCTCCCACTGCCAACTTAAACAGTGGGCGCGTGAGATCACAGCAGCGGAGCCGTCATTCGATGCCCAGAAGCCGCTGAGGTGCTCCAGCACTCCTATCATCTTTGACGCCGAGGATCACCCTGACCGCACGACTGCGGTCGGGTGTTTGCCATTCTTGGTCTCACCAACGATACGCAACCTCAAGGTGACAAAGATGCTGGTTGATGGCGGGGCCGACCTGAACTTGATCTCGCCCATCATGGTCAAAAGACTGCAAATCCCTGATGGAGACCTCGAGGAGACGAGCTCGTTTCAAGGAGTCAACCCAGGAAGAAGCCAGCCTAAGGGTAAATTCACGCTGCCCGTGACATTCGGGGGCGAGCTAAATTACAGGATGGAGAGGATTATTTTTTATGTAGCCGAGATCCCCTTGCCTTACAACGGGATCCTCAGCCGCCCAGTGTTGGCCAAATTCATGGCGGCGGCGCACTACGCCTACAACATGCTGAAGATGCCTCGGACGATGTCCATCATTACCGTCCCCTCCAACAAGAAGGATGTGTTGATCTGCGCTGATCAACTTTACCGGGAGGTAGTTGCAGCGACTACCGCTAAGGCGCTTGCTCATGCCACTGAAGCCCCGGGAGGAAAGAAGACCGATAAGACATCTCGCGCTTACTCTGGCAAGCGCTCCTCTTCGGAGTGTAGCGTTTCCGTCGAGAACATGCCAGAGAGCTCCACCGGCAAGAGCAATAAATCCAGAGCTGCTCCACCAGAAACCAAGCGGGTGTCCGTCGAGGAGGACAGCACGGGAGGGGCTTTCATCATAAGCTCTGCCCTCGACAGTAAATAGGAAGACGCGCTCGTCAGCTTCCTGCGGGCGAATGTCGACGTGTTTGTGTGGCAAGCGTCTGACATCCCCGGCGTTCCCAGGGAGGTGATTGAGCACCATCTTGATGTCTGCCCTCATGCACAACCCGTCAAGCAGAAGGTCAGGAAGCAAGCTCTGGAGCAGAAAGAGTTCATCAGAGAGGAGACCAGGAAGTTAGAGGCAGCCGACTTAGTGAGAGGAGTGCTCCATCCAACGTGGTTGGCCAATCCGGAGGTAGTGCGTAAGGCAAATGGGAAGTGGGGGTTGTGTATAGACTACACAAACATTAATAAGGCTTGTCCAAAAGACCCTTTCCCATTGTCACGCATCGACAAGATTGTGGACTCCACAGCCGGGTGTGACTTGTTATCATTCCTCGATGCTTACTCAAGCTACCACCAGATCTTCATGACGAGAGAAGATGAAGAGAAGACAACATTCATCACCCCATGTGGTACGTATTGCTTTATACGGATGCCTTTCGGATTGAAGAGTGTTGGCTCAACATTTGTGAGGGCAGTCCAGATTGGTTTTGAGCCTCAGCTACATAGAAATATGGCAGCTTATATGGATGATATAGTGGTCAAAACCAAAGACAAAGTAACGCTCGTGCAAGACTTGGAAGAGAAATTCATGAATCTGCGCAAGATCAACCTTAAGCTGAACCCTGAAAAGTGTGTCTTCGGCGTCCCGTCCGGCAAGCTTCTCAGTTTCTTCGTGTCACAACGTGGAATTGAAGCAAATCCAGACAGGATCAAGGCCATAGAGCAGATTGAAGCGCCCAGGTGAATCAAGGACGTGCGTCGGCTCGCTGGATGCGTTGCCGCTACGGGCGGGTTCATCTCCAAATCTACCGAGCGTGCCCTCCCCTTTTTCAAAATTTTAAAAAAGGCGGGTCCGATGGAGGGGACCCTAGAAGTCAAAGCAACACTGCGAGATTTGAAGAAATACATTTACTCTACACCGGTACTGGTCATGCCTAAACCACAAGAACCGTTGCTGTTGTATTTGGCGGCAACAAACCAAGTGGTCAGTGCCGTGCTAGTGGCCTAGAGGGGGTCAATACAGAAGCGATAGCAGCGATAGCACCTGAGGCCACTAGGGCCGAAGAGACGTGATCGGATGGAGTAATGCAGAAGAAGAAGATGATGTTGCACCTGGTTTACTTTGTCAGCTCCCTATTACAGGGGGCTAGGTCAAGGTACTCCGGCGTGCAGAAACTGCTCTTCGGCCTCCTTATGGCCTCGAGGAACCTGCGTCATTACTTCCAAGCACATGAAATCACCGTCGTCACCCGCCTCCCGTTGCAACGAATATTGCATAACCCGGATGCGACTCGGAGGATTGTGGAGTGGGCCCTGGAGCTGTGAAGCTTCGGTTTGAAATTTGAAAGCACTTTGACGATTCAGAGTAGAGTCTTGGCAGAGTTTGTTGCGGAATGGACCTCAACGCCCGACGAGGAGATCCAGGAGACTACCCGTCAAGGGTGAGAGTCGCGACTGGATTATGTACTTTGAAGGGGCTTTCTCGCTGCAAGGCGCCGGTGCTGGTGTGCTGCTCGTTGCACTCACCGGAGAGCACCTCAAGTATGTGATCCAGATGCACTTCCCCAGGGAGGTACCAACAAACAACACTGCTGAGTACAAGGGACTGCTCGCCGGTCTCAGGATCGCAGCGGACCTCGGGATCAAGAAGCTCATCGTCAGAGGAGATTCACAACTCGTCGTCAGGCAAGTAAACAAATATTACCATAGCCCGTTGATTGAAGCCTACGTGGATGAAGTAAGGAAACTGGAGGAGCGTTTCGACGGTATACAAGCTGATCACGTCCCCCGAGCGGAGAATGACATCGCCGACTGCCTGTCGAAACGCGCCGCCCTCAAATTACCTGTGGAACTAGGTACCTTTGTGCTCCGATTATTTCACCCATCTGTTGAACCATCGGCTGAGCCGAGCAAGCGAAGGAAATCAGGCCCCGGCAAGTATTTCCTACCGAACCCGTAGGGGTGGCCGACAAAAGTGTTGCCGGAGACGCAGAGCCTGCCGTGGGGCAACAGACTCCGGCGGGGCGTCAAGCCCTAGCCGTAGAGGCAATCGCTCCCATAGCAGAAGAAATGCCTTTGGTCCTTGCCGTCGAGCCCCAGGCTCCGGCATGGGCGCAGCATACCGTCCAATTCCTCCAGAGCGGGGAACTTCCTGAGGAGCAGGAAGAAGCGGAGAAAGTAGTCCGTCGGTCCGCCATGTACTAGTTCGTCGATGACGTCCTGTACAGTAAAAGACCGAACGGCGTGAAATTGAAGTGTATCACCTGGGAGGAAGGACTGGAGCTGTTGGCAGAGATAGATGGAGGCATATGTGGCTCTCACATAGGGTCAAGAGCCCTTGCCGGCAAGGCATTCCGGCAGGGTTTCTTATGGCCCACTGCCCTCCAGGATGAAATGACACTAGTAACCAAGTGTGAAGCGTGTCAGTTCCATTCGAAGAAACTTCATCAACCAGCTCAAGCTCTCCAAACAATCCCTCTCTCCTGGCCATTCTCGGTCTGGGGGCTCGACATATTGGGCCCTTTTCCCCATGCTGTCGGGGGCTTTGAGTACTTGTACATAGCAATCGACAAGTTCACAAAGTGGCCGGAGGTGGAGGCAGTGAGGAAGGTGACAGCATAGTCGGCCGTCAGTTCTTCAAGGGCCTGGTCTGCCATTTTGGTGTACCAAACAAAATTAGCACCAACAATGGTACGCAGTTCACAAGCAACACCTTCATGCAATATATGCAAGACATCGGCGGCAAAGTCTGTTTTGCTTCTGTTGCACATCCACGAAGCAACGGCCAGGCAGAAAGGGCAAATGCTGAAGTACTACGGGGCCTCTGGACAAGGACTTTTGACAGGCTACACAAGTACGGAAAGCGCTGGATCGATGAATTCCCGGCGGTTCTTTGGTCAATCAGGACGACACCAAATCGAGCCACCGGCCAGACACCCTTCTCCCTCGTTTATGGGGCGGAGGCAGTTCTCCCCACAGAACTCACATACTGGTCACCCTGAGTGCTCGCTTATGATGAGCTTGAGCAAGAGCAACTGCGGCAAGATCGCGTCAAACATCTAAATATATAAGAATGTGCTGCAAGTTTAGTAGATTAGGATGTATAAGCTGTAGTACCTAGCAATTACTTGATATAAGGTAGTATCTCAGGACAGTTATTCAACACATACCAAACCATTTTGTCCAAATCTTTAGGTTTGTCCTCTTGTCGACTCTTCTCTGTAACTCGAACAGAATAATCAAAAACATTGAGCCCGGGATTGTCTTCATCCACCTCTTTGCTAAGCTGACCAGCTGTTTCAATGTATTTTGAGCAGAATGTCAACGCTTCTGTAGCAATGTAAGCCTCTGTAATGGAACCCTCGGGTCTAGCTCTGTTCCTAACATAGCCCTTGAAAGTGCCTAGCCGCCTTTCAATAGGGTACATCCAGCCATACTGTACTGGATCTCTAAGTAGTGCCTCATCAGGTAGATGAACAGCCAAATGCACCATCACATCAAAGAAGGCCGGAGGATATATCTTCTCAAGGTCGCATAGGATAGTTGGTATCTTGTCTCTAAGACGCTCCAAAGCATCTATCCTGATATTTCTACAGCAGAGTTCCCTAAAGAATTGTCCCAACTCTGCAACTGCTCTGTATAAGTCAGGGCGGCCCAATCCTCTAAGGATAACAGGTAAAACCCTTTGAAGTAGGACGTGGCAGTCATGAGTTTTACCCCCCTTGTACCTTGTTTCCATCTGCACTGACTCTGCTTTCAGGGTTGGAAGCAAATCCATGTGGGAATCTCACACGTGACAGGACCTCGCAGAATTCTTTTCTTTTTACCTTGTCCAAGACGTACACAACTGGTGACATATCCCGTGGTTTACCTTCATCTTGCACCTGCAAATCCTCTCTGATACCCAAGTGTGTCAATTCAATCCTAGATTTTAAGGTATCTTTCATCTTGCCTTCAATATTAAGAAGTGTGCCGATAATGCTGCCACATATATTTTTCTCGATGTGCATCACATCAAGATTATGCCGCAGATCCAAATCTTTCCAATACTCCAAGTCACACAAAGTGGACCTGCGGGTAAACAATAATCTCTCTTCTGGCCTGCCACGCTTCCTTTTCCTGCTACCATTATCAGGATGGTTTACTGGTGTAATATGCCTGACCTTCTCTAATTCCACTTGCAACTCATCGGTGGTAAACCTCTTTGGCGCATCACGGTTTTCATGCTTTGCATTGAACACATGTCTTCAGTATTTTCTAGGATGTGGCTTGTCCTTGGCAAGGAAACAACGGTGTCCAATGTAACAGATCTTGCTAAGTATTGCATATGACAGCGGATTCCTGTCACAGCGAACACATGCATTGTAACCATGTGTCGTTCGACATTGTGCCCAAAGCCGGATAATCATGGATGCACCAAATTATAACAGCACGCAGAAAGAAATCAGCTGGTGGGCTGCTATATAGGTCTCAAGTGAGAACACCCCTCCAAAGCTGTTGAAGTTCCTCCACAAGAGGCTCCATGAACAAATCAAAATCATTTCCAGGACTTTTTGGACCTGGGATGAGCAAGGCCATCATGTAGTTTGATTCTTTGGTGCAGACATTTGGAGGCATGTTGTAAGGAATAACAAGCACTAGCCACATGCTATATGTGGCGCTCTGGTGGCCAAATGGGTTAAATCGATCTTAAGCTATGCCAAGTCTAATGTTTCTCGGGTCAGCAGCAAACTTTTCGTGCTTCTGATTGAAGCTTTTCCACTCACTACCATGTGATGGATGGATCATTACATTCTGATCTCTGTACTCCTAGTTCCTAGAATGCCACAGTACATCCTCTCTTGTTTCAGGATCATGAAACAACCTCTGCAATCTTGGTGTAATTGGAAAATGTCTCAGAACATTATGAGGAATCCTCTTCACAACATCGCCATCTTTCCATCTTGATGGTTTGCATTTCGGGCATTCACTGAAGTTGGCATAATCCTTCCGGAACAGAACACAATTATTCTTACAAACATGGATCATATCATATCCAATTCCAACTGCATGAAGGAAATTCTTCATTTTACTGTAGGTGTGTGGCAGCTCAGACACATCTAGGAAAGCTTTGCGGAAAGCAGCCAACATCGCATCGAATGATTTGTTGGTCATCCGCTCAGATGTCTTCACCTAAAGAAAGGTGACCATAGCTGAGAATACTGACAACTTATTTCCTGGGGTGACAGCCATGTTGCATTGTTCCAACATGCGGGCCCACCGTTTTTCTTCTGCAGGTGAAAGTTCACGGAATGCACGAGCATTTCATAGCATTGTTTCAATGTTGGTCAAACCCACTGGCTCCGCCACCACCCCCTCCTCCTCCTCTTCCACCTGAGCATCAGGCAGATCAAGATGGTGATCTGCTGCTTCCACGTAGTCAATAAGATTGACGTTCACAGCTTCACCATGATGAACCCACCTAGTATATGTGACCGACATCCCATACAAGTGTAGATGATTTTGCACAGTTGACTGGGGTCTTGTAACTGAATTCATACAGCTGCTACACGGGCAGAGCACATCTAATTTTGGACCACCGTACTCAGCTCTGATAAAGTTGATGAAGTTTTCAACCCCCTCGACATATGCAGCGGAGAATCTTCGAGCAGAAGTTATCCAAGTCCTATCCATCTGTTAGACATACAAATTAGTTCTTCTACTAGATATTACAGGAAACACATATATGCTTTTTGATGAAGTCCAGAAGAAAATACCTAGGTCGATGTCTAAAGCTATGGCAAGATATTTGGACGAGCAGATCTAAGTAATGAAATATATGTAAAGCTAATTCAGCAAACAGATTTGAGTGCTAAATTATGGCAGGCTGTTTAAGCAGTCAATGAGGCCGAGCATGATGGATTATGTATTTCCAACAGAGCACACAGCCATCGAACTATCGAAGGCCATCGCAGCAACAAAGATCGAGTATAAAACGGTGTAGGGATATTTCACCAAACAGATTGGCTACTAGACCATGGCAATCTACGCCACAATAAATATATGGCGGATATTTTAGCAACTAATCGGCCTTGGCATGCCATCTCAGCTAAGTAGATTGAGTGCAGAACAGGGCAAGGAAGCTTCTTAAGCAGAGCACATTGACTGTAAACTACTTCGGCAAACAGTGAGATTAACAGCGTCTATCAGCTAACATTCAACGCTACACCGACATGCACGGGGCCTCAGTTTAGAATGCACATATCATGGGAGATGCTGACTGCCGTGCGTCTCCACACGAGCATCGCCAGCGGTGGCGGCGCTAACCGACGTACGCCTCCACAAGAACGTCGCTAGTGGTGGCGGCGTGGCTAGAAGACAGCAGTCTATGAGAGCGTACTGTGGGAGCGAGAGGATCGCCGTGCTTCCCCTCGACGAACCGCGGCGCCGACGTATCAGCGTGGCGGGGAGGGCGGCTTTGGCGGAGCGAATGGAGTGGAGGGGATGGGGGGAGGGGGGTTTGGGGAGTATTATTGGCTAGTTGACCGAAGGGCGCTTGAATCTAGGATTTGTGGGGAATTTTTGGGTGGGGGGGAGGATTTTCGCGCGGTGGGTGGGGGGAGTTTGGCGCATGGTCGGTTTCTCCAAGTGCAGTCCCACCTGTCAGTGAAGAGGCAAGCCGAAGCGCGTTCCGTTTGCGTGAGCCGTGTGCAGGACCGAACGTGTGTGGGGTGCAATGCGACCGCGACAGGGGTGCTGTGAGTGTACCACCTTTTTTCCTTTTAAACTAGGTGCTTCGCTCCCTCAAAAAAAAAACTTGTTGCTTCGCGCGATCCATCGATACTACTACTAGTAATCCGGTAATCCCGACTAAAACGGCGCGGCCGGGTCTTTTCCTGCGCGATATGCTGGGAGGTTGGCTTAGTTGGGTTTTTTAGGACGAGTAATGCTACACCTACGTAGTCCTGGTTACGTAATTAACATAATGTGAAACGTGTGAGCTGTTGATTGTAGATTGGGGGGAGGGAGGGGCCCACCACCATGAAAATCAGGGGAGGAGAGAGAGGCAATTTACTTTAACCCTTTCGTAGGTTCCCGTAGATGTGAAATGCGTGAATGTGCATTTGCAGATAAGGCCTTCCCTCGTTCATCCTTTTCTCCCACAAGATCTTGATCTTCCGTGCAACGCACGGGCATCTTGCTAGTACTCCTACAATATACTATATTATTGTGAAAGTTCATATACACTGGCCGAGATTAATGCAAACACGGCAGATTTTCATAACATTTCGAACTTTTATAGGACAGAAAAATAAAAGAAACCCGACCCTAAACCTATTCTATGGCGGCGACCGATGTCCTCCATTTGTGATCTCCATGTACGGGGGCAGGGTTCAAGACCCGTGTAGTGAAGGTGCGGTCTCCGGCGAGGAAAAGTAGAACACGGGAGATGGACCGGCTAGTTGGCACACCATGCCATGCCGCCTCCCATGCCCTACTCATCCTCGGAGGAGTCCCCGACCTCGGCGGTGCCAGACGTTGGACGGCGGCAAGTAGGACGCGTGGCTGACGGTGCTCCCGTCGTCGGCCGTCAGCGTGGCCACCGCTTGTGTGGCGACTTGAGCGAGGGCGGCGACCTCGAGCTCCATCCCCGAAGACAAGCTCTCCCGCAGAGCATTCACGCTTGCGGTCATGGCGGATGTGGTGCCAGGTAGGAGGACAATGCGCTATGGTGTGGAGGTTAGCTGGGCGTTGCCGCTTTAAGTAGCGCGTTCCGGTGAGGCCAAGCATCCTGGTGCGTCATTAAGTCGCCGGAGTTGGTTCCTCGGGCATCGAGCCTCTTAACGACGGCATACGGACGGACGACATGAATGCGGGCAGCTGGCGCCGGCTGGGAACGCATCGCGCGACGGCGCGAGGGACGAGGCTTTTTGGTGTGCCAAGGTAGTCAGTTGCGGTCGTGGCAATGTTGGAGATGCCCTTTGCTCACATGCGATCGACGCATGTCATTGAAAAAGCAAGACGACCCGGCATGGTCTCAGGTCTTGAGGATGCAGTTGGCCGCGCTACACCACTCCGCGGATGCGTCCCGGCGCCCCGTGCATCCTCGACGAGCCGGGTGTTGGCGTGTGTTTGGATTGTGGCCAAAGTGCACCTTACCAAAAATTTGGTCATGACCCAAAGGTTGGTCTTTGTTTGGATGGTTGCCATCTTTTTTGGCATGCCAATGAACTCTAGCCAACTCTAGTTCATTTTTCTTGCCGATGTCGGCCAAATCATGGGCAGCCAAAACCTCAACCAAAATTTTGGCTACCCAATGCTTTGATGGGGCAACCTTGGGCACAAACCAAACATACTGTTGGTCGTGCCACATCACTAACGCCACCCTCGGCACACTGAAACAGACCGTGTCTAGCGACGATGAGCGTGTCGCTCACCGCGGTCGCCGTGTCCAGAGATGGTGCTGGAGCTGCACCACGTTGTTGGCCCCCATGACCCACATGAACGGTTGCCGGTGGCGAAGAGGTCATGGGCCAGCTCCTCCAGTGGACTAGTTTGCGCTACATCGTCCCGACAGGTGTGCCCCACATGTCGGTTTCCCTGTTTTCCTGGCCATATTCGAGCATCAGTGCTCCGCGTTGCGCATTAGGCCTTTCACTATGTAGGCCAAGCGAGACAACTTATTATTTATTTGAGCCGTTCAAGTATAATCATGTGGCGTTTGCTTATTTGCCATTCCTCTCCATCGATCATGTCGCCCTCTGGTCGAGTCCATCCTCCCGCATGCCTCATTTGAACATTCCGTCGAGTATCATTCGCATGTGGGCCTAGACCATGCTTGTATTTCCAATGTTTATTTGTAATTTGTCTGACATGCATACAAACAAACGGTCCGTTTGAAGTTTCACTTTGCCTCCACTACGTGTCGCTTCACGTCTTAGTTTTGACATCCCATTCGGTTCATGTTGATGAGATCGATAGATGACATGGCAGTTCCTTATAGCCATCGACTGGCTATATTATTAACCATGCTCTAATGCGTTTTTTCAAAACCGCATTTGACTATTGACAAGATTAATAGTACATGAGATGTATAATGTGAAAATTATATCATTGGAAGCTCCTTTCACATACGTATCCCTGCCTTACCGTCCCTTTCGGTCACTTAGTGGCGGACCCCATGCTTACTAGGCCCCGCATGTCAGTTACTCAATGGGTTCGGCCATGTCAGGGGATCCTCATCCGTAGTATACTCCCTCTGTTTTTATTTACTCCGCATAAAATGACGCGGGTGGGGGAGGGGGAGGGACGTTGGGTTGCTCTCAACTGTGGTCCCACAAGTGAGCGAAAACGCAAGACGAAGCGCGTTCCATTCGATGAGCGACGTGGAGGGTCCAGCATGCCGGGCTGCAATGCGAACGTGACAAGAGTGATGTACAGTCAAAACCGATTGACCGGTCGTCACCGGAACCACTATTCACACCAGAACCTTCGCTGCTCGGCCTACTCCAGCCCCTTCCCCCACCTTTCGATCCCCTAGCCCACATCAAGCGTCCCCTAGTTTGCTGGAAAGCCATGGTGTGCCGCAAGATCACGTACTACAAGATGCTGACGCCGGAGCGCCGCGCAGAAATTGCGGCGGTGGTCGGCGCCAGAGACCTCCGTTCCCAAGCTCGCTTTGCGGCAGGCCAATCCCCGAATTCTCTAGAGCCAAGCTACGAGGAGGAGGAAGGCGATCCAATGTTCATGGTGGAGGTCGCTGCGCAGAAGGCCCCCGATGGGTATGAGACGATGGACGTCGACTTCGTGCCGGTGTTCGAGTCCCCCATGGTGCAGGCGGACCAGCGGTTCAACCTGGCGATACTAAAGGAGGACCGGGATGCAGAGGCTCAACTCGACGTGGAGCGCGCGCATGCCGCTGCCATCGAGGCTCTCCTGCAGGCGGAACCGGATGTCGTAGATGTGAACCGGGCGGCAGAGGCTCAACGTGAGGCGGAGCGCACGGATGCCGCTGCCATCGAGGCCCTCCTGCAGGCGGAACCGGACGTCCTGGACTTGAACCGGGAGGCACAGGCTCAACTCGACGCGAAGCGCGCGGATGCCGCTCTCATCGAGGCCCTTCTGCAGGTGGAACCGGACGTCCTGGACTTGAACCGGGCGGCGGAGGCTTGACTCGACGCGGAGCGCGCGGATGCCGCTGCCATCGAGGCCCTCCTACAGGCGGAATCGGACGTCCTCGACTTGAACCGGGCGGTGCTCTCGTCCGTGCAGAGCGCCCGCACGCTCCACGTGAACGAGTAGCTGGAGGCCGAGGACAACCACGGTGCGGGGACACACGTCGGCAGCTACGGCTGGTTCGCGCTGGCAGCCAAAGACGACGAGGCCGTCTCGTTCCGCGAGCAGAGATAGTTTTTCTTTATGTTGTTGTTTTATGGATCTTTTGCTATGTAAAAACATATATTGCTATGCAAGTCGCCTGACTTGGGTCAGTCTACCATTTCAGGCGGTTGGATGAATATCCTACGTCTCCTAACCCTCCTTCCCCACCTCTTCTTCTTCCCCAACATACCACCGCACGGGCCGTACGGATACTCCCCAACATGCGGTTGGATAAACATACTCTATGAACGAAAATTATGTGTCAGCGGTAGGATGGCTGAGTTTGGTTTGTTCACATGCGATAGCACGTGTCAGTGAGCGTGCGTTCCCTTGGTTGGGTTTGCGGCGTGCAGGAGCGACTGTGCATGTGAGCGTGCGGTGCGACCGCGGTGTGCAGGAGCGACCGTGTGAGTGTGCGGTGCGACCGCGACAGCCGTGCGCAAGTGTACCTCCTTTTCATTTTGAAAACTTTAGGCAAGCTTGGCAAAAATGTGTGGCGAAGTATGGCAATGCAAGGCCTAGACCCAAACATGATAAGTACGTAATAGTATTACGTACGAGCATGGTTAATAGTATAGCCAGCTGCTGGCTATAAGCCACTGCCATGTCATCTACAACCCATCTTATAGCCAACATGTACAATAGTACATCAAAAGAGTGTACTATTTTTTTATTATATGGCCCACCTTTCATTCTCAGAAAGTGTCTAGGAGCACGTGCTAGAGTTGGCTCTTCACGAAGAGCCCGCTTAGCTTCTCTCTCCTCTTCTCTTTCCTCCAACTAAGCAAAAATATACTGATTTATTCCTTATAGCCCGTTGACTCAGCTCTATTGTACTTGCTCTACTAGGACTACTAGTGTTAAAAGAGAAAGGTGGGGTTTTCCTTCGCGGGATTAATCGATACAAATCCTCGTTTCACGTGTCAATTAATGCATATTTTCTTTCTCCAAAGCCCAAAGAGCTAACCATCTCACTCCTCATCGCTTGATTAATGCAGCGCCATGCAAACCAACATTCTCACTTCCGCATGTATGCAGGGGATATTAATGTCCTTGGTTGCTAGTACAAGGCAAACCCCATCAATTTTGCCTCGATTAATGTTAGTGGCCTTTTGCAAATTGTAATTTTGATATACTGGCCTTGTGTACAAAAAAATGGAGGTAGTAACTATATTGGACTTCCTTCCCCATTGCGGTGACGTCGATGATATCTCGAACGTTGTGGTTTGGCGAAGTGCGTTCGATGGAGAACACCATTGAGGGAGACCACGGTAAGTCGTTCGCAAGTGCCGCCAGCCAGCCGAGACAACCGCCTTATTTGCATCCAGGAAGTCCGTTGAACCAAAGGACGCGTAAATGTACTAGTACTACTCGTACACAATGGCCCTGTTTGGATCCCTAAGTTAGAATTAGTTTTAGTTAGTTGGGACTCGAATAACCTAAAAGTATCCAAACATGTTGGAATAGTTGGATCTAACCCATATAAAAAAACTAGCCCACACTAGAGGAGCTTATTTGGGTTAGTTCTCCTAGGCCCACTAAAAAATTAGTAAAAAAAGTTACCCCTCCCACACTAGAGTAGTCAAATGATTGAGAAAAATTATTTATTGTCAATCTAACCCTATCATCCAAACAGCTCTTTGGTTAGAGTAAGTTCTGGGTTAGAATCTAACTCTAAACTCTAACTAAGTTAGAGTATCCAAACAGGGCCAATAGCGTCGTCCATCCAACTTAGTGCGGTGAGATGGTTTCTCGAAGAAGACGATGGAGAAGCGGAGTCAGCAAAGAGTGAAATGACGGTTGCTTCGTCCGTGCTTTGTGATTTGACGCCTCACTACTTTGTGATTTGTGATAGAAGGGCGGGGGAGTAGACTCTGTCCTCTATACTGTACATGCGTCCAAGCACAGGAGAAAGAGGAGAGACGTTGCATTTTTCTATTCCTTCAATCAATCAATCAGGGAGCTTCGGTTCCATCCTTTTGGCTTTGGCAACACCATCCACAATGGTTCCCACGATGCCAAAAGCTATTTTCACATTTGGCTACACATTGTGTATGCCCTTAACCGTACCATTTGGTTTTGCTCATGTGTGCTATCTATACAAATCTCAATTATATTGATCTAAAAAATTATAGAATCAAGATTAGTAAAAAGGAGGTGATTTTGCCGCGCGGATGGCGGGGGAGGTTTCTTACTTTTAGAGGACGTTGTCTTGGCGGTTTGCTAACATGCGGTCCCACGTGTCAGTGCTTCACCAAGTCGATCTGCTTCCCACATGAGGCAGAATAACGGCAAAAGCAACACATGGTTAACTTGAAGAAGATGAGGGAGAAGAGGATTCAGCAACGAGTGAAATGATGGCTGCTTCGTCCCTCCAACTTCTTCTTTTTTAGCATTATTACTTCCATCCCTCCAACTTCTTCTTTTTTAGCATTATTACTTCCGTCCCTCCAACTTAACTGCGGGAAAGGTGCAGCTTTGTGATTTGATGCCTCATTTCTCATTACTACGCCGGCGCCATGACTGGGTGCTTCACTCCGGCTGCTCTGCACTGTATTTTGGTATGGCACCTGGACCCGGTAGCTTGATGCCCCACATGTCGGCAAAAGGGACTAGAAGATTTATGAAAGCGAGCGCTCCACTCTTACGTCGGAGGAGTACACGACACGACGGCCCGGTGAACTGTCACTTGTACTATATATAGTACTATAGTTTTACTGTTTTGCACGATCCATCGATACAAACCCGATTAAATAGGAAAGGGCGGGATTTTTCCCGCGCGGTATGTGATACTGGCCATACATTTCAAAGGAAATTTTAATGTATGCAAACTGAATAATTAAGTAACAATATGATATCTAATAAAACTAAAAAGACATATGATTTATTGTGTTAGAGTGTAGTAGTGGTGTTGTATTGCATAGTTGTTAGATGTAACATGCGAGAACGTGTAGAGATGTAGTTTTGGAGGGCCTACAGAGAGAAAAGCGTAATACGTTCACCGAACTTCAGAATAAGCTGATTACGGTCACTATATACATTTTGCGGTGATTATACGGTCACTTGCTCACGGTTCGGCATCGGATTGCACTCTATTGACCGGCCAAATAGTCTGCGTGGCACCATGTTGACTAGTTAAATTGAACATGTTCCTAGTGGGTCCCACCTGTCAGTTCGCATAGGGAAAAGGTCAGATAAACACAAATTTACGCAGGCGCGACAAGACTCCACCCCGTGCGCGGGAATCACCTGGTCGTGTATGTGTTTGTCACGGCCTGGTGTGTGCGCATGCATGTGTAGGTTGAGCACTTGAGCGTGAGAGTGTGTGTTGGTCGTGTGGTGTACTGGTGTGTGCATGCATGCGTGTGTGTGTGCGTGTGAGTGTTGCGTGCGTGCGTGGCTGCATGTGTACGTGTGAGTCTTGCGTGCATGCGTGGGTGCATGTGTTCGTGTGAGTGTTGCGTGCATGCAGTTCGTGTGCATGCATGCGTGTGTGTATAATCACCACACCAGCTACTGTGTGTTAAAACAGACGGCCCAGCATACCAATACAAGGCCACCTTGTCCGCTGTGCCCGCGGTCATGACTTCGAACCACCGTCCAATATTTTGTTGTCGTTTGTTTTCATTCTTACTTGAAAGATGCCCGTGCGTTGCACGTAACATCAAGATGCATTTGTATGACTAGTTTATCTTGTGAGAGAAAAAGATGAACGAGGGAAGGCCTTATTTGCAAATGTGGAGAGGTGTGTGGGTACTTTTTTGCAAAATTGTCATAGTTTCTTTCCTATCCGTCAGATATACATCGGACGGCCTATATTGTAGGATGGCAGGCACACCATCATCACCAACTTTGTTTTTTATAAGAGTGTATTTTATCCCTACTCTTATAAAAAGCATAGTCGGTGATGATCGTGTGCCTGCCATCCTGCAATATAGGCCGTCCGATCTATATCTGATGGATAGGAAGGAAACTATGGCAATTTTGCAAAAAGATACCCACACCCCTCTCCACACTTGCAAATAAGGCCTTCCCTTGTTCATCCTTTTCTCCCACAAGATAAACTACTCATACAAATGCATCTTAATGTTCCGTGCAACGCATGGGCATCTTGCTAGTATTTTATAAGAGTGTAGATGTAGAGTAGATACAAGCCGACAGGTGGGCCCGATGGTAGTGAGATAATGTGATGCAACACTAGAGGTGCCACATGGAGCATTTAACTGGTCAACTAGTCGTGTCTTGAGCAAATACAGAGTTGTACGGTGAGCCCGTGACTGTATAATAACCACAAAACGTAAATGGTGACCGTAATGAGTGGATTCTGAAGTCCAATGTACGTATCATGCTTTCGCTTCAAATACAATGATCGTCATTGTATGTATCGCGAGAGAAAGATGAAACATGCGTGAATGTGCTGGGGGCTTACTTTTAGAGGACCTGGAGATAGTTTGTGTGCGTATGTGAAAGGGGCGTAGAGGGGGGTATGCGATGGAGAGAGAGATGCTCTTCATTTCTCTTTACTACGACTAACTTTATATATAGTATAAAAATATACAAATTCATAGTGCGGAATAAATATCATTGTGGGCACCATGCAATGCAAGCATTCATACTCCTCCATACAACTTTGTAATGTTGTATATATGTAGAAATTGTAAAATATTTTTTGGCCACACTTTATTCAAAAGGAATGTTGTATGCGAAATAGACGTGAAGAGAGGGATTTTTAGATCAATGGGATACGTGATGTAACATGTGTTAATGTGTAGTTGATGCATTTGGCACGGCCTAGAGAGGTATGTGTGTGTATTACATATTCGAGAGATGCATGGATGGAGGGGCCGGCAGGGGGGCGTGCGAGATATAGCACGAGAAATGAGAGTGGTCTAGAGAGAGAGAGATGAATATGATGTCACGGCGAGAGATTCCCTTGAGTGTGTATATGCAAGGGGGGTGGATAGAGGCACCAGGAGCATATTTTTTGTGTTTGTGGTGTCTGTGTTGGTATGTGTGGGTGTGAGAAGATAACAAGACATGGGGGCAGAGGGTGTGTCACCGCATGAGGTCCGGTGGGTCGAGGTGAGGCCCTTCGTTTGGTTCCGTCCCACACCACATTGGTCGGCCCGTGACGCATTTAGGGAGACCCATGGATGACTAGTCGTACAAGACAGAGATAGCATAATTGTGAAGGACTCTATGTCCACTGACAAAGCCGGCTAGGTTTTGTAACCCTAGGTTCTCGGACTAAGGTGACCCCTTTATCTCTGATATTACTATTCATCCAACCTAACTTTAAGGGGCATCCTACAGAATGCTCTGCTAGAATCATACTCGTCGATTAGGAAGAGAGGTGTGCAACAATGAGTGAGAGACATGCCTAAAGATAATGTGCGTACATGAGACACATAGGCATGTCTATGTATATAGAAAGGGTTGATGGGTATTGTGCGTGTGTATGCTTGCGAGAGGGCGAGTGCTTGCGATAAAGGTTAGTGAAAACAGTCGTAAATGGTTACGAGAGGGAGGGAGGGTTATATCGAGAGCATGTGTGCGAGAAAGACACCTCGGGAGAGAGTGTGTGAGCATGTGTGAGAGACCGCCGATGGAGAGTGAAACTACACGTACAAGACTGATGTACACATTGATTAAAGATATAAATTGTATCCAAATATTAGGATGGGATCATGATATTTGCAATTCGCGTAAGGAACGGTCATTGATCCATCAGACATCTAGATTCTATCGAATTTGAGCATGTCTATGTTATTATTCGACACAATTGATCCACATAGTTAGTATTTTGAACTCCACGCAATGCATCGCTTTATCAATCGAATATAAACGTGAGTATAGTTCATGTTGTGTGTGTAAAGCACATTATACATACGAAAGTTACACAATGAACATTATAAATAGCTACCTATGGACTAGCATACATTTAAATTCAACTTAAGGTGGTTTAAAAAATTGAATTCAACATGAAGTCCACTCAATTATTTGAATTTGATATCATGGCATTTGTAAATCATACCTAAATTATGGGGGCACCAATCTTTGCTCTATTTTTGTACATAATAGCATATGTAGTCGTGTACAAAATAGATTATAATTTAGCTCCTCCATTCCAAAATAATCATAGTTATAGGATTTTCAAGTGTCAAAATTTAAAAAAGAAGCGGATAATTTAATGAGGTTTCCAAACATACAAGGTCAAATTTAACGTTGTATATTTAGGTCAATCCTCAAAGTTCAAGAGTACTCTAAACGTGAATGCTTGTGTTTCAAAATTTCGAACGAAGCGCCAAA
Organism: Secale cereale; assembly: GCA_902687465.1. Taxonomy (NCBI): domain Eukaryota; kingdom Viridiplantae; phylum Streptophyta; class Magnoliopsida; order Poales; family Poaceae; genus Secale; species Secale cereale. The sequence goes on along the minus strand of LR738712.1, from coordinate 178,929,234 downwards.
AGAGCCTCTACTCGCCCGAAACCGCGTGAAACCAATGTTTGGTAGTACAAGGAAATTACTTTTCTAATAACTCCGACCCGTGAAACCTACCGGCCCGACGTCCAAAGGTCTAAACCGGGGTAGGTTCGTAGCTTCATCTAGACGCCACGCAACCGCCTCCGAAAAACATTCATACACAATGGCCGCCTAAGCACACATGCACGCGGCCGAAATCGCTCCCGCCCACTTTTTGGGACACATGGGATTACCATCCTACCCCCGACCCGCAGTAGGTCGAAATTTAAGAAGGGGGCAAAGTTTGTACTTTCCCCAAATTTCAAACAAGCGCGTCCCATCTTCTGTTCAAAAAAGCCAAAAACAAGCGCGTCCCAGACTCGAATCATGCTTCTCCTCCCCTCCCCCCGCCCACCCGTCCGATTCCCCATTCGTACTCCGTGGGTGCGAAAACTACCTCTCCACTAGCCGCGAAACCCCGACGTCCTCCGTCCGCCACCCCATTCCACCCATCAACCTTCGCCCTCCTCCATCACGCCGGAGCCGATACCCCGACGTCGTCGTCCACCGCAACCTCAACCGCAACGCCCTCCACGGCTAGTAGTTGAAGCCGAGGCTGAGACATCCGTACCCGAGCCCGTTCAACCACGCCGTCGTGCGCCTCACCGTTGCAGCTCCAACTTCGCCACCCTCCACCGCACCGGAGCTGTTCCTGCTATGCCGTCCTTCGCCGCCTCGAATCTGCTTCCCCTCCGCCGACATACGGCCACAGCAACACAATCAACAATTTGGCCATGGGTTCGTCCAAGCCTGCACCCTCCTCCAGAACATTGGTTTCCTCGGCAGAAATAAGAAGATCGGCGTGACATGTGGAGGCGACCACACCGGCAACCGAAAATGGTACTCCTCTTCCCTTATTCGTGCAAATCTTACGTGTCTGCTTGCACGGTATTCATCCCACAGAAGACACTAGTTGACCGCTTCTTCTTGATACTAGATGTTCCTAGTAACTCGCGATGCACAAGGTTTCTCCTCATATACTATTTCACCTTAGCTAGAGGTTCGTCGCCCCCCTGAATTTCAATTCCTGCTCGGTTGATTCCCAATTAACGGAAGCATTCCCCGGCATAACAGGCGCTAGTCCGCCTATTACGACGGGGAAGCATCACCTCGGTGTTTATCTTAGGGGCGTGTGGGGCCTAGAGCTATTGGAACCCGATCTGGAGGTCGGTCGGGATTAAAGGGATGGCCTGGGGGCGCTGCCAAGCACGGTGGTGGTGTGAGGTCGAGGGGAGGGCGGGGCGACGGAGGCAGGGTCTGGGCCGGTGGTCGCTGGCGGTTCGAGAAAGATTGTCAACAGTGACTCGAGGGAGGTAGACGAAGGCCATCTGCCCGTTCCTTATAGATCGGGCGATTCATTAGAAAAATTGTCTGACCTATTTATTTTTAGTCGACTGTTATCTTGATATGACCACATGTGGTGGTGTGCTGGAGGAGTACCTGCATTTCCTGTGCTCATATATTACAAAATCATATGGAGTAGAATCTAATTTTGTTTGCCATGCAATGTTGTAGAGCTATCATATGTCTCCTGTCATTTATTTTTCAGCCACCTGCTATCTGCTACTTTTACAGTGCACTAGTTCTGCACACACTTCACCCATACTCTCACTATTGTGTTTTTATGCAAGGGTATTTCAGACTCTGGTGCTATGAGAGAAGCAAAAAAGAAAAGAGAGAAGTCGCTCCAGCGTGCTAGGCGGATAGACTAGACACGTTTCAGACTTATAAAATGTGCAGTGTCAGCAGATGGAGACGGTAAACGTAGCTCTAAAGTTGATGACCTCGCTCACAATGAACCACCATCCCAGGTGCTTGCTTTAACTTCGCGGTGTCATATGTGGTTGCATGTTCCATATGGTGTCTAGCTTGTATTTGAAAGGTTGAAGTCGGTCTTTATTAAGATAAGGAAAGATATATTTTACATGAACCACCATCCCGTGAGCACCAGAAGACAAATATCTAGTCAGGGCACTGGCCGAGCCAGTGACAAGCCCAGCAAAGAGAGGCATCACCTGGAAGCCAACTGAAAAGCCGTGATGGTGGCGAAGCAGCCCGCCTCCCACTAGGCTCTCAGGTCCTATATGATCATGCTCACCACTCCAGCCGGATGTCTAGCTTGTATTGCTTCCAATTTGGTTAAATTGCATCTGCTTAGCTTACACATTATACCTTTAAATATGACATGCCTTTCTGTTTTTGGTACATACTAGTACATCTGTGTATTAACCATGTTCTTACATCAAACTAATGTTCTTGTGTATCCCTCATCAATCACTTATGATGAGGCAGTCAGACAAGTCGATTACTCCTCATTTAAAGAATGCACCGTCAGACTCCTGACATGATTCTCAAGAAACAACAAGGCTAGATGAAGATAGTGAACGTAGCTCTGTAGTTCATTACCGCATTTCCCCTACACCAGCATCGCAGGTGCTTGCTCTAACTTGGCAGCGTGATATGTGGTTGCATGTTGCATATGGTGTCTAGATTGTAATTTTTGCAATCTGGTTAAACTGCATGTGCTATTCTGCTTAGCTTATACATTGTACCTGTTAATGTGACATGCCTTCCTGTATTTAGTACATAGTACATCTGTCTATTAAGCATGTCCTCACATAAATCTATTGTTCATTTGAATCCCGCATAAATCAATATGACGAGACACCTTCAGTATATGCAGTGTGATATTAGTTGCATCTTTGATATGATTGGTAGCATGCGCTGCTTCTAATTTGTTGAAATGCCATTTATGATGGGACACTTTTAACTTGGCAGAGTCATATTGGTTGCATCTTTCACGTGGTTTCTAGCTTGCATTGCTTCTTATTTGGTGAAATGGTTTCTGCTTAGTTTACACAAACAGTTGTGAATATGCCATGTCGTCCTGTTTTTCGTATTATTCCATCCTGGAATCATGTGTTTGCCTTACATCAAAGTAGTGATTGTCAGTATCATGCATGAATGAGTTCTGAAGAGTGAATTTTATTGCTTTTTCTTGTCGGTTTTACTTGACAATTCAAAATCAATAAAGCGGAAGGAAGTTAGCAAGGCAGCGAATGAAGGTGCTCCTTCCAAATGGAGGGCCTCTACAGATTCTACTCCTCCATCCCCCCAAGATGATTTCCAAGACAACACATGCATAGACACTGAACGTAGCTGTGTTGGTGATGAGCACGTCTCCCCTAGTGCACCATCACAGGTGCTCCTTCTAACTTAGCACCGTTATATGTGGTTGCATGTTATGTATGGTATCTAGCTTGTATTGCTTCTAATTTTATTGAATTTCATCTTCTTACTTTACACATTATACTTGTGACTAAGACATGTGTTCCTATTTCTAGAACATACAATATTTGTGTATCACACCATGTTCTTACATCAAAGTACATTTGTTCTGAAGAACTAAATTGTATTCGTTTTTCTTGTCGGCTTGACTTAACATGGCATAGAGCAAGAGGAAGCAAGACAGAACGACAGGGAAACGAAAGCGGAACAATCCTGCAGATTCTGCTGGTACTAATGGTGCAATAGAATGTCAAAGTCCAGTGGAAAATTGTACCGACAGGGTATCCCGTGCTACACGAGCTACAGAACAAGCCAAACAGAAACAAATAGCTGCCACCAAACAAGCAGAGACAACCCTAGTTGTTGCAACACCTTCCAAAGTACCACCAGCTGAATGATTTACTTGTCGGTCAACTCAGCTAGCAACACGTTCCCAAGCTCCCTTGCCACCTGACACTACTTCCGAAGCACTCTTGACACAAGATGAGTTGGCAAGATCAGATTAACTTTGTGAGCTTCAACAGCAAGAAGGTAGTTGCTGGAGTCAAGTTACAGTTGCATGCTTGTTTATATGTAGTCTCACTGTCTGATGTACAATAACACTTCCTATGTTTGTTGTTGGACTAGCACCTAGGCACAACAGGAAACAAACATCAGGGATAATGCTCGATAGGTTAACTAAATCTAGAGGAGGAAGAATGGAGATCCGTTTTGAGGCAGGTTTAAAAAGGCCACATGACACTATAGAGTCAGCCAAGTTAGTATCAGAGGCAGTGGTTGTTGTTAGGTGTCATGTACGTATCCTCCCAACATGGATCGAGTACAGGAATGACAAAGATGAAACCCAGTTCAACACCTTCCTCGACCATTTATCTGTAAGTATGGTTATGTATGGAAACTAATAATATCGTCTTGCTCTGTCCAATACTTTCTAGGTTGCTGATAATGAGACTCTCATAATTTTCAACAAATGAGGTTCAAGTTGGATAGCCAAGATGATGCAACCAGACAAGCTTGCACCCATGTTTTCAAGTCTGCTCTGCGACGGTATCGGTATAACTTGAGGAAAACTCACTTTGAAGGCAAGGCTAACAATGAACTTGCCCAAACATCTCCAGTGGAAAATATATCTGATGAAGACTGGAGAGGCCTTATTAAACACTGGTCCGATCTGAAGTATCAGGTACATTATATATATGTGATCAGATCACATTTTGAAGTCCTATTTACGCATGTGCCACACAAATCTATCTTCTTGCAGGTGAACTGTTCAAAGAACAAGGCCAACCGTACGAAAGTGAAATTCCAACAGACGACAGGATCTCGTAGCTATATTGCACACTATGAGGCTCTTGTAATTAGCTGTTGTTTCACTCTTTTCGTTGTACCATATTATCAGATCTATATTGACTTGTTCCAAATGCAGAGGAAAGACCGCAAGGACCAAAAAGTACCTGAACTAAAGGACTGTCACACCAGCAAGAAGAAGGGCATGACTACACCAGTCAAAGCCGCTGTTGTAAGTCCTTAATCCTCATGCCTTTTAACTACTACTAACTCTGACTTGTGCCTTGAACTGCATGGTTTGCAGCCAATGTCTATTACTCTTTTCAATTTTATACACAATTGTCTTAGCGTATCATTGCACCTTACAAGGTTTAAAACAGAGGAGTGATGTTCCTTTGATCTTGACCTATAATATAGTTCCGTGCTGTACTTGCCCACACAACGTTACGATTGCCTGTTTGTCTGTTCTCAGTTGTTTTGTGATATGAATGATGTCATACTATGCTTACCATATTATAAACTTTGTCTTTTTATCCTTAGCCCTCAATACAATGTGAAGAAATAGACAATACATTAGCGATGGTACATGGTCATATGTTTGGAACCTGGTTTTATTATGTACTTTGCAATAAAATACAACTATCATTTTACATGGGTTCACCAGAATAAGTTCTGTATATAGACCAAAGCTATTTTGTTTGGTTTTCTTGCCTCCTTAATATCTTCTGTTCTGGTACTACTAATGTAAAACCTCAACTTTTCAGCGAGCTATGGAGAAAATGGTGGAACCGCCACCTTCTGAAGGTGGCGAGGCAACTATAATCGCAATGTAAGCTCTTGCTGCAGTGGGCCAGTACCTGTCCACTAACAGTGCCAAAAGCACGTTCCTGCGTAATACTGGCTTGGTTGTTAAGGCAATCTCATCCAAACTGCCTCGTGATCAAGATATGCATGCTCAAAACAATATTGTATCTGCGCTCCAGACACAAGTCCATTCCCTAACAGAGACCCTTTGTGAAACAAGGAGAGACATTGTTCGATGTTGTCAAGATATGCATGGTTTTGAAACCAGACTATCAGACATTTGCTATGTTGTTCAGGAGCCTAGGAGAACTGAAGACGAAGGTTATGGTGCTCCATCGGACAATACAGCATGAAAACGTAACAGTCAGGTCAAATGAACTGAGCTTCTGAACTTCTGGTGGTGCATTTATCTGCTAGACTGTTAACTTTTATGCCAACCTTCCTATTGTTTTATAGTTGTAATTTGTTTTGGTGCGATACAAAATTTGTTCTTAATGTGCAGCCACCGACTGAAGAAAACAGCAAGCCATTTTTGTATAGTGTAGGGTGTTCCCTATATTTGCACTGGTGGCGAACTTTGATGCCCACCGGTTGTAGTCAACATGGGCCTCCTACGGGCCGTAGAAACAATGGCCTTCTAAGGGATGTAGAAGCAATGGGCCTTCTTTCTTTCAAAAAAATGATGGGCCTTCTACATGGCGTAGGAACAATGGGCCTTATACGGGTTGTAGACACAATGGGCCTTCTATGGGCTGATGACCCACAAGTGTAGGGGATCTATCGTAGTCCTTTCGATAAGTAAGAGTGTCGAACCCAACGAGGAGCAGAAGGAAATGATAGGTAGTTTTCGGTAAGGTATTTTCTGCAAGCACTGAAATGATAGGTAACGGATAGTTTTGTGATAAGGTAATTGGTAGCAAGTGACAAAAGGTAAAAGTAAATAAGGTGCAGCAAGGTGGCCCAATCCTTTTTGTAGCAAAGGACAAGCCTGGACAAACTCTTATATAAAGGAAAGCGCTCCCGAGGACACATGGGAATTATCGTCAAGCTAGTTTTCATCACGATCATCTGATTCGCGTTCGGTACTTTGATAATTTGGTATGTGGGTGGGCCGGTGCTTGGGTGCTGCCCTTACTTGGACAAGCCTCCCACTTATGATTAACCTCTAATGCAAGCATCTGCAACTACAAAAGAAGTATTAAGATAAACCTAACCATAGCCTGAAACATATGGATCCAAATCAGCCCCTTACGAAGCAACGCATAAACTAGGGTTTAAGCTTCTGTCACTCTAGCAACCCATCATCTACTTATTACTTCCCAATGCCTTCCTCTAGGCCCAAATAATGGTGAAGTGTCATGTAGTCGACGTTCACATGACACCGCTAGAGGAGAGACAACATACATCTCATCAAAATATTGAACGAAGACCAAATTCACATGACTACTGATAGCAAGACTTCTCCCATGTCCTCAGGAACAAAAGTAACTACTCACAAGACATAATATTGTTCATGATCAGAGGGGTATTAATATGCATAATGGATCTGGACATATGATCTTCCACCAAATAAACCAACTAGCATCAACTACAAGGAGTAATCAACACTACTAGCAACCCACAGGTACCAATCTGAGGTTTGGGTACAAAGATTGGATTCAAGAGATGAACTAGGGTTTGAGAGGAGATGGTGTTGGTGAAGATGTTGATGAAGATAGCCCTCCCCGAGATGGGAGAGTTGTTGGTGATGACGGCGGTGACGATTTCCCCCTTCCGGAGGGAAGTATCCCCGGCAGAACAGCACTGCCGGAGCCCTAGATTGGTTTCCGCCTCGAGACGGCGGCGTCTGGTCACGAAAGCCTCCTTATGATTTTTTTTCCAGGTCAAAACACTTCATATAGGATAAGATGGGCACCGGGGGCCTGTCGGCTGGCCCACGAGGCAAGGGGCGCTCCCTGGGAAGGGCGGCGCCCCCCCCCCCCCACCCTCGAGGACAGCCGATGGCCCCTCTCGTGGCTTTATTTTGCCAGATATTTTTTATATTTTCCGAAACGATGTTCTGTGGAGTTTCAGGGCTTTTGGATTTGTGCAGAATAGGTTTCCAGAGTTTGCTCCTTTTCCAGCCCAGAATTCCAGCTGCCGGCATTCTCCCTCTTCATGTAAACCTTGCAAAATAAGAGAGAAAAGGCATATGTATTGTGACAAAACATGTATGAACATCCCATAATGCAATAAATATCAACTTATAAGCATGATGCAAAATGGACGTATCATGGGCCGTATCATCAATGGGCCTTCTACCGGTCGTATGATCGGTTGGCCAAACATGGGCTATTCATAGACCACATTATGGCCGTAAATGGGCTAGAGTTGAAATCGTCCGTTCATTGGCCGACCATAACGGGCCGTCGTTAATCGGTCGTATTTTGATGACGCTATGAAAACGGCCCAACGTACTAACGGGCCACAAACGGGCCGACTCTAACCATAGGCTGAATTTGGCCCACAAGTAGAAAATGACATTAACGCGCCATAAGTAAACGAATGTGGAAATGACCCCAAGAATAAATGGGCCCCGAGAAGGCCGAAAGATAACATGGGCTGGAATCGGCCCAACGGAATAATGGGCCATTAATGGGTATAAAGTGATACAATGTTCATTACGGGCCAGTTTCACCACGTGCCGTAAATGGGTATAAAGTGATACACTGTTCATTACGGGCCAGTTTTACCACGGGCCGTTAATGGGCCAAGAGTAATAAGGGCCACATAGTGGCCGAAAGACGTCATGGGCCATACATGGGGCGGAAGTTAAAATGGGTTGGATTTATATTGGACGGCCTAGATGACGTTACTCGGCCAAATTCAGATAGGCCGTAAACGGGCCGTGGGTTAGCGGGCTGTACATGTGCTATATGCGAACAGGCCGTTAACAGGCTTGCCGTGGGCTGGCCCCCCACCTTTTGACCAAGTCAAACGGGCCGGCCTTTTCACAGGAATGGGCCTCTGTTGGGTCGTGCCACGTGTCGGCGTATCATAGGCGCTTTGGGTCCAATGAGTGGATGACATCTGTTCCAACGGCGAGCCGACACGTGTTTCCTCAAGCCAATGATGATTTTACACGTGGAAAATCCCCATTGGTCAGGGTTGTTAACGGGTTATCGGATCCAAAATCGGACCCGATAGCTTAACGGCGTTCCGTTACGGTGGATGCCACGTGTCGGTCACCCTTGACGAAAGCACTTATGTGACGCATGATTTATCGTCATGGAAGTGGACACTTCCGTGATGATAATTTTGGTAATGTCATGGAACACTTCTACGACAGCACAGGTATGACTATCTTGATTCTGTCATAAAATCATCATGGATGTACATGCATGACAGAAAAAGTGACCTACTGTGACAAACACGTATCATCACGGAAGTTTATTTTTTTGTAGTGATGCACGCATGTGCGCGCGCTCGGCAGCCACGACCGTGCTATGCGCATCTGACCATGTCGAGCCGCTTCGCTCCAGCGATCCTCGCACGTCCTCGAGTGCCGACCTGACTCCCTCTTCCGTCATGTCGCTCTCTTATCCTCTGCTCCCTCCATAAAGTCGCTCGCCGGCGCTAGCCACCGCATGCATGTGGGTGCATAGTGCCCAGGCAGCCTCTGTCCGCGCTCGTCTCCTTCTCCCTCGCCCTTTTCTCCTCCCCCTACCCCACTATACGTCTTCTTCTCTCTCCCGTCGCTTCAACCGCCCAAGCTCGCCTACGTGCCCATGCGTCCGCAGCTTTGGCCACGGGTCCACTGTGGCATCATGCTCTACATCTCCTCCCCGCCTATATAAGTCCTCTCCAAGCTCGCCCCTCTCCACCACTCGACATCTCCCTCTCCCAATTGCCCTCTGGAGATCAGCAGCAAGACCGTCGAGCCTTCTTCCTCCTCTCCGGCGAGGTGCCCCGTCGCTCGGCCTCTGCTCTGGCTCATCCTCTCCGGTGCCCCTCCGCCCCAGCTAGCTCCACCATCAACCTCCCCGTAGCCCACTGCCCCTCCTCAGCCTCTTCCACGAGCCAATGGTCGCCGGAGCTGTCATCTTCGCCGGTGCCCGACGCCTGCGGCCATCGGAGAAGAAGGGGTCGACGTCATTCGGTCACCTCCCAAGGAGCTGCAGGTATGGCTGAGCTCGCCGTCGTCCGCCCGATCCGTCCCCGCCCTCTCCTAGATCTGTCGCACCCTCTCGCCGGTCAGCTGTTGCCGATGAGCCCACTCGCCTTTGTTCCCTCCTCCTCTCTTTTAAACCTGCCAGACCGACCCCACCTGTCAGTCTCACATCCCCTACTGTCGGTGTACAAAAAGAGTAGCACACTTTTTGTACCCCTATGACTGTGCATGGGCACCACCACGCCAAGCATGGCCAGGGAGATGAGCCAAGGTAAGACCGAGGCTCGATGGAATTGGAGCAACGCCAAGAACAAGACCACAAAGAGCAAAGGGACAAAGCGGCTTCCCCCGGCAAGGTCCTTGCCGGGAGCCGGTTTCAGCAACCCTGGCAAGACCCTTGCCGGGGCCGGCTCTGGCAGCCCCGGCAAGACCCTTACCACGGCAGCTCGCCCCGCGCCTACGGAGCGGATCACCCTTGAGTCCACCGTCCCCATGGGGCGAGGATTCAGGAGATATCCCCGTGGTGGCATGCAGATCTTTGTGAAGACATCCAAGATCAGATACAAGCTAAGAAGACGACGACCCTTGGCGGGATCCCAGCCAAGGAGGACCACAAGGCCTCCGGCAAGCACCTTGCCGGGGATGACAGTAGACGCCTCGGCAAGGCCCTTGCCGGGGCCCCGGCAAGGCCCTTGCCGAGGACACCCGCAGGGCCACCATCGGGCCCGCACCAACTGAGTTTCCACCACCCCACGCAGCTGCCGACCCAACCAGCTGGACAGGCTCCTGCGTGGCAACTCACAGATCTTCGTGGAGACCCGTCGTTGCGCCACCTCAGCTGCCTACCTGCCTACATGGCACCTCAGGCACCGCTGGCCAAGGCGCGTGTCAACACGAGGAGGAGCGATGACGGACAAGACAGACGTCCCCCCATCGTCCCCGATAAAGCAAGGACACCTAAGCAAGGCGCATTAAATGCGCCTTGTCCTGTAATGCGAGGGATAACCTCGCATCACTGTACCCTTTCCAGCTCCTGTGTGCCACTGTGGCAACCCCTTTTCCTATAAAAGGAGGCCCGAGGCGACCAGGAGAAGGATTCGGCTCTTTTGAACTCCTCACGACTCTTTTGGAGTTCCTCACTAGCTGAAGAACACAAACATATAATCCACCAAAGCAGGAGTAGGCTTTTACGCATCTTTGCGGCCCGAACCTGGGTAAAGGAACCGTGTCCCGACTGTTAGACCCGCTCTTCTCTCAACCCCGCGCCCCGCAACCGTAGTAGGGATTCTTGTGATCCATAGGTGTGGATCCCAATACACCGACATCTTTGGCGCGCCAGGTAGGGGCGCGCAGTTGTGAGAATCAACTCTAGCAGTTGGCCCGACGCTCTCTCATCTTCGTGGCCCTTTCAGAAGGAAGGAGTCCGGAAGATCTATGCTCGAGCGGCTACGAATAGAAGATAAGTTACATCGAACCTTGGATATTTCTATCCTATTATTTGAAGTTGTTTTTCCTCGGAGCTGTCGTCCTTTGTGCAAAAAGAAACCTGCACGCAAATGGGGCCCTTCCCGATTGACAACACCTTTGCTCTGTTTCGAGTCCGCTCAACAGTTCAAATGGCTGCGTTGGAAACGGTAGGGTAGCCTTCCGCAATTGACCAAGCTCTCGACTCTGACTCGAGTCAAACTCGACAGTTCGAGCGGCTGCGTTAAGGGCGACAAGTTGGCTTGCCCGGTAGCACGCTCGCCCGGCAGGCCAATGGGGATCCGTCCCCAAGACGCCGCCTTGGGTTCTTCGCGCCGGCGAGCCTACCCAGCTAGCGTAGGGCGGGCACACAAAGGGGACAACAAACAAGAAAATAACATGCATGATTTCAAAGATGTTTCAAAGTTATATTACATCATGCCATCGCTGCGGTTCTAACTAAAGATAAATTTCGTCTTGGTCATGAACCCGCGGCGGCAAGGAAGAACGGGATGCCTAATCCCGGCGCTGGCCCTCCACCCTCTTGATTACGTCGATGCGGCTGATGACGGGCTTGATGCGCTCCTTGAGCGTCGTGAGGTCTGCATCCTCCGGCAAGCTGTCCATCGCGGCTTCGAAGTCAAGGGCGGGGTTCCAGAACGCCACCTTGGTGAGGATCTTGGTCATGACCCCCCGACAGAGCCGCTGGGCCTCCCCGGTGAGCGTGGCCATTCTGTTGGAGTGAAGATCAGTCAAGGCACTGAGGACGCCCTCGAAGAACAGGGTTAGCTTGGCGTTGGCGGACCCGCTCCATTTAGGGGCATACCTCACGTTTGGCATCCCCATGAGGGCCAACTGTGAGGTAACCCTGCCGGCGATGTCCTCCAGCCGGTTGATCCACTTGTTCTTGTCCGCCACGTATTCTTGGTGGGAGGCGCCCTCGTCCGCCCGCAACTGCTTCTCCTCCTCCAGGCTCTTGGTCAAGGCCTCCTCCCGAGCTGAGCTCTCCGACAACATCTTCTCGAGATTCTCCAGCCTCAGCTTGAGATCTTTGATGGAGTTTTGTGCCTCGGAGAGCTCCCCAGCCCAGCTGATGATTGCTCCCTGCGCCTCCGTCAAGGCGCAGTTGAGCCTGTTCTTCTCATCGGACAACTTGAGGGCCTGCCCCTTTAGCTCGTCCCGCTCCACCTCCAGCTCTTGTACCTTGCCGGCGTAGACCAGAGCCTGGGCATCGAGTGCCTCTTTGTGCCTCTGCCCCAGCTCACGAGTCCGCCGCTCGACAAGGACCTCGAGCTCCTCATCCTTGCCGCGGAGCGTTGCGGCAAGCTTCGCCTCATGCGTGGAGAGGTCTTCTTCCTGGGAATCGAGGGCGGCTTGATGCTAGTTCCGGGTGGCCTCCGCCGTGGCAGCCAAGTTCGTTGCCTCTTCCTGGGCCTTCTCGATGTCGGCCATCTTCATGATGAGCTCCGCATCACGCTTGGCCAGCTCTTCTTGGAAGGCCCTCTGCTCCTCGCGGGATTGGTGGAACCAGGTTTGCGCCTCAGCGATGCGCGCCTGGAAGTCCGCCTCCGCCTCGTCCACTGCTACCGTTCTGGACTTGACCTTGTCCAGACGGGCGCGGTAGAGCGCCTGGAGCTTCCGGAAGTTGGCCCCCATGGCCCGGAAGAGCTGCCCTTCTGGAGAGCCGTCGCTGCCGGCACTCGGTTCATCGACAACCTCAAGCCCGGCGGCGGCAAGCACCTCGCCATCAAAGACTTCCCCTCCGCCGGGCGCTCGGGAGCTTGACACCCCCGCGAGATGGACGAAGAGGTTGTCACCCACCTTTAGGTACCTGCCGGGGCCCGAGGTTGTGGAGGAAGAAGGCTGATCATCAATCGCCTCTTCCACGACTGTGGCCTTGCCGGCCTCCCCGGCGGGCCCATCGCCGACACCCTCGGCGGCGCCCCCGGCGGCGTCCTCGGTGGCCTTATCCGCGGCGGCCCCGGCAGCGTCCTTGGCGGCCTCCTCGACGACGATCTTGTTGGCTTCCGCCTCGGCCTCCTCAGCAACCTCCTTGATAACGGCGTCCACGTCCTCCACATCTGTTGAAGGAGGGCCTGGGCAGTGATGGGGGTGATGAAGCAAAAAAAGAGGATGATAAGGGGAAAGCAAAGATAGAAGACACGCGACTCACCAGTGCCGGGCTGTGGAGCGGAAGTCCCCTCCCCGCCGGCGTCCGGCGCCGGGGCCGAGCCACCAGCGCCCAAGTTCCCCTCTTCCTCCATGCGCGTGGGCTCCATGCTTGGTGCCCTTGCCGGGGACGCCCCTCGTGGCGGCGTGGCCGATGGGGGTGGTGCGTTGGGAGTAGCCCCTGCGGCTCCTCCTGCTGCTACTCCCGTCCTACAGAACCGGCAAGATCAGCACCTTAGCCTCAAACGCCTACTGCATGTCAAGCGAGAAGAGGATGGTGGACTCACGCTGGGGGCTGTGCGGGGGGCTGCCGTCTGGGCTGCTCAACACCACTAGTGGTGTCCCTGAAGCCCCAGCTGGGGGCTGGCTGCTCGCCGAAGCTTTGGCCCTCTTTACCCTTTGGGCCAGCGTCTCTACATCCCTGAAGAAGCAAGAACAAATCAAGATGAGTGGCATGGTCTAGGAAGATGGAAATGACGGTAAGGAATGGAATACTTACTCATCGTCCATCTCCTCCTCCGCCGCCGTTTTCCTCTTCCTCTTCGGGCTGAGGGGCCCGAGGTCGAAGGGGAACTCCGCGTCGCCCTCTGAATCTGCCGGGGGAGGCGAAGAAGGGGCCGGAGTTTGTGCGCGCCTCGACGAAGAGAGAGCTGCCGCTTTCTTCTTCTCGGCGGCCTTCGTCGACCTCCTCGCCGCCGTGGCCCTCGTGAGGCGCCCGGACCCCTCCAGGGCCAATTGAGGCTGCGTAGTCCTGCCGGGCCGGACTGGCTCCCCAGAACAGGCCCGCCGCAGGACTCGCCCTCTTCCCTTGGCTGGCGTCGGGCCGGCCGCCGCATCCTCCTCTGACGACAACCCGTCGGCCGCGTCTTCAACCAGCGGAGCTCCGGTGCTGGCGCTGCTAGCCTCTCCAGCAGCCGCTGCCCACTGGGCGAGCTCCTCCTCCTCCGCAGGCGCGGCATCCTCGTCATCCATACCTCCGGCGCTGCCGGCCTCCCTGATGAGCTGCGCCTCCCTCGCCCTAGCGGCGATGTAGTCCAGCTCCTCCGGGGTGGTGTCCCTGACAAGCCACCGCTCGGCGTCAGGATTGACGCACACCTCGACCAGAGTGTCGAAGAACTGCTGCACGACCTTGTCCTTTGGCTCCTGCCAGCTCGGGACGGGGCCGTGCGCGTTGCATTCCGGCATCATGGCAATGATCTCGGACTGGCGCGAATTGTTGCACACCGGGACCACTCCCGCTGGCAGCTTGAAGAGCTGCCCCTTGACGGCCTTGCCGGCCTTTGCGGCAACCTTCGCAGCCTTGTCGGTCCGTTCGACCTCGCCATCGCGACCCACATCCAGCTGGAAGAGCCGCTGACAGAAATGGGTGTGTCCCATCACTGTGAGGTTGTGGTCGAGGCCAGGGCGGAGCCGCATGACGTCAGCCGGGTTCCTGAAGAGCCAGGCTGGGCTCCCCTTGTTGTGCAGCGAGGCGATCCGACGGCGAATGAAATCCCTGATCATCTCGAGGGTGAGCCCGGCCTGGACGAGCCGGTTGATCCTGGTGAAGGCGATAGTGAGCCTCCCGTTGGCGACGTCGACGTCGCTCCAGTCGCTGCCACGGACCGGCGGCACCCGGCGGACCCTGCAGAATGTGCGGCTCCTCTTCCTCAATCCAGCACCACCGGCCGCGCCATTCGTCCCACCTCTCCTTCACGGCGCCCTCCGGGTACACTACCTTGGATCTCGGAATCCAGGTGATGCATCCAGAGACGGCGCCTCCCGGCTGGATCCGAGGGGTGAAATAGTGGCGGAAGAGCGCCATGTTGGGCTGCACCCCGACGAAGCCCTCGCAGAGGTGCACGAAGAAAGCCATGCACGCCACCGCATTTGGGGTAAAATCCAAAAGGCGGAAGCCAAAGGTGTGCATGACGTCACAAAAGAAATCGGAGAAGGGGGGACACAACCCGCAAGAGAAGTAATCAACAAAGAAAGGGTACTGATTTGGGCCAGGTTGGGCGCAAGCGGCCGGAATGACGCGCGTCGCCGGATGGCCCAAGTTCCCCCCCCCCCCCCCCCCCCCCCC
>LR738712.1:178878783-178913898 GCA_902687465.1 Secale cereale | reverse complement strand
GTCTCCGCCCCCAAAGGGGTTTGAAGGTAGCCCGGAGCTCGTGGACGTCGACCGACGATGGGATGAAGAAAGCGGCCTTCGTCCGGTTCCCGTGAACGCGCCCTCCGGCGGCCCCACGGGCCCGGCACCCTTAGCCACCCCCTTTCCCTTGGCGGGTTTGAACGCCATGGCGGCTGAGTTGGATGGCTGAGGAAGAGGGATGGCGAAGCAACGGCGACAGGCGACGACGAAGGCTTCGGAAGGAAGGAAGAGAGGGAACAGCGGCTCTGAGATTGGAAGAGGTGCGAGTAAAATGGAGGAAGTGAGCAGCGCGCTCGCGGTTATTCCTTTTTTATGGGGGAAGACGCGAGCCGCCTCCTTTCGCATTTACTGCGACGTGACGCATGCCTGCGGGAACAACCCCACGCATGCTGCCCACGTCACGCACGCCCCTCCACCCCGCGCCGTGCGCGCGGGTCGTGGAAGGCGCAGCGCGCGGAAATTTTTACCATGGTGAAAACCGCCCCGCCTGCCCGCGCACCGTTCTGGGCCTAGCCCAACAACGCGTCGCGCTCATGTGTGGCCCAGGCCCGGGGGCTCCTGTCGGTTGACAAAAAGAGGGGCACACTTTTTGTACCCCTATGACTGTGCATGGGCAGTCTGAGCCACGGGCACCACCATGCCAAGCATGGCCAGGGAGATGAGCCAAGGTAAGACCAAGGCTCGATGGAATTGGAGCAACGCCAAGAACAAGACCACAAAGAGCCAAGGGACAAAGCGGCTTCCCCCAGCAAGGTCCTTGCCGGGAGCCGGTTTCAGCAGCCCTGGCAAGACCCTTGCCGGGGCCGGCTCTGGCAGCCCCGGCAAGACCCTTGCCGCGGCAGCTCGCCCCGCACCTACGGAGCGGATCACCCTTGAGTCCACCACCCCCATGGGGCGAGGATTCGGGAGATATCCCCGTGGTGGCATGCAGATCTTTGTGAAGACATCCAAGATCAGATACAAGCTAAGAAGACGACGACCCTTGGTGGGATCCCAGCCAAGGAGGACCACAAGGCCTCCGGCAAGCACCTTGTCGGGGATGACAGCAGGCGCCCCGGCAAGGCCCTTGCCGAGGACACCCGCAGGGCCACCATCGGGCCCGCACCAACTGAGTTTCCACCGCCCCACGCAATTGCCGACCCAACCAGCTGGACAGGCTCCTGCGTGGCAACTCGCTGATCTTCGTGGAGACCCGCCGTTGTGCCACCTCAGCTGCCTACCTGCCTGCCTACATGGCACCTCAGGCACCGCTGGCCAAGGCGCGTGTCAACACGAGGAGGAGCGGCGACGGACAAGACGGACGTCCCCACCTCGTCCCCGATAAAGCAAGGACACCTAAGCAAGGCGCATTAAATGCGCCTTGTCCTGTAATGCGAGGGATAACCTCGCATCACTGTACCCTTTCCACCTCCTATGTGCCACTGTGGCAACCCCTTTTCCTATAAAAGGAGGCCCGAGACAACCAGGAGAAGGATTCGGCTCTTTTGAACTCCTCACGACTCTTTTGGAGTTCCTCACTAGCTGAAGAACACAAACGTATAATCCACCAAAGCAGGAGTAGGGTTTTACGCATCTTTGCGGCCCGAACCTGGGTAAAGGAACTGTGTCCCGACTGTTAGACCCGCTCTTCTCTCAACCCCGCGCCCCGCAACCGTAGTAGGGATTCTTGTGATCCCATAGGTGGCAATCCCAATACACCGACACCTACGAACCGTTTTCTAGTGGAAGCATATTCCAGGAATACGCCTTCGACGTTACCCCCTCCAGAGGTTTTCTGAAATTCAAACAAAATTCATTTTAATCCAATTTGACCAGAACTTTGACCATGAATAACTCCTAAACTACAAGTCCAAGTGAACTGAATTTTTTGCATATTTTTTTTTGAGTTGCTCCATTTTCTGGTAGAGTTTGGTATTTTTCTCTCTTGTCTGGATTTTCTGGACAATAGTATTTTTCTTTATGTGTTATTTACAAAATACTTGCAAAATATTTTCCAGAGTGTTTTGAGTTGTTTGGTGAAGGCCAAGAGCTTTACCACACTTTCTTGGATCAAGGCAAACCATGCCCTCCATTTGCATGATTGCAATGCAATGATATGGTTTATTTAATTTACTTTTCTTGAAATTTTGCATTAGCTACAAATGATTTATTTATGGCATTTCTTGGAGTGATATTTGGATCTTGCTACTGCCATGATGATGCTTGGATTTCTAGAACTAATGCTTGCAGGTTAAGGATGACAGGTTGCCATTGGATTATTAGTGCTTATTTTTTTCAACATGATAATATTTGATATTATGCTTTGGGGGTATTATTATGGATATGATGTTCTCATGAGGACCTTAGGTTAATATCTTGATTTTGCTATTGGTTTAGTAGCATCATTATACTTGGGTTCATCATGATATAAGTAATATGCTACCCTTGGAGTATTATGATATGACTATATTATGCTTTGGATCAGTTGTTGGATATTGCTATAACTTGGATCACATGTTGATATGATATTAGAGCATCAGTTATACCTTCAGGACAAATTCCGTCATTTCGTTGGTCAGGTGCCACCGAACCGGGCTTTTCCAGTGCAACCACATTTGCCTTTATGGGAAGGCCCTAATGCGGCCTATTGTCATGCCTCTCGCCAGTGCCTCCCACTAGGGAAGATTATGTGCATGCGCTACCCTGATCAGGTAGGCGGCCATAATTCTTGTTTGCACGGAGTTGTTGTAGGGCCCTTTGTCCCCGTTTGGGACCGTTTTTTGTTGCCACGACGCTGGTCGTTTGATGTCCAGAGTGGCATCCGGGGCCACCCATGACATAGCCCAATGGGGATTTTGTCGGAGTGGCTAGGAGAGCGTCATGCAATACATTGGTTTTGTCGGAACATCGTTGGTCCACCCAAATGGGAGCACGAGGCCATGGGTTCTGTGGTGTGGGTACAATGTGCTAACCTCCGCAGAGTGTGTACAAACTATCGATAGCCGTGTCCTCGGTCATGGACATAGTTCGTACTAGATCACACCGTTCGATCAACACACACGATGACGGAATGACTTTTAGATGACTTATATATATTTATATGTGAGCAGCAACAGTTTGGCAGAATGCCGATGATGATGTTGTTATGATCTTGAGGATGATCATTCAGTTTGTGAGGTGATCATGCCGTGATCAAGAGGAGGTATGGATCATGGGGTGATCAAGATGATATGTTGCTTGGCCGGATAACCGAGAGTGAGATGGTTCATGTGACTCAGGATATTGGTTCAACATTATTCTAGCGTTACCATATCATGCTTAGTTATTGCTCCCACATCATAATAGTTGTTAATAACTTAATATGTTAATGTTATGTGGTGTGTTGTGTCTTGATGCTTAGTTATTACTCGGGACCTTTATTATGCAGTCTGTCGCTTTTATTACTTCCATATCACAATATTGTATAAAGCTAATTTCTCCCACACTAATAAATCATACGTATTTTAGCGAGTTTGCAACATGACAACTTACTTAGAAGGATCTTTCCCAATCCATAGGTAGGTATGGTGGACTCTCATTGCAAAACTGGGTTTAAGGATATATGGAAACACAAGTAGTATCTCTACTTAGTGCGAGGAGTTTTGGCTAGCATGAGGGGGAAAGGCAAGCTCAACATGTTGGATGATCCATGACAATATACTTTATTTCTGATATAAGAAAACATATCCCATTATGTTGTCTTCCTTGTCCAACATCAACTCTTTAGCATGTCATACTTTTAATGAGTGCTCACAATCATAGAAGATGTCCAAGATAGTATATTTGTATGTGAAGCCTCTCTTATTAATTGCAAGGATGACCAAAACTATGTTTGTCACCTCCCAACAACTTTTATTTATCATACTCTTGTATGTGAAGTCATTACTTCCCATAAGATCGATATGATCTCTTTGATACTCTTTATGTTTTCTTTCTTTTTATCATGACCCAAGTGAGGAAATCAAGCCCTTGACTCAACACTAATCTTTATTATATAGCTCACGGACTCGATTACAAAGGGTAAAGCTCACAAAGCAAAAGCTCACAACTAGATCATGCTAACTTTATTCTAATAGATTAAGATACTACCAAAAGGATCGAACTAAGTAAAACGGTAAAGATAGGAGTGATGGTGATACGATACCGGGGTCACTCCCCCAAGCTTGGCAGTTGCCAAGGGGAGTGCTCATACCCATATGATTATGTCTCCTTCTTTGGGGGTGGTCATGATGGAGTTGTTGATGATGTAGGCTTGTTGATCATCTTCCAAGGCATGGGCTCACCATCGTAGAAGGATGATCGAGTCTCCGGGATACTCAAATCTACAGCCAAACTCATGTTCTTGAATCTATATTCATACTCACAGTTTTGGTTCTGCAGGTCATAGATCTGGGCTTGGAGGTGATCGATCTTCTCTTGAAGATTGGAGATGGCTTCCCCGAAGATCCTTGAGTCCATCTTGAGGTTGTTGGCAAGCTCCGAGATCGTCATGTGGTTGGCGTCGAGTCCTCGTTCCACCATACTTTGGCACTTGAAAACTTGTTGCTCCATTGCTTATAGTCTTGTCTCCATGCTTCCGGTCCTCCTCGGCCCCTCAACATCACGGATATGCAGCACCCCCTCATGCAACTCCATGGTTTTGGGGTGGTGCAGCACCTCTGCAAGGTAGGGGTTGATGACCTTCTCGAAGAACTTGTCCTTGGGGGTGTTGGAGGACGCCATGATGATCTAGATTTGTCAAAAACAGAAGCTCAAAACGAAAACAGAGAATTTCTGCGTGATACAGAGGTCAAAACCTTCGGGAGTATATATAATGAATATTTCCCGAACAAAAGGAGTAACCCACAAGAAAACGGAGTCCAGGGGACACACGGGGTGTCCTCGAGGCAGGGGGATGCGCCACCCTCGAGGACGCCTCGTGTCTCTTCCGGACTGCGGTTTATTTTTCTATTTTTCTAAATATTCCAAAACGGAGAAAAATTTCCTTTAGAACTGTTTTGGAGTCGGTTTACTTACCGTATCACACACCTCTTCCTTTTCGGAGGCTGAATCGTTCTAGAAAGTGTCCCTTATGTATTCCTCCGGGGTTATGGTTTCAATAACATTAGTTTCAACATTTATAGGATTACCTGAGATATAATGTTTGATCCTTTGACCATTCACCACCTTCGGATTTGTGCCTTCGAAGTTGTTGATTTTTATGGCACCGGAACGATAGACCTCCTCGATAATGTAAGGTCCTTCCCACTTGGAGAGAAGTTTTCCTGCAAAAAATCTTAAACGAGAGTTGAATAGCAAGACATAATCACCTACGTTAAACTCATGCTTTTGTATTATTTTGTCATGCCATCTTTTAACCTTTTCTTTAAACAGTTTGGCATTCTCATAGGCCTAGGTTCTCCACTCATCGAGACAACTAATGTCAAATAGCCTCTTCTCACCGGCAAGTTTGAAATCGTAGTTGAGCTCTTTAACAGCCCAATATGCCTTATGTTCTAGCTCAAGAGGTAAGTGACATGCTTTTCCATATACCATCTTATACGGAGACATACCCATAGGATTTTTGTATGCAATTCTATAGGCCCATAATGCATCATCAAGTTTCTTGGACCAATTCTTTCTAGACCTATTAACTGTCTTTTGCAAGATCAATTTCAACTCCCTATTACTAAGTTCTACTTGACCACTAGTCTGTGGGTGATAAGGTGATGTAATTCTATGGTCGACATCATACTTAGCAAGCATCTTACGGAAAGCACCATGAATAAAGTGTGAACCACCATCAATCATTAGATACCTAGGGACTCCAAACCTCGGAAATATAACTTCTTGAAGCATCTTAATAGAGGTGTTATGATCAGCACTACTAGTTGGAATAGCTTCTACCCACTTAGTAACGTAATCAACAGCAACTAAAATGTGTGTGTAACCATTAGAGGCGGGAAACGGTCCCATATAATCAAAGCCCCAAACATCAAATGGTTCAATAACAAGTGAATAATTCATAGGCATTTCTTGACGTCTACTAATATTACCTATTCTTTGACATTCATCACAAGATAAGACAAACTTACGGGCATCCTTGAAGAGAGTAGGCCAATAAAAACCGGATTGCAATACCTTATGTGCAGTTCTATCTCCCGCATGGTGTCCTCCATAAGCTTCGGAGTGGCACTTGCGTAGGATCTGTTCCTGTTCATGCTCAGGTAAACAACGTCTAATAATACCATCCACTCCTTCTTTATAAAGATGTGGGTCATCCCAAAAGTAATGCCTCAAATCATAGAAGAACTTTTTCTTTTGCTGATATGTGAAGCTAGGTGGTATAAACTTGGCAACAATGTAATTAGCATAATCAGCATACCATGGAGCAGTACGAGAAGTACTTATGACAGCTAGTTGTTCGTCAGGAAAGCTATCATCAATAGGTTGTGGGTCATCAAGTATATTCTCTAACCTAGACAAGTTATCTGCAACAGGGTTCTCAGCTCCCTTTCTATCAATGATATGCAAGTCAAATTCTTGCAGCAAGAGAACCCATCTGATAAGTCTAGGTTTAGCATCTTTCTTTTCCATAAGGTATTTTGATAGCAGCATGATCAATGTGAATAGTTACTTTAGAATCAACGATATAGGGTCTAAACTTATCACAAGCAAACACAACTGCTAAAAATTCTTTCTCAGTGCTAGCATAGTTTCTTTGGGCACTATCTAGAGTTTTACTAGCATACTGGATAACATTCAATTTCTTATCAACTCTTTGCCCTAAAACAGCTCCTACATCATAATCACTAGCATCGCACATAATCTCAAAGGGTAGATTCTAGTCAGGAGGCTGGACAATAGGTGCAGAGATCAATGCTTTCTTAAGTATTTCAAATGCTTCTAGACAATCATCATGAAAGACAAAAGGAATATCTTTTTGTAAGAGATTAGTCAGAGGCCTGGATATTTTGGAGAAGTCCTTTATGAACCTCCTATAAAACCCGGCATGACCAAGGAAACTTCGTATACCTTTGATGTCCTTAGGGCATGTCATCTTTTCAATAGCATCAACTTTAGCTTTGTCAACTTCAATACCTCTTTCAGAAATTTTATGTCCCAAGACAATGCCTTCATTAACCATAAAGTGGCACTTCTCCCAATTCAAGACCTGATTAGTGTCTTCACATCTCTGCAAAACTCGATCAAGGTTGCTTAAGCAATCATCAAAAGAAGTTCCGTAAACGGAGAAATCATCCATGAATACCTCAACAATATTTTCACAAAAATCAGAGAATATAGCCATCATGCATCTTTGAAAGGTAGCACGTGCATTACATAAACCAAAAGGCATACGTCTATAAGCAAAGGTACTGAAATGACAAGTAAAAGTGGTCTTTTCTTGATCCCCTTTTGACACAGGTATTTGAGAGAAACCAGAATAAGCATCTAGAAAGCAGAAATGAGTATGTTTGGATAACCTTAACTAGCATTTGATCAATAAATGGCAAGGGGTAATGATCTTTCTTAGTAGCTTTATTTAACTTACGGAAATCAATTATCATCCTATAACCTGTAACTATCCTTTGCGGAATCAATTCATCTTTATCATTAGGGACGACAGTCATACCTCCTTTCTTAGGAACACAATGGACAGGACTTACCCACTGGCTATCAGCAACTGGATAGATAATACCTGCCTCTAGAAGCTTTAGTATTTCCTTCCTTACCACTTCTTTCATCTTAGGATTTAACCGTCGCTGATGATCAATAACTGGTTTAGTATTTTCTTCCAATTTTATCTTGTGTTGTCATATAGTGGGACTAATGCCCTTAAGATCATCCAGAGTATATCCAATAGCAGCACGATGCTTCTTCAGAGTTTTCAATATTTTTTCTTCTTCCTGCTCTGAAAGGTTAGCACTAATAATAACATGATATATCTTCTTTTCATCAAGATAAACATACTTAAGATTATCAGGTAAAGGTTTAAGTTCAAACACGGGATCACCCTTGGGTGGAGGAGGATCCCCTAGGGTTTCAACAGGCAAGTTGTTTTTCAATACGGGTCCCTGTGTAAGGAATATTTCATCTATCTCCCTTCTCTCATTCATATGCATATCATTTTCATGGTCTAGCAAGTATTGTTCTAAAGGATCATTAGGTGGCACGGCAATAGAAGCAAGACCAATAATGTCATCTTACTGGGTAGTGCCTTTTCAAGGGGGTGTCTACGGAATTTAGCAAAGTAAAAATCATGAGACATATCCCCTAATCCAACAGTGACAATATCTTTCACGCAGTCTATCTTGGCATTAACAATATTCAAGAAGGGTCTACCAAATATAATGGGACAGAATTCATCTTGTGGGGAACTAAGAATAAGGAAATCAGCAGGGTATTTAACCTTCCCACACAAGACTTCAATATCTCTAACAATCCCAACTAGTGAAATAGTATCTCTATTGGCAAGCTTGATAGTGACATCAATCCCTTCTAACTCAACAGGTGCAATATCATGCATAATTTCGTTGTACAGGTCAAGAGGGATAATACTCGCACTAGCACTTACGTCACATAAACCATGATAGCAATGATCTCCTATCTTAACAGAGATAGCAGGCAAGCCTACAATAGGTTTATGTTTATTCCTAGCATTGGGTTTGGCTATTCTAGCACACTCTTCTTGGAGATAAATAACATGTCCATCTAAATCTTCTACCAAGAGATCTTTAACCATAGCAACACTAGGTTCAACTTTAATTTGCTCAGAGGGTGTAGGTGTCCTATTATTACTCTTACGAACTGCAGTTGAAGCTTGAGCATGATCCTTTATCCTAACTGAGAAAGGTGGTTTCTCAATATAAGCGGTAGGTATAACAGGATCAACATTATAAGTGATAGTCTTTTCTTCAACTTTAATAGGTTCAACTACTTTTACTTCAATAGGGGATGGTATTTAAACCACTTCTCCTTGGGGAGATCAACATGAGTAGCAAAAGATTCACAGAAAGAGGCTACTATCTCAGAGTCAAGTCCATATTTAGTGCTAAACTCACGGAAAACACCGGTATCCATAAAAGCTTTAACACAATCAAACTTAGGGGTCATACCTGACTCCTTACCTTCATCGAGATCCCAATCTTCAGAGTTGCGTTTAATTCTTTCCAATAAATCCCATTTGAAGTCAATAGTCTTCATCATATAAGAGCCAGAGCAAGAAGTATCGAGCATGGAGCGATTATTATGAGAAAGCCGAGCATAAAAATTTTGAATAATCATTTCTCTTGAGAGCTCATGATTGGGGCATGAATATAACATTGACTTAAGCCTCCCCCAAGCTTGAGCGATGCTTTCTCCTTCGCGAGGCCAGAAATTATAAATATAATTACGATCACGATGAACCTGGTGCATAGGGTAGAACTTCTGATGAAATTCCAATTTCAGACGACTATAGTTCCATGATCCCATATCATCGCATAGCCTAAACCATGTCAATGCATCTCCCTTCAAAGATAAAGGGAAGACCTTCTTCTTGATAACATCCTCGGGCATACCTGCAAGCTTAAACAATCCACAAACTTCATCCACATAGATTAGATGTAAGTCGGGATGCAGTGTTCCGTCTGCTGTAAAGGGATTTTCAAGCAGTTTCTCTATCATACCCGAAGGAATCTCAAAGCAAACATTTTCAATAGGTGCAGTAGGTTGAGGAGCAACTCTTTGCTCTTCTGATCGGGGTGAAGATACCCCGAACAAGCCCCTCAAAGGATTTTGAGCCATAGTAACAAGTGACAATGAATTTGAGCACACTAAATAAATTTTTCCTTACCAAATTCCACTTACCAAAGGCGCTTCACTCCCCGGCAACGGTGCCAGAAAAGAGTCTTGATGGCCCACAAGTGTAGGGGGTCTATCATAGTCCTTTCGATAAGTAAGAGTGTCGAACCCAATGAGGAACAGAAGGAAATGATAGGCAGTTTTCGGTAAGGTATTTTCTGCAAGCACTGAAATGATAGGCAACGGATAGTTTTGTGATAAGGTAATTGGTAGCAAGTGACAAAAGGTAAAAGTAAATAAGGTGCAGCAAGGTGGCCCAATCCTTTTTGTAGCAAAGGACAAGCCTGGACAAACTCTTATATAAAGGAAAGCGCTCCCGAGGACACATGGGAATTATCGTCAAGCTACTTTTCATCACGATCATCTGATTCGCGTTCGATACTTTGATAATTTGGTATGTGGGTGGACCGGTGCTTGGGTGCTGCCCTTACTTGGACAAGCCTCCCACTTATGATTAACCTCTAATGCAAGCATCTGCAACTACAAAAGAAGTATTAAGGTAAACCTAACCATAGCCTAAAATATATGGATCCAAATCAGCCCCTTACGAAGCAACGCATAAACTAGGGTTTAAGCTTATGTCACTCTAGCAACCCATCATCTACTTATTACTTCCCAATGCCTTCCTCTAGGCCCAAATAATGGTGAAGTGTCATGTAGTCGACGTTCACATGACACCACTAGAGGAGAGACAACATACATCTCATCAAAATATCGAACAAAGACCGAATTCACATGACTACTGATAACAAGACTTCTCCCATGTCCTCAGGAACAAAAGTAACTACTCACAAGACATAATATTGTTCATGATCAGAGGGGTATTAATATGCATAATGGATCTGAACATATGATCTTCCACCAAATAAACCAACTAGCATCAACTATAAGGAGTAATCAACACTACTAGCAACCCACAGGTACCAATCTGAGGTTTGGGTACAAAGATTGGATACAAGAGATGAACTAGGGTGTGAGAGGAGATGGTGGTGGTGAAGATGTTGATGAAGATAGACCTCCCCAAGATGGGAGAGTTGTTGGTGATGACGGCGGTGACGATTTCCCCCTCATGGAGGGAAGTATCCCCGATAGAACAGCTCTACCGGAGCCCTAGATTGGTTTCCGCCTCGGTTCCGCCTCGAGACGGCGGCGTCTGGTCCCCGAAGCCTCCTTATGATTTTTTCTAGGTCAAAACACTTCATATAGGAGAAGATGGGCACCGGGGGCCTGCCGGCTGGCCCACGAGGCAGGGGGCGCGCCCTGGGAAGGGCGGCGCCCCCCACCCTCGAGGATAGCCGCTGGCCCCTCTCGTGGGTTTCTTTTGCCAGATATTTTTTATATTTTCCGAAACGATGTTGTGTGGAGTTTCAGGGCTTTTGGAGTTGTGCAGAATAGGTTTCCAGAGTTTGCTCCTTTTCCAGCCCAGAATTCCAGCTGCCGGCATTCTCCCTCTTCATGTAAACCTTGCAAAATAAGAGAGAAAAGGCATAAGTATTGTGACAAAACATGTATGAACATCCCATAATGCAATAAATATCAACTTATAAGCATGATGCAAAATGGACGTATCATGGGCCGTATCATCAATGGGCCTTCTATGGGCCGCATGATCGGTTGGCCAAACATGGGCCAACCACAGACCACATTATGGCCGTAAATGGGCTAGAGTTGAAATCGTCCGTTCATGGGCCGGCCATAATGGGCTACATTAATCGGCCATATTTTGATGATGCTATGGAAACGTCCCAACGTACTAACGGGCCACAAACGGGCCGACTGTAACCACGGGCTGAATTTGGCCCACAAGCAGAAAATGACATTAACGCACCGTAAGTAAACGAATGTGGAAATGAGCCCAAGAATAAATGGGCCCCGAGAAGGCCAAAACATAACATGGGCTGGAATCGGCCCAACGGAATAATGGGCCATTAATGGGTATAAAGTGATACACTGTTCATTACGGGCCGGTTTCACCACGTGCCGTTAATGGGTATAAAGTGATACATTGTTCATTACGGGCCAGTTTTACCACGGGCCGTTAATGGGCCGAGAGTAATAAGGGCCTCATATGGGCCGAAAGACGTCATGGGCCATACATGGGCCGGAAGTTAAAACGGGCTGGATTTATATTGGACGGCCCAGATGACGTTACTCGCCCTAATTCGGATAGGCCGTAAACGGGCCCTGGGTTAGCGGGTTGTACATGGGCTATATGCGAACATGCCGTTAACAGGCTTGTCGTGGGCCAGCCCGCCACCTTTTGACCAAGTCAAACGGGCCGACCTTTTCACAGGAATGGGCCTCTGTTGGGCCGTGCCATGTGTCGGCGTATCATAGGCGCTTTGGGTCCAATGAGTGAATGACATCTGTTCCAACGGCGAGCCGACACGTGTTTCCTCCAGCCAATGATGATTTTACACGTGGAAAATCCCCATTGGTCGGGGCTGTTAACGGGTTATCGGATCCAAAATTGGACATGATAGCTTAACGGCGTTCCGTTACGGTGGATGCCACGTGTCGGTCACCCTTGACGAAAGCACTTATCTGACGCGCGATTTATCGTCATGGAAGTGGACACTTCCGTGATGATAATTTTGGTAATGTCATGGAACACTTGTACGACAGCACAGGTATGACTATCTTGATTCTGTCATAAAATCATCATGGATGTACATGCATGACAGAAAACGTGACCTACTGTGACAAACACGTATGATCACAGAAGTGTATTTTTTTGTAGTGATGCACGCCCTTGCGCGTGCTCTGGAAGCCACGACCGCGCTCTACGCATCTGACCATGTCGAGCCGCTTCGCTCCAGCGATCCTCACGCGTCCTCGAGTGCCGACCTGACTCCCTCTTCCCTCATGTCGCTCTCTTATCCTCTGCTCCCTCCAGAAAGTCGCTCGCCGGCGCTAGCCACCGCATGCACATGGGTGCATAGTGCCCCGACAGCCTCTGTCCGCGCTCGTCTCCTTCTCCCTTGCCCTTTTCTCCTCCCCCTACCCCACTACACGTCTTCTGCTCTCTCCCGTCGCCTCAACTGCCCAAGTTTGCCTACGTGCCCACGCGTCCGCAGCTTTGCCCACGCGTCCACGATGGCATCATGCTCTACATCTCCTCCCCGCCTATATAAGTCCTCCCCGAGCTCGCCCCTCTCCACCACTCGACATCTCCCTCTCCCAATTGCCCTATGGAGCTCAGCAACAAGGCCGTCGTGCCTTCTTCCTCCTCTCTGGTGAGGTGCCCCGTCGCTCGGCCTCTGCTCTGGCTCATCCTCTCCGGTGCTCCTCCGCCCCAGCTAGCTCCACCATCAACCTCCCCGTAGCCCACTGCCCCTCCTCAGCCTCTTCCACGAGCCAATGGTCGCCACAGCTATCATCTTCGCCGGTGCCCGACGCCTGCGGCCACCGGAGAAGAAGGGGTCGACGTTGTTCGGTCACCTCCCGAGGAGATGCAGGTACGGCTGAGCTCGCCGTTGTCCGCCCGATCCGTCCCCGCCCTCTCCTAGATCTGTCGTGGCCTCCTCGCCAGTCAGCTGTTGCCGATGAGCCCACTCGCCTCTGTTCCCTCCTCCTCTCTTTTAAACCTACCAGACCGGCCCCACCTGTCAGTTTCTCATCCCCCACGAACCATTTTCTAGTGGAAGCATATTCCATTATTACGCCTTTGACGTTACCCCCTCCAGAGATTTTCTGAAATTCAAATAAAATTCATTTTAATCCAATTTGACCAAAACTTTGACCATGAATAACTCCTAAACTACAAGTCCAAATGAACTGAATTTTTTGCATAATTTTTTTTGAGTTGCTCAATTTTCTAGTAGAGTTTGGTATTTTTATCTCTTGTTTGGATTTTATGGACAATAGTATTTTTCTTTATGTGCTATTTACAAAATACTTACAAAATATTTTCCAGAGTGTTTTGAGTTGTTTGGTGAAGGCCAAGAGCTTTACCACACTTTCTTGGATCAAGGCAAACCATGCCCTCCATTTGCATGATTGCAATGCAATGATATGGTTTATTTAATTTGGTTTTCTTAAATTTTTGCATTAGCTACAAATGATTTATTTATGGCATTTCTTGGAGTGATATTTGGATCTTGCTACTGCCATGATGATGCTTGGATTTCTAGAACTAATGCTTGCAGGTTAAGGATGACAGGTTGCCATTGGATTATTAGTGCTTATTTTTTTCAACATGATAATATTTGATATTATGCTTTGGGGGTATTATTATGGATATGATGTTCTCATGAGGACCTTAGGTTAATATCTTGATTTTGCTATTGGTTTAGTAGCATCATTATACTTGGATTCATCATGATATAAGTAATATGCTACCCTTGGAGTATTAGGATATGACTATATTATGCTTTGGATCAATTGTTGGATATTGCTATAACTTGGATCACATGTTGATATGATATTAGAGCATCAGTTATACCTTCGGGACAAATTCCGTCATTTCGTTGGTCAGGTGCCACCGAACCGGGCTTTTCCAGTGCAACCACATTTGCCTTTATGGGAAGGCCCTAATGCGGCCTATTGTCATGCCTCTCGCCAGTGCCTCCAACTAGGGAAGGTTATGTGCGTGCGCTACCCTAATCAGGTAGGCGGCCATAAGTCTTGTGTGCACGTAGTTGTTGTAGGGCCCTTTGTCCCCGTTTGGGACCGTTTTTTGTTGCCACAACGCTGGTCGTTTGATGTCCAGAGTGGCATCCAGGGCCACCCATGACATAGCCCAATGGGGAGTTTGTCGGAGTGGCTTGGAGAGCGTCATGTAATACATTGGTTTTGTCAGAACGTCGTTGGTCCACCCAAATGGGAGCACGAGGCCATGGGTTCTGTGGTGTGGGTACAATGTGCTAACCTCCGCAGAGTGTGTACAAACTATCGATAGTCGTGTCCTCGGTCATGGACATAGTTCGTACTAGATCACACCGTTCGATCAACACACACGATGATGGAATGACTTTTAGATGACTTATATATATTTATATGTGAGCAGTAACAGTTTGGCAGAATGACGATGATGATGTTGTTATGATCATGAGGATGATCATTCAGTTTGTGAGGTGATCATGCGGTGATCACGAGGAGGTATGGACCACGGGGTGATCAAGATGATATGTTGCTTGGTCGGATAACCGAGAGTGAGATGGTTCATGTGACTCAGGATATTGTTTCAACATTATTCTAGCGTTACCATATCATGCTTAGTTATTGCTCCCACATCATAATAGTTGTTAATAACTTAATATATTAATGTTATGTGGTGTGTTGTGCCTTGATGCTTATGGTTGTTGTGAGCTTGCAAGTACATTCAAAATACTGACCTAGCATGTCATACCATATTGCAGGTGATGTCGTGATTGATTAGTTGTCGAGGTTACCCATCGTGCGAGCTAGACCGTGTCCCAGCCAGAGCCCCTATGGAGTGGAGTTCACTACCGTCGTCATTGTTCCGCTGCTAGAAGTTTTCTACTGCTACGAGTTGTTCCGCTGCTAGCATAGAGCTATCTTAGCATGCATAGTGTCACCGTGCTGATGTGATCCTTTGTAAAATCAGTCCTTTGTATCCCTTATCCTTTGTAATAAGAGATGATTTGTTCTATGTGAAGGCAGTGCCGTAATCTAGAAGAGTTGATCTCTGGGCTGGAATACGGGGTGTTCCGATTCCTCTGAGCCAGGGTGCCACATGTAATCATCATAAATAGGAGGCATGCTATCATCATAATAAATTTGCTCATCAAAACCCGGGGGACAAATAATATCATCTTCATCAAACATAGCATACCCAAGTTTATGGATTTTCATATCATTAGCATCATGGATATTCAAAGAATTCATACTAACAACATTGCAATCATGCTCATCATTCAAAGATTTTATGCCAATCATTTTATGAATTCTTCTTCTATCAATTGAGCACTATTTTCCTTTCCATCATTTTCACAAAAGACATTATAAAGACAAATAATATGAGGCAACCTCAATTCCATTTTTGTAGTTTTTTACAAACCAAACTAGTGATAAAACAAGAACCTAAAAGATTCAACTGCAAAATCTAAAGATATACCTCCAAGCACTCACCTCCCCGGCAACGGTGCCAGAAAAGAGCTTGATGTCTATTACACAACTTATTCATGTAGACTCGTGTTGGGCCTCCAAGCACATAGTTTTGTAGGATAGTAGCAATTTTCCCTCAAGTAGACGACCTAAGGTTTATCAATTTGTGGGAGGCGTAGGATAAAGATGGTCTCTCTCAAACAACCCCGCAACCAAATAACAAAGAGTCTCTTGTGTCCCCAACACACCAAATACAATGGTAAATTGTATAGGTGCACTAGTTCGGCGAAGAGATGGTGATACAAGTGTAGTAATGATAGTAGATATTGATTTTTGTAATAGAAGCAATAAAAACAGCAAGGTAACAAGTAACAAAAGTGAGCACAAACAGTGTTGCAATGCTTAGAAACAAATCCTAGGGTTCATACTTTCACTAGTGCAATCTCTCAACAGTGCTAACATAGTTATATCATATGGCAATCCCTCAACGTGCGATAAATAATCACTCCAAAGTTCTTATCTAGCGAAGAACATAAGAAGAAATTGTTTGTAGGGTACGAAACCACCTCAAAGTTATTCTTTCCGATCAATCTTTTGATCTATTTCCTATAAGTGTCACAAATAGCCCTAGAGTTCATACTAAAATAACACCAAATGATACACATCAACCAACTCTAATGTCACCTAGATACTCCAATGTCACCGCAAGTATCCATGAGTTGATTATACGATATGCATCAAACAACTTTAGATTCATAATATTCAATCCAACACAAATGACCTCAAAGAGTGCCCCAAGATTTCTACTTGAGAAACAAGGACGAAAACGCGCATCAACCCCTATGCATAGATTACCCCAAAGTCACCTTGGGAATCCGCGAGTTGAGTGCCAAAACCAAGTGTTCTCAAATCCATAAAAGTATTCAATCCGATAACAATGAAATCTCAAAGGTAAAACTCAATCCATCACAAAAAGATATAGAGGGAGAATGTAATGCCCAATATGTGACTATACCTCCCACGTGTCGAGGCACGACTTAAAGGTATAATCACATACTAGAATGATCTCAAGTATGGTATCTTCGCACAACTCATGTAAAAGAGGGGATGAAAATGTAAAAGAGTAGTTGGCTTACACTCGCCACATCACACAATGTAATACATTAACATGCATCATCCAACAACACCAGAGTCCGACTACGGACGAAGATCCAAATGAAAGATACCATAAATAAAGCAACACAAGGTCCCGATAATCCTAGTAAGAGCCCTACTGATCCTCTGGGTAAGACACGTAGTATCGCCCACGCTCTTCGTCGAACTCCCAATACAACTCTGAACCACCAACTGCGTAGTTCTCAACGGTACCTGCATCTGGTGTTGTGAAGAATCTGTGAGCCACGAAGGACTCAGCAATCCCGTTCCCGGGTAGCAATACTATCAAAGCCTTGGGTGTGGAACAAGGCTGAAAACAAGGTTGCAGCAGCACTAGCACTAGCTTACGTGTTTAGAGCGAGAGGAGAAAGTGCCAACGATCGTCAAAGTGATCACGAAGTGATCCTAACTAAGCACGTCAAACATAACCCCACCGTGTTCACTTCCCGAACCCCTTCAGAAAGAGATCGTCACGGTTACTCACGCTGGTAGTGTATTAAGAACATAGTGTCAAGTTTTCTACAACCGGATATTAACAAATTTCCATCTGCCACATAACTGCAGGCACGGCTTTCGAAAGATCAAACCCTGCAGGGGTGTCCCAACTTAGCCCATCACAAGCTCACGATCTGCGGAGTTGCAACTCCAAGGTGGGAAGGCCCGAGTGTTCTCGGAATCCCGTGCTCAAGATATTCCGACATAGGTAAAACTAATCCAGCAAGACGTCTCGGCGTGCCGACACCCTGATAGTAGCCGCACGTATCTCGTCTCAGGCCACGACCGGATGGGACATCCTACAGGTTTTTACCAGCCCTTGAGTTTCCTCGAGGTGGCCCCGCAGCCTGCCCAGTTTGGACCAACACTCATGTGGAGCACTGGCCTAGGGTTGTTAATTAAGAACTCGGGTTTGCAACGCCCTTATGCAAGTTTTAGTTATTAGGCAAATGTAAAACCAAAGTTGGGCCTTGCTGGAAAAGCTTTAGCGCTAAGCGGGTTATCAAGGGGGGCCCATAAACCCCAACCGTGTTAGGGACGCAAAAATCAAGGAACATAACACCGGTTTAAACGGTTCCTAGGGTGGCATGAGTGGAACAAAACACCAAGCAAGAGGCTTAGCCTTCCACCCATTACCAATATATAGATGATTTAGTTTAACAGATTATATATTGTGATATCCCAACAATAACTTCAACATGAAGCAATAATCTTCAAATCTTCACCTACAACTAACAACACTATAAGAGGGGCTGAGCGATGCTTACGTAGCCAAAAACGGTTTGCTAGGTGGGTGGTTAGAGAGGTTCATGGCAACAGTAGGAGGCTGACAAACAGACATAGGCATCGAGGCAATAAGCTAAAGAGCGAGACATCTAGTATAGGCAAAGATAGTAGTGATATCTGGGTAAGGTCATCTTGCCTGTTGATTCCTCGGAGGGAACGTAACCTTGCTCCTCACACTCAACCTCGGTAGAAACCTCGTACTCCGTATCATCACCGGGCTCTAACCAAACACAACAATGCAACAACGGAACTAAATCAATCAACATGCAGTGCTCAACCACATGATGCATGAACATGATAAACAAGGACAAGAGTAGATATGATGCATGGCCTAGGTTCACAAGAGTGCAACAACATCACATCCAACAAGATCATACACAAGAATGAAACAAGCAAAGGATCAACTGACAAGTTTATGTATGTTGTTCAAACAAGCATCCAACAAGTTTTATAGGAGTTGGTTAACATGGCAAGGGTGCAACTAACATTACAGCAACATGCTAGCACAGTTAAATGGGCTGGAAATAAATAACAACAATATCCAGAAACTCCCATATTAATTTATTTGCATTTGATACAGATCTGAAAACTTCTGTGATAAAGTTGTCAAACATGCTAAACAACAGCACCAAAATATTCTACACATTTTTCTACCCCAAATGCATATAAAGTTTGTTAAATTTGGAGTTGTAGATATTTAGTTATGAATTTTACAAGTTTAAGCATATTTAAAACAACAATAAATACAAACAGCATTTTAAAAGTTTTTAAACTTGGCAACAACTAGCATATTCATAATATACATAAAATTCTAAGCACTTTTCATATATAACTCATTTCCATCAGAAGTATATTTCAACAGATATTAATTAAACAAGAAAAATAGAAAAAGGAAAAGAAAAACACAAAACAGAAAAAGAAAAACAAAGCGCAGGGTCAAAGTGACCCAGGGCTCAACTAGCCACGGCCACTGACAAGAGGGCCCGGCCTCGCTGAGCTGGCGCCAGCGGGTGCGCGCGGGGGCTGGAGAAGCCTGTGAGGCTGGCAGGTGGGACCTACTTGTCAGCCACACGCGAAAAACAAAAGGGGTGAATAGCCACTACGCCAGCAAGGATTCGAACACAAGACCCCCTGTGTTAACTGACGGAGACAAGCCACTGCGCTAGCGAACGATCTTTGATAGATAACAGGAAGTATATCTGATAAGGTAACCACAGATGCAGAGACAGGGGAAAAGCTGGGCTCGTCGGAGCTGCTCCGGCGACCAAACGAGGCGGCGGAGTGGTGCGGCGTGCTCCTGGAAGAGTTCCGCATCCATCCAACGTGCTTGCAGCACCTAGCGACTACTACAACGTCGGCGGCGAGCAACGACAGAATGGCGGCGACGGAGCAACGGCGAGGCGATGCAGAGGCCCTAGTGGAACGGCGACTGCACAAGCGGCACCTACACGACGAGGCGAAGCGAACGGACAGAAGGACACGGCCTAGAGGGGTCGGAACACTCGCCGGCGACGAGGTCCGACGGCGATGCGCTCGAGCGCTCGAGGAACTAGGGCCTAGAGGGCGTGTAGAAAGGGGAAAAGGCACGGGGAGGAAGAGGAGCTC
Organism: Secale cereale; assembly: GCA_902687465.1. Classification (NCBI taxonomy): domain Eukaryota; kingdom Viridiplantae; phylum Streptophyta; class Magnoliopsida; order Poales; family Poaceae; genus Secale; species Secale cereale. The sequence continues at coordinate 178,893,927 of LR738712.1, read as the reverse complement.
ACCACGAGCACGGAGAAGTGCTCGGCTGGCCTAGTCGTGGACGGAGTCGACGACGGCGGGTCTCGAACAACTACAGCCATCGGAGATGAGGAAGAGGAAGAAGTCATCGGCGTGGAGGCGATCGGGTCCGCGTAGAGGTCGTAGTCGAAGTAGTCGACGCCGTGGAAGCAGAAGGACACCGTTGGCGAGGCTGCGGTCGACGAGGAGCTCGCCGGTGACGAGGTCGCGCTCTCAAATGCGTGCGGGTGTCGACTAGGGCGGCGGATCTGGTGGTGCTGGGCTCTCCAGGTGGCGAGAGGAGGAAGGGGAAACCTAGAGAGAGGGGCTAGACACGGCGCGGGTTTAAATGGGGGGCTCGGGCCACGAGACCTCGACGTCCGTGAGTTCACGGCACGACGGTGAGCGCGCTCTGCTCTGCTTTTCGCTGACGGAGGAAGACGGAGGCGCGGGGTGAGAGACAGACAGGTGGGGCCAGGCGCGAAGGGAGAGACGGCGCGACTGCTGCGGCCTGCTGGCTGGGCCTGCGGGTGGAGCCGGGCCTGCGCTGCTGTGGGGGAAAAGAGATGGGCCTGGGGGAGAGAGAGAAGGAGGAGGAGGCCCAGGTTGTCTGCTGTGCCACTGACTCCTTTTCTTTTTCTTTTATCCTCAGTCAGAAAAAGAAAAGAAAAGCACAGAATAAAAGGAGAAGAGTTAGGGGAAAAGAAAAATATCCCCATGCACAGTGATTAATGCCCTATTTAATAAAATTGACTTGGACATTTTTAGAGGCAGAAAAATAAAAGGAGTTTGAATATGGTTCAAACTCTTGGTATTTTAAAACCCAACCAAATCATTTTCAAATAGGGTGATATTTGGTGGAGAGGTTGTAGGCATGGTGCAAGAATTATAGGAAAAGAAAGAACATCAAAGCACTTGGCTAGGTGGCTTGCACAATGGAGTAAAGAAAAAGGACAGAAAAAGGAAAGAAAGAAAGAAAGAAGAAGAAGAAGAAGAGGGAGAAGGGGTTAGGGTTTAAGCAAGGCATGGCCCAAGCCACACACACAACAACAACAACAACAACAACAACAGTAAACTATGATGCCATGATGCTATGATGATGAAGCAATGCAAGGATGCAAAAAATAATAAATGATATGGCAATGCAAAATAAAATAAAATGACAAGAACCCCCAAGGATAATGACAAGGATCAAATGAGAAAGCTTTATTGCCATTATTGGAAAGTGTTACATATGGGGCATTACAGAGAAACACCATATGATCCAACTATATTAACAAAGCTCGCGGTACATCAAGATTGTGCCAAATCAAGAACACGAGAGATAGAGAGATAGAGAGATTAAACACATAGCTACTGGTACAAACCCTCAGTCCTGAGGGTGGACTACTCCCTCCTCATCATGGAGACCGTTTGGATGATGAAGATGACATCCTGTGATGATTTCCCCCTTTGACAGGGTGCCGGAAGAGGGTCCATATTGGTTTTTCGTGCCTATAGAGGCTTGCAGCGGAGAAACTTCTCATCTAGGGTTATTTTTAGGGGTTTATGTATATATACAATTTTTCAGCATTGGAATCACACGAAGATGGGCCTCGAGGGGCTCACTAACCACCAGGGCGTGCAGGCGGGTGGCGCACCCTCGTGCCTAGTGGCCACCTTCCTCACCTTTTGGTCCTTCCACAAAGCTTCTAGTGACTCTTTTGTTCCAGAAAAAATCATCAAAAAGTTTAAGCTCATTTAGAGAACTTTCATTTCTGCATAAAAAAATAATACCATGATAGTTCCGCTGAAAACAACGTCAGTTCGGGTTAGTTCCATTCAAATCATACCAATATCGTATAGAATTATTGTAAACATGGCATGAATACTTCATAAAATATAGACACGTTGGAGACGTATCAGAGCACCGAATCGGATCCCGCCGCCGAGGATCATCATGATGATGAAAATTCCACCTGCATAGGATATCACTAGACGCGCAGCCCCAAGGTGGGCGCGAATTGTTGAAGCAACAAATCAGACAGTGAGTACTAGGGGTACGAACCGTGGCGGAATCTAACTACGACGAAGATCTAGCACTCATATTTAGCGAGTCTAGGCCCCTCTCGAGGAGGTGATAGCCCTATGTCTCATGCCGGGGGCTTGTGTTTTCTCTTGGGGTGTAAGATTACAATGGTTGATGAAGCCTTGCCATGAGATTGAAGGAGACTTATATATAGTGCGCCCGCGCTAGTCAATGCTACATTAAGGGGGGGGGGATGAATGAGTGTAACTACAACAGTTACATGTAATGGTCGCTATAACTACACTTGAAGTCCAACATAAAGCCTCTCGACCATTGCAGTTCCCACGTCGCCTCTACGCCTCCTTTGTCCGACTGGAGGGAAGACGTCCGAGTGTTGTTGGTGTATCCGGGTGGATATCCAAGGGTGTGCATCCGAATGCGCTCGTTGTTCTGGGACCTCGCAATGATGGCGTGGGCCCCTAGGTGGGCCCTTGATGTCAGATGTATGCCCCTACCCTTAGTAGGTGACCCCATCAGCGACGGAAGATGGATAATATTCTCCCCGCTCAACCCCCTTCCTTGTTGGGTGTTTCGCGTCGTCGGAGGATTTATGGAGGCGTGTTTCCGGCGGACTTTCACGGGATTCGACCGTGTTTGTCTTTTCTGGATATGCGTGAATCCGGTTTGCGTTCGTGTGTCTACAGGTTGGATCCTTCCGATTAACATTTCTCTTAATCGGCGTCGATTGCTGTTCTGGTGCACCGGTTCTTTGGGGTCTTAGCACGATGACTTTCTACATGTCTACTACAACAATATTTGTCCGACCTCGGTGAGCGAGGGGCGATGACGACGACACGCCTTCGACTCGGTGGAGTGCTTGTAATCATCACTAAGTGGTCTACGAACATAAAATTATTTTATGTTATTTCTGGTGTTTTGTACTACTATGATGTTTGATGAATACTCCCTCCGTTCCCAAATATTTGTCTTTCTAGACATTTCAAATGGACTACACATACGGATGTATGTAGACATATTTTATAGTGTAGATTCACTTATTTTGCTTTGTATGTAGTCAGTTGTTGAAATTTCTAAAAAGACAAATATTTAGGAACGGAGGGAGTAGATTGGAAGTCTTTTAAAAAAAAACCTGCCAAGCCGACTCCCGCCAAGTCGGCACTTCATTGGCGCAAAAGCAAGCAGGCCAGGCGTGTCACTACTCACTCGCTGCTGGCCACTCCCTCCACCGTTTTGAATTTGAAAAAGCAGCAACGCCCCGCCGCCGACGCCGTCGCGCTCGGTGACGTGCTGCTGCTGCTGGCGACGCACGCACGCACGCCCGAACACGGCCTGGTCCCGCCAAGCCAGTTGAGCCCAGCCGGGACACGTACGAGGACGAACTGCGTCCCCACCGGATCGGTCGGTCGGTCAATCCCGCAACTGGTCACCTTGACTCGCAACCGACTCTGGGCCGTGGGGTAACGCGGACGCGGGCGGGCGAGCCCGAGTGCGGCTCGCTTTCCGCTCCCTTCCCTTTTGTGCTCGCTCGTGCGCCCCCCTCCCCGTCATCTCCTCCTCTCCACCCTCCTTTCTCGGCCTCCCTCACGCCGCCGCCGCCGCCGCCCGATAGCTATAGCCTATAGGGTTGCGAGGCCGATCCACCGATCAAGCTCCGTTTTCCACTCACCCTCCCCTCTCGGCCGCCCGACTCCGCAGATTCGCCCTAACTGTTGCTCCTGACGGCGCGCCACCCCAAGCGCTCCGCATCTGCTCTGCGCCGCCACGAGCGCTCGCTTCCGTCGGGGTCCCGGCGGTTCTTCACATCGCGGTGCGTATTACGATGCTTCTGTAGCCGCCGCCGCTAGGGTTTTTCGACCGCGCTCGGCGTGTGCGGATGGACCCTGTGGCGGAGGTTTCTCATCGGATGCTCGGCGGCGCCCCGACTCCTCCCGCCGACGACGCGATTCAGGGGAGCGGAGTGGAGATCGCGCAAGTTGGCGTGTCGGTGGCGGCGGGAGAAGAGGAAAACCCCCCAGCGGCGGCGCCATTGCCTGGCGAGGGCAATGAGGGTGGCGTCCTGGACAGGCGGCAGGACGGGGCAGCGCCCGCGCTGAGCGAGGCCAACATGGATGTGGACGCTGCGCCCTTGGCCAGCGAGGGCAATGAGGATGGCGCCCTGGACAAGCAACAGGACGGGGCGCCGCCCCCACTGAGGGGGGCCAACATGAATGTGGATGAGGCGCCCTTGGCGAGCGAGGGCAATGAGGGTGGCGTCCTGGACAAGCAGCAGGACGGGGCGGTCCCGCTGGTGAGCGAGGCCAACTTGGATGTGGACGAGGCACCCTTTCCGAGTGAGGGCAATGAGGATGGTGTCCTGGACAAGCAGCGGGACGGGGTGGCTCCTGCGGTGAGCGAGGCCAACATGGATGTGGATGAGGCGTCCTTTGCGAGAGAGGACAGAGAGCACCATGCAGCAACCGAGTCCAAAACAGAGGTGAATGAGTGTGGCGTTCTGGAGAGGCAGCAAGATGTGGCGGCATCTGTGATGGACAAAACCAAGATGGTGGTGGACAAGAACAGCGCTCCCCAGCAAGATCACACCGTGGCGGCTGCACCAAGTGAAGGTGACAGCAGAGTGGTGGACCAACATCCGAACACATCTGATGGTGGCTGCCCAGTGAAGAAGGATGAGGAGGGTGAATGCTTGGTGGGCCGCTACATCAGCAGGAGTGTTTCAGATGATGGACGTATTTGCCTTGGGAAGGTTGCATCCTATGATGGCAGCATTGGCTTGTACAATGTGGTGTTTGAGGATGGACAGGGCGACGAGTTATTGCTTCATCAGCTCAGAGAGTTACTTATGTCTGAGGAGAGTAGCGCATCTGGTATGAAGATGAGCTGCAGGAAGAGGAAGCTGGACTTGTTGGTTTCACCAGGGAGTGCCATGGAGACGAAAGCGCCATGGCGTACTAGACAGAGGGTTGATCCGTGCAAGATGCCTGCCAGGTCTGATGCATTGCAGGAGACTGGGTGTGATTCTGATATATCCGGCAATGCAGCGTCTTCGAGCAATTCATCAGTTTGCACTAAAGAATTGGCGGCTGAGCTGTGCCCTCCAGTGCAGGGCCCCGAGTTGCCTCCGTCATCTGCAGACATTGCTGTTCCAGAGGAGTCTATAAGTCATCTGTTTTCTGTTTACAACTTCCTGCGATCATTCAACGTGCAGCTCTTCCTCAGTCCATTTGGGCTGGATGATTTTGTTGCATCCATTAATTGCACCGTGCAGAATACATTACTGGATGCTGTACATGTCTCGTTACTGCGGGCGCTGAGGCGGCATCTTGAGACTAAATCCTCTGCCGGATCAGAACTTGCTTCAAATTGCTTGAAGTACATAGTCTATTTGCCCTTGCTCAACTAGAATTATCATTTTCATGAATGTTGTGCTTTGTTACTTCTATGCTGATTTCCCCCGCTTTCTTTGAATTGCGCAGGCATGCAGATTGGGCATTACTAGATGTGTTGACTTGGCCAACTTTCTTACTGGAGTACCTCTATTTAATGGGCTACATCAAGAGTCTAGGGGGGAAGAGTTTTGGTAGAGCCTTCCTAGCCATTGAATATTATAAGCTTCCTGGTGCAATGAAGCTTAGGCTCCTCCAGATACTCTGTGACCATGTCATTGAATCAGGAGAGCTCAAAGCTGAACTGGAGGCTCGGGAAGGCTACAATGAAGAAACAGAGTATGAGACAGACTCTAGTATTTTGTCGGAGGCTGGATCACGTACTGTTCTGACTAGAGCCTCAAAAGCTTCCGTGTCCAAAAAGGTTGAAAGTTTACAGGACCTGGAAACTGCTTTAAATGTAACAAATCCAGAAGCTATTTTACCAAATTCTTCTCAGGACGGCAACAGTGATGATTGCCGAATATGTGGAATGGATGGCACTTTGGTATGCTGTGATGGCTGCCCGTGGGCATACCACTCAAGATGTATTGGTCTCAATAAAGCATTTCTACCACAGGGACTTTGGTTTTGTCCAGAGTGCGTGGTTAACAAGCTTGGACCAGCATCTTCGAGAATAGAGCGTGGGGCAAGAGGAGCTCAAATGTTTGGCATTGATATGTGCGGACGGCTCTTCCTAGGATCCTGCAACTATTTGCTGGTGTAAGTTTGTGCATCTTAATTCTACACTACCTGGGAATTCATTCTCCATCTCCAGTCTGCTATTGATAAATACTACAGATTCATTTTGAATTCCACAATATTTATCTTTTCTCTCTGCGATAATAATAAACATGCCAGCAGTAGAAAGTTCAATGTTATAAAGTAACAGGGGGGGGGGGGTCATATTTTGCTTGACTTCTCATATTTTAGATGCACATCAAGTTCTCTAGTATCTTATGTCCTTCCTAATGAAGTCCTGGTTCTCACTTTGGAGTGTTTACCAGTGTTAGAGCATGTATGATGCAGTGCTTAGAGGGATGCTTAGCAAATAAAACAGTTTTTTCTTTCCATTTGGGGATGACATTGGTGCTTACTTTGAAGGATCAGTGCTTGATTAGGAACCAATGCTTAAGAGGTGCTTATGTATCTAATCAGCAGGAATTTATATATGATAAATCATCTAAACAACCATAAAGAGAGGTTTGCGTGCGAGTAGACAAAATTTGCATACGTGGCTGATGATGTGGCTAAGATTCTCTCTTTGAGCACTCGTCTATAAGCAAGCACCTTCATTGTCCAGTAACTATAGTTGTCTGTATATTTTGTTTAATGTTAATTCTGTAAAATAATGCAGGATTGGAACATCTACAGATGCAGGGTCATATGCAAGATATTACAATGAATATGATGTTGTCAAGGTCATGCGGATACTTGCTCCTTCAGATGCATACACGGATATATGTATGAGGATAACAGAATACTGGAGGCATCTGCTTGACATATTTCAGAACGAGAGATCAAAAATAGGTAAAGAAGCTGGTGTGAGATATACTACAGAATCCAATACATTGTCAAGTGTTGCTCCAACGGAAGCAGCAGTTGGAAGTGTTCTGATAACTTTGAAAGACGCCGCGGGCAGTAAGACAGTAGTAACTCCTCAAAGAAATGCCCAGCATGAAACTGTGGTCAATCAATTTACGTTGTGCTCAGCAGAACACCTGGAGAAACAAAAATGCATGATGACCAGTGTAGGTGCTCCCACAGAGAAGAACAATGAAGTATGCAGGCAAACTCCATTAGCTCCGAACGACATACATAATACACCCATGAATGGAGCTTTTCGACCCGCTAGGATGTCCTCTATTTCTCATGAGAACAGGTCTGTGGTAACAGGTGTGTCTAGTGTAATGCCTGCACAGTCATCACATGGGTTGGTTCGTCCAGACTTCCCCTCGTGCAGTTCTGGAATAGATAATGGATTGTCTAGACAAGATACTGGGGACACCATCTCTATAAAGGCAGGCTTGTCTTGTCCATCTTATAAAAGCAAATACCCTCTTCAGCTGATTGCTGAGATTGGGAGTACTAGTGATGGTAAGTCTGCTAAAGTGCCATCTTTTAAACCCCAGGCTTACATGAATCTGTACAATCATGGTAATGTTGCAGCATCTGCTGCTGCCAACCTAGCTATTCTTACATCTGAGGAAGGTAAGGTTTCAGTATCCCAATTGACCACAAACCAAAGAAAGAAAATGGCTGCTGACTGTGCTCTACAAATGAAAGCATTTTCCTCACCAGCGGCACAATTTATTTGGCCAAGTACTGAAAGGAAGATTATGGAAGTCCCAAGGGATAGATGTGGTTGGTGCATTGCTTGTAAAATTTCAGCAGCTGGAGCTAAAAAGGCTTGTTTTCTTAACGTGGCCACTACAAATGCTGCTAAGGGGTCTGCTCGAATTCTTAGTGCCATGCATGTAATCAAAAGTTCCGAGAGCCACTTCCCCAGCATTGCTGCTTATATGGTTAACATGGAGGAAAGTTTGCGCGGCCTTTTAGTTGGTCCACTACAAGACATGCAACAGCGACAACGGTGGCATAAACAACTACAGGAAGCTTCCAACTGCAAAACTATAGTACCCCTTTTGCTTGAGGTGAGTTGCATTCAATTCTTGTTTCTTGAAGCTTCCAACTGCAAGACTATAGTACCCCTTCCAACTGCAATTCTTGTAATCTCGAGCATTGGTGTTTCCCAACAATTATTTAAAACAGCAATGCTCTTTAGCACATTATTGATGTTCATTGTTAGTTACATAAAGGCTGTTTAATTTATATGTACATGTATAATATGAAGTAGAATGCTCAAAGCAGACATGAGATGGCAAGGGTGCCAACCAAACAGACCCTTAGACTACATTCCATGCTAACTACTTCTGGGGAATCAAGTTGGATGTGCAATAAATAGCGCCAAAAGAAAGTTGAAATTCTTTGCAGATTTTTTTTGCAATAAGTGACTGATGTTTTCTTCTATTTAATCTTATAAATGTTATCTCATGTTGTGTGCAGTTGGAGAGTAATATTCGTTCTGTAGCTTTTTCTCCAACCTGGGTGAAGCTAGTAGATGACTGGCCTGTGGAACCTCCTCCTGCATCTGCGGGTGCATCGCGTCCTGCAGCATACCAAAAACGTGGAACTGGTGGAAGGCGTGGCAGAAAACGTTCATTGGTAACTGAATCTGCTGCTGTTGCCGATGATGACAAGAGTTGGAAAAAGGTTAATTGGTGGAGTGGAGGAAATATTTCTAAGCGTATTTTGCAGAGGGGGGTTCATCTTAGTTCGGCCATAAGAAAAGCTGCCCGTCAAGGTATTTGCACACATTTGATTGTCATTAGTATATTTCTTAATTTAGTAGCACTACCTTCGTCTGGGTTTATTAGTCCCCATCGTGTTTTCGGTAAAAATTTGACCACATATTTGACTAGCAAAATGTTAATGTATGTCACAAACAATTATATTGCTGGATTCGTATCAAATGTAGTTTCCAATGATATTGTTTTTGTTATGTATAACCTATACATATTTTATTAGTTAAATTCATGGTTTAAATATGACCCAAAATACGCCGGGGGGTGGGGGACTAGTAAACCAGGACGGAGGTACTAGTATTGTTATTACAATCCTGTTCATGTTTCTTGACAACGAGAACAACCTCATGTGTTCTTTGCTCATTAGGTGGTAAAAAAAGGATGGCAGGTCTGTCTTATCATGATTGCTCCATTCTTCCAAGGCGAACTCGACAACTTGCTTGGAGAGCGTGTGTTGGTTTAAGCCAGAATTCATCTCAACTTGCTCTGCAGGTTAGCACCTTTTACTATAATATAATGTTGTAGAGACAGAAAGAGTATTGCCTTGACCTGTAGTCTATCAGCGATCTAATATCCATTTCTCTCAGGTCAGATATCTTGATGCCCATATAAGATGGAAGGAATTCTTGTCGCCAGATCAAATCCCTTCTGATGGAAAAATTTCAGATGCTGACTTTTCTGCACTGAGAAATGCAGTAGTTTGTGATAAAAAGATAGTCGACAATAAGATAAGATATGCACTTAAGTTCCCCAACCAGAAGCATCTCCCTGTCCGTGTAACCAAGAATATTTTGGAAGCAGAAGGTAATCAGGATCAGAATGGCAAATTTTGGTTTTCTGAAAATCATGTCCCACTGTACATGGTACGAGAGTTTGAGCAGAAACCTGGGGTTGGCTCCTTGCCTACTCCAGGAATTGTGCACTCTTTCATGAATTTGTACAAAAGGCGAGTAAAAGCATCTACTGGAGATGTCTTTTCTTATCTCTTTCACAGGGGGGATATCTATCCCTGCTCTTCATGCAAGAAAGATGTTCCCTTCAGGTTTTTTCCTTAACTTATTCGTTGTGCTTGTTCAGAAATTCTTGTCATAGGATACTGACTTTTTCTTCACCTCTCATATATGCCTTATGGATGAATCTCCTGAAGGGATGTAATAAGATGTAGCGATTGTCAAGGTATGGTTTACTGACATACTTCTTAAGTTCCTCTATATGTTTCTTTTTGATAATGTAATGAAAACGAGAACCGATCAATTTCTGGTCTGTCCAATAATTGGTCACAGTATTGCTAACTAAGACTAACTTTCAGGTTATTGTCACAAGGAGTGCACAGTAAAATCTGTTGGTGGCAAAGGAGGCACTGCTGCTTCCAGTTTGATATGCAAGTTATGCCTTCAGAAGCGTAATCTTATCCTTACAAATTACAGTACAAATGCAAGATATGCCTTGCCTCAAAAGAAGAGTACCGGCCAATTGCCAGTGAGCGCTCCCAAAATAATATTCAAAGTTGGTTCTTCCCATTCTGCTGAACCAGCCGCAAAGGTTCAAGCCCAGCCAGTCGCTAAAGTTAAAGCTCAGCCAGCCACTAAGGTGGAAACCTGGCCAGTTGCTAAGGTGGAAGCCCTGTCAACCACGAAGGTGCAAACACATCCGATCACAGAGTTGAAAGCCTGGCCAGTTGCAAATTTGGCAACTCAGAATGTTGCAGGGTTGCAGGCTCTGGCAAAGATTGAAGCTAACAGATCCAAGTCAGAGAAACCGAGGAGACGTAGAAGGACAGAAGAGATCAAATACTTTGGTCTCTCTTGGAAGAAAAATAAGAGCGACAGAAGTGGAAGTGATTTCAGGGCGAATGATGTAATCCTAAAATGCAAGGATGGTATAGGATCAGCAATAAAACCGACTTGTTGTCTCTGTAAGAAATCTTATTGTCCAGATTTCTTATATGTCCGCTGTGAGCAGTGTAAAGGTAATTCCGTTTGTCATTATTGTTGCTTACAGCTATATATCCGTGTTATCTCTTATAGGTTTTCTAACTTCTGATGTCCCCTTACATACAGCTTGGTTTCATGGTGATGCCTTGCGACTTGAGGAAGAAAGAATACTTGAAGTGGTTCAATACCGATGCTGCAAATGCCGAAGGAGAGCCATGCCAATATGTCCCCATTCGGATGATTATAAGAAGCCCGGACCAGAATTCAGTGAACAAACAGTTGCAATGTCATCCCAATCAAGCATGCTGTCTAGTGAGGAGACTGCTTCTGTAGCAGATCAAGACCCACTGCTTGCTTCCTATGGAATAGTTGAACCGATTGGGAAAGAAACTTTTGATGCTGATTTATCAATGAACACGGTAAGATTTACCTCGGGAACTAATCAGAAGCTAGCCATAAGAAGGGCACAAGGTAAAAATAGTGGATGCGTTGATCAAGCTGGTGTGGATGAGTACAGTAATCAGAATCAACCTATGGTGGATGCAAATGCCGATTTCAGTCATATGAATGGATTTTCTCTATCAGAGCTTGAAGGTGTGGATCCTTCAGAGCTACTGGGGTGGGATCTTTCCCAAGGAAATGAGTATACCTCCCCTCCCGATTACGCTGCTAATTGCCAGTTAAATGGCGCAAGCTGTGGCAGTGCTGCACCTGGGGATTTTGAACCGCAGACCTTTTTTTCATTTACTGATTTGCTTGAAGCTGATGATACAAGGTTTGGTCAGACTTTTGGGATGTCGTCTGGTTTGCCAGATGACGGTAACTGCACAGGAAGCTTCGACCAAGAAATAGCCAGTTTTGATGATATGGCTTTCATGGTAGAAGACGTGTCTTCAAACATGCACTTCCCAGCAAATGCTCCCCCTCCTGACGATGCACCATGTAAGAAGTGCAACAGCTCCCAGCCACCACCTGACCTCAAATGCTTAGTCTGTGGCCTGCACATACACCGTCAGTGCTCACCTTGGGATGAAAGCGACCTGCCTGTTGAGAGCGCCGACTGGGCCTGTGGTGCTTGCAGGGAGTGGCGATGACGAGCTTTGAACATCTTCTAAGGTAAACGCAGTGCGACATGAGAAAGAAACTGGATATAGTGTTGCCTGAGCCTGATCATGGATTGGATTTAGGTTGGAGGTGCATTTCACCAAGGGAAGTGAAGAAATCGGTCCGGATGGTTTGCAAGCTGGCGGTTACTGGACAAATGGACACATTATATTTCAAAAGGAGGGGTCATCGGAGACCGTCCTCCGTTCTTTAGGTAGGGTTATCTTGGGAGGAGATTTATAGAATTAGTGATGGTAGGTGGTACTAGAATTGGTATGGGACTAGAAAGTCATTCCATTTTGCTGTCATCATTGCATCGTCGACAATTGGTGGTGTAGATGCTCGTGTGCCTTTCAATCTATGGATGTGCTTCAACTGTGGTGACTGGTGATCAGAATATGGTTCTGAGCTGCTAATGTTGCGGTTAAGTGCTTTTAAATTTCCATAATCTATCGGTAAATGTTTGGGCGCGGTGCGCCGGCCGAACTTTCGGCCGGTTCGCACGCCAAGCTGGCGCACGAGCCCCGCGCAATGGTCCCGCGTGCCCCGGCTTCTTCCAGCGCCTTCATCCCCTACCTTCAGCGCGCGCATCCTTTCCCCTTCCTCCTCCCCGCGAGCAGTGAATGGGCCACCATGAGCTCCATCACCGGCGGCGGCGCTCCCTCGCCGGCTGCCATGGCCAGACCCATCCCCTACCTACAGTCTTCCCGTGCGCACATCCCCTCCCCTCCCCCTCATCCCGGGCTGCGTTTGGGCCACCACAAGCTCCATCGCCGGCAGTCAGGCGCTCCCTCGCCGCCCGCCATGGCTGCCTGCCGCCATGCCCGGATCCCCCCGCGTATACAAGTGTTGCAACCGTCATCTAGAAAAGCTTCAACAGCCGTTGAAAAAAACTTCAACCATAGACATAGAAAGCTTCAATGGCATTGCACAACAAGGGAAAGCTGCAACCGTTTTTGAATTTTGCTACTACCGGCAAAGCTTTTTGCTACATCCATCAGGCAGAGCTGCGACCTCACGAGGACGACAATGATATTTTTTGCTGCAACCGCAGCAGGTTTTTGCTACTACCGTTGGAGGTTTTTGCTACATCCATGTAAGGCGGAGCTGCGACCTCGCGAAGGCGACGACGGCGTTTTACTGCAATCGTAGTTTGATTTTGCTACTATCGGTTACATCCATTCAAATGGCGTTGATTGACTGCGACGGTGTTTTGCTGCAACCGTAGTTTGATTTTGCTACTATCGGTGATTTTTTGTGCTACATCCATTCAAATGGCGTTGATTGACTGCGACGGCGTTTTGCTGCAACCGTAGTTTGATTTTGCTACTATCAGTGAATTTTTTTGCTACATCCATTCAAATGGCGTTGATTGACTCGTGGCCGCCGTCGACGTATTTTCTGGCAGCGAGCATCAATGGCGAGGGCGGCGGAGCTACAACCGTCGTCGTCAAGAGCTGCAACCCCAGGTGGAGCTGTAGCATGGGTCGAGGCGAGAACGAGGCCGGGAGGGTGGGGGACCGGTGACGAGGACGGCCGACGAGGGCGGGGTCCGGCGGGCGACGAGGAAGACCGGCGAGGGTGGGGATTGACGACGGGGACGATCACCGGAGGGAACAGGAGGCGCGGTGCCGTGCTCCCCGAGCGGGAGATGCAGATCCAGGCCGACTGCCCGAGGAAGAAGAAGCTGGGGGCGATCTGCTTTTTTTTCCTGTATCCAACGGCCGCGTGCCTCGCATCCGACAGCCTGGGCTGGACCGGCCAAAACTTTCGGCCGGTGCGCAGGCGCCTATAAGCGCCCTAATCTATCACGGTCCCAGTCCAAGGTGCGTTAGGGCATGCCAGTGATCCTTGTTTGGGGGGTAATCGGTGTCAATTCTAGACCATGTTTTGGTCAACATACCCTTAGGCTGCTCTGCTAAATGTAGGGCATATGACAACGAGAGTTGTTCTCCTTGTCACGGAGAGTTGCTCTCACTGTTCCGAGTCTTATCCGACAGTCCCCATGGCCCTTAGACGCCGTTTTTTGAATTGAAGTTCGGCTAAAAGTAGACGAAAAAGACACAGGTCGGCCCTCAGAACGCCTTTTTTTGAATTGAAGTTCGGCTAAAAGTAGACAAAAAAGACACGAATTCGACGATTTTCATTCGTATTCGGTGGGTTTTCATTCATATTTGTACATAACAAAAAGACTTAATAAAAAACATAATAAAAACTACGTTGCTCGCCGCCGCCCGAGCCTTCTACATGCTGAGGGACTTGTAGAAGGCGGTGTAGTTGCCGCCTCCACCGCCGTTGTCGTTGTCCTGCACGCCGCCACCGTCGTCTTTGCTGCACCCCTGCCTTGCGTCACCAATGCGGACGGGGTTGGTCGGCCCGCCTGGCGCTGACGCCTCCTCGTTGCTGTCGTCTAGGATGAAGGCACCGCCCTCGTCGCGGCCATGGCGCCGTGCGGCTATCTCCTCCAGTGTGCGGCGCTGGCGCTCCATCTCCTCCCGGACGTAGTCCTGGCGGCTAGCGCAACCACGCCAGGCCGTCCTCCAGGTCGGCGGCCATGGCCTCGTGCTCCTTCTTCATGGGAAGGAGCGTCGGCTCGGTCTTCGGCTTGACGAGGCGGGAGGAGGGGGGATAAGGGCCACGACCGCCCTCGTTTATGACAAGGGCGCTGCCGCGGGTGCGTTCGCCCGAGCGACGTCTCCGCGTCTCTGGCTTAATGGGGAGAAGCGGCGACCCAGAGGAGCAAGAGCCCGATGAGGACGACGACGCCGTTTCCATTTGCCTCGGCGTCCAGGAACTGCCGTGGCGGTGAGAGAAGGAGGGGCTGCCGGGTACTCCATCCGTGGCGAGTTGCCGATCTCGATGTGCTCGAGGACGGCTTCGAGTGTACGCCCGGGGACGCCCCACCATATACGCTGTCCCTCGGAGTTGTGGCGCCCGCGCGGCACAACGCCGTTCATGGACGCGAGCCGGTCGGCGTGGCGGCGCTCGAAGTATGCCGTCCACAGGTTGTGGCTGTCGGGGGCATACCACGGTTGCTGTCGCGCGTTCTCCGGCAGGGACGACCGGATACACGCGATCTCGGCGCGCTGTTCAGCACCGGCGAGGGGCGACGGCACCGGGACTCCGCCGTCGCTGAGCCTCCATGAGCCCGGCACCCGCATGTTGGGCGACGCCGAATAGTCAGCCTCGTAAAGGAGGCGAGCCTCCGGCTCGTGTAGGTGAGGACGGCCGAAGCTGTTGGCCGCCGCTCCATCGTCGGGGAAGCATTCGGCCATGGCTTGAGACGGGGGAGA
>LR738712.1:178850773-178878570 GCA_902687465.1 Secale cereale | reverse complement strand
GAGGGGGGGGGGGTCGGCGGCCAAGAAGGAGAGAGAGGCGTCGGCGGCGAGAGGGAGGGGCTGTGGCGAGGGAGTGTGTGGCCACCGACGAGGGAAGGGGGTAGCTTTTCTAGCAACGAGTGGGTGGCAGTCGTGTGGACGCATGGCGGGAGGGGGCGGGATGCGCGTCGACGCGCCTTCACTATGCTGCCCGTGAGGAATCAATGGAAGGCTGACCGATGGCAGCCTTCGCATCGATTCCCGCGGGAAACTGAGGCGATGAGGACAATGAAGGCGCCCAATCGCTGACTCGGCGGGTCCACCAGGCTTTCGCGCCAAAAACGTTTCGCCCGACGCCCCTGGGCGCCCACCAGCGCGCCGGATTTGGCCTGGGTCCGCCGACGCCAATTTCAGTCCTAACCGGTGAAAGTTGGGCCCCTCGGGGTGCGATTGGGCCGAATTTTTCCAGCCGGCGATAAAAAAGGGCGTGCCCTCCGCCCGTTCTCGCCCGTCCCGACGCGGCTGCCCCCGGCCGTGCCCTCCGCCCCATCGACGCCGGTCGTCTCCCCGTCCCGCCCAGTCCCGTGCCCTCCCGCTGGTCGGACCTGGCGGACGAGGAGGAGCCCTCCCCCCAATGGAGATTGCGCCGACGCCCCCCCTCCCGCGCCCCTGGTCTCGCCGCTCCACCGTGCGCTGCCACGGGTCCACCTGGTCCTCTCGCCCACGACGGACGCCGCAGACCCGACCGTCAAGCTTCGCTCGTCTATCCGGGGCCCAAGGCTCTGCCTTGCGGAAGGGTCGTGGTCGACGCAGCCGGTCCTGGGGCGTCGCCGGTCAGTCTGAGTTGGGTGTAGCCCACTCGTCCTGGCGCGCCCCGTCGGCCCCGCTGGTTCCTCCCCTCTCGTCCTCCTGGCCGCCGCTCACCGTCGATGCGTTGGCCCCGGTCCCCCCCCCGCAGCTCTCCATTCAGGCCGTTCATCGCCGCATTTGGCTTTTCGAAGCTCCAATTCCGGGTGGCTCTCCCTCCCCGTCGATCCTGGCCGGCCCTGCTCGGCACTCCTGCCCCGGCGACGGCGGCGGTGGCCGCTTGTCAAGGGCAAACCCTCTGAGCTGGCGCGCCTCCCCGTCCGCTGGCCCCTGCGCTGGCAGGCCGAGGCCTGCTGAGCCGTGGCCCATCTCCGGCCTGCCCTGCTCCTCTCGCTGCTGCTTCGGGCCTAGTGGGCCGCCCCACTCCCCTTACCCCCCCGTGTGCCCTAGGCCCAGCTCGCTCACACGATGGATTTGGCCCCCTGGAGGCTTCACCGTGCCCCCACTCCCCCCGCAGCCGCCTTCCCCACTCTCCGCTTCAGCTGTCCGCTTCAGCTGTCCGCTACTGCTTGATCCCCCACCGCCGCTGCCCCCTCCATCCGATCTCCCGCCCCTTCTGCCCTCCCCGGCCATGACCCGGGAGTGCGAGGACGGCGAGTCCCGCCGCAAGCGCCATTTGGACGACCGAAGGGATCCTCCCCGCCCCTCCCCCGACGCCCTTCGCCAGGAAGAAGTCCTCCGCTAGGAGCTCCGGGATCGTGAAGGCCGTCGGGACGACCACCGCTTCCCGGGACGCTCCGATCACCGTGGGGTCTCCCGCTCCCTCCCTCCCGCGTTCGGGGACTGACGGACGGCGCCCCGCCGCTCCCCCTCCCCTGCTCGCCGCCGGGGCCGCAGCCCCTCTCCGCTCCACTCCTCCCGCTCATCCCTCCCTCGCTCCCTGGCCCCTCGGGCTGCTACGCCATTCCGGAAGTACGCCCCCCCCATGCCGGGGCTGCTGTTCTGTAGCCCAGCGCCGCTGCCGGGGCGGCCAGAACCTGGGCCGCCAGGGGCAGGGCCGTAAGAAGATGCATCGCCCGGATCGCCCCCCTCCCAAGCCGTCGTTGGCCCTGGGTCCGCCGCTGCGGTGGGTCCCGTCTCCGGCCTCCCCTAGCTGCCTTGCTTCAACTGTGGGGTGGTCGGCCATGTTCGAGTCAACTGCTCCAACCCACCGTGTTGCTACATTTGCAAGGATTCGGGCCACCCCACCCTTCTGTGCCTGGACAGACCGATGACCGACGAGCTTCGGATGTATGGACATGTGACCGAGGGGTTGGGTTTCTTCCATATAGAGCTCCCCAACATAGCTCCACCAACCCCTCCCTCCAGGCGATCATGACGGTGGTGGATGGGGTGGCCTCGCCTGAGATGATCGAGGCCGAGCTCAACCACCTGTACCACCGTCAGTGGGACTGCCAGGTCACCCGACCTCTGGGATCGAGTTCTTCATGGTCTTCCCCGACGCCCTCAACCACAGCTATGCTACTCGCAGTGATCAGATCACCCTCACCCTCAACAAGACCATCGTCGACATCTCCGAGCCGATTCTCGACCCGACGGAGGTGGCTATCCTTGACATGGCCTGGATCCTCATCGCCGGCCTCCCGGATGTTGCGAGGTCCAAGCTCATCATCCGCTAGATGTCTCGGATCCTCGGCAAGGTGGTGGTCGTGGACGAGCTCTCCCTCTACGAAGAGGAGGAGGTCCGGGTCAAGATCAAGTGCCTGGACTCCTCCAAGCTCCGTGCTACCATCCGGGTGTTCTTCAACGACCAGGGCTTCGATCTCCGGATTGCCCTTGAGGCTCTCAACCACGTGGGATGCCCTTGCTATCTCGGATGACGGCCACCCCGATGGTAACCCCAGTGCTGGTGGGGACTACCACGGCCGCCACCACCCTCGCCCCACCCGCTCGGATGAGGAGGCCTCTGATGATAGACGCTCCCGGTCCCCGTCGCCCGACCCTTAGGCGCCTTCTTCGGGCTGTGGGGGTCGGCAAGTTGGGCTGGTTCCTTCGGTCCCGCTGCAGCCCCCCTCACGCTCTGTGCGGGCTCCCCGACCGGGCCGTGTGCCAAGAGCGACACTTCTAGAGTTGGGATGGTGGTCCTCCCGGCCTCCTCCCCACGCTCCCCGTCAGGCCCGCCTACGTCGCCTGCTTCTGCCGCTCTGGTGGCCATGGCTCCTCCGCCCGCCCCTCCCGTCGTGGGGCCCGAGCCTGTGGTGGTCCCCCCCGGCCCCGATGCCTGCTATGGATGTCCTCGCTGACATCCTACCTCCCCCGCCGCGGATCCTCCTCCGCATCCTCTGCCTGGGGTGGCCCCGGACTCACCCGCCCCAGACTCCAAGCTGCCGTCCTCGCCTTCTGATCCTTTGCTCCATGGCTGCGCTAGGCTGGAGCCCCGACCTGCCTCCCTGTCGGCTCCGGATGCGGATGTGGAGACGAGGGTGACCACTCCGGTGGCCGCCCACCCTCCCCCCCCGCGGTCTGTGGCCTACCCTCGGCAGGGCCGGTCGACCTCCTCCCCGGTGACGGACTCCCGCCACAGTGTCTGGCTCGATGCTGCCCAGCTGGACGGTAGCCCAGTTTTGCCCATGCCCGAGCGGGCTGAGCTCCGGGCCGCTACCCGAAATCTGGAGCCAGGTACCCCTGCCGTCCGCCCTATGCTGCTACTTGTTCGCTTTCTACGCTTGAGTCGGTTCCACTTGGTCACCTTGCGAAGGTTGCGACTGATTCCGTGATCATTTTCAGGGGGAGGCTGCTCCCCCCTTAGTCCAGATCGAGACCATCCGGGACCGAGAGATTCTCGACGGCAGATTGGCGGAAGCCCGTGCGGCTTTGCTCACCCCTCCTGCTCCCCCAGCCTTAGTAGTGGTACCCACGCCGGCTCAGCTTCGCAGGGCCAGTGGCCGACTTCCGCCGGAGGCGGCGGAGCTTCGTGGCCGCACACGATCTCGAACGACCGCTCTCCGCGCCCAGAGCGCTTCTCGTGTCTTGGGGTCAAGTAGCCCCCCAATGGCTCCTTAATGCGTGCCCTTTTCTGGAACATCCGAGGCTTCGGCCATGATGGTTGATGCCGCCAACTCATAGAATACATGCAAGATGAACACATTGACATAATCGCCATCCAGGAAATCATGCGCACTGAATTCTCTCTGCATGAGCTCGATTGGTTGAGCTCCCACCTTTTTGCATGGCATTGTCTCCCTTCTAGTGGGATTGCTGACCATTCTGGTGGCATCCTTTTAGGTGTGAAGGATGCCACCTTCGAGGTGGGAAGTATGGACAGGGGACAATTTTTTGTTAGCATGGAGCTCTATGAGCGGGCTTTAAACTACAAGTGGAAGGTTATCATCGTCTACGGCCCTGCAGACCATAGTAGGTCTGCCACCTTCCTTGAGGAGCTCCACCGGAAGGTGTCAGCCGCCACCCTCTCCATGCTAGTCGGGGGCGATTTTAAACTCCTCCGCTTCATGGAGGAAAAGAGCAATGCACATGTCAACTTCTCGCGGATGTAGATGTTTAATGACTGCATTGCTGATCTTGGCCTCCGCGAGATAGATAGGATTGGTGCCAGGTATACCTGGACCAATCGCTAGGCGGCCCCGACCCATTCCGTTCTTGACCGGGTCCTTGTGTCCTTGGAGTGGGACCTCCGCTGTCCCCTGGCTTACCTCTGGGCCATCACCCGGATTGGCTCCGACCACGTTCCCCTGCTCTTGTCCTCCGCTGACGAACACCCTCCGGTTCCCCCTCGCTTTCGGTTTGAGACAATATGGCTGTCCCAAACCGGCTTCGTGGAGGCCGTCGGCGCTCGCTGGATGGAGGCCCCCGCCCACCCTCACCCCCAACCTCCCTCGGCTATTGACTCCTGCCACCTCTATGCCAAGCGGGGCCGACAGTTCATGAAGGGCTGTGGTGCCAACCTGGGGCGCGATCTCCCCGAGCAGAAAAAGGCCCTATTGACTGCCATCCAGGCTCTTGACCTCCGGGCTGATGCTTCTGGCCTCTCTCCTGATGAGTGGCTCTCCCGATACGACCTAGAAGATCAACTCTCGGTCATTTACAGCGATGAGGAGAAATTTTGGTGTTTTCGTGGCTCCCAAAAATGGGTCTTGAAGGGCGGCGCGAACACGGCCTACTTCCAGTCCATTGTTAATGGTCGTCGTCGGCGCAACACCATTCCCCTTCTTTGGGATGGCGCGACGCTCTTGCAGTCTCCCTGCGACATTCGTGCTCACGTAGACGGTTTCTACAAAAACCTCTTCTCTTACTCCCCTCGGGGCGGTCTGTCGCTTGCCCCTCACTGCTGGGCCGGCCCGCTGCAGGTCTCCCCTGAGGAGAATGCGGCCCTGACGGCTCCCTTCTCCGAGGGCGAGGTCTGGGAGGCCATTAAAGGCATGAACCCATCAAAGGCCCCGGGTCCCGACGGCCTTCCGATGAAATTCTTCCAGACTTTCTGGAATGTGATCAAACCCGAGATCATGGCCATCTTCGACGAGTTCTATGTGGGATCCATTGACCTCGGCCGCCTCAACTACGGGATCATTTTGCTCGTCCCGAAAGTGCCCGGGGCGTCCGACATCCACCAGTTCCGTCCAATCACGGTGATCAACGTGATCTTTCAGATCCGAGCTAAAGGGTACGCCAATAGGGTGACCCTGCTTGCGGCCCGCATTACCCACCCCAATGAATCGACCTTCATTCGAGGCTGCTATATCCTGGACGGGGTGCTTGTCCTTCACGAAGTCCTCCATGAGGTCCGCGCTAAGCACCTCAAGGCGGTCTTCCTGAAGATCGATTTCCATAAGGCCTACGATACAGTCAGTTGGTCCTTCCTTCAGGAAGTTTTTCTCCGAAAAGGGTTCGACGACTTGGGTCACCCACATGATGCAGATGGTCTCCTGCGGTCGCACCGTCGTGAACATCAATGGGGACATTGGACCCTACTTCCCCACCCTTTGTGGGGTTAGACAAGGCGATCCCTTCTCCCCTTTCTTGTTCAACATGGTGGTGGACGCTCTTGCCACCATCCTGGACAGGGCAAAGGCGGTAGACCATATTCGCGGGATCACTCTCCATTTGGACGGCAATGCTGGGATCTCCCTCCTCTAGTACGCCGATGACACCATTATCATGGTGGAAGGCTCGGAGGCTGACATCTCTAATCTTAAGTTCCTCATCCTTCGCTTCCCACAGATGTCAGGCCTTAAGATCAACTTCGACAAGAGTGATGTGACGGTGACGGGCTACTCTCCTGACGAATGCTAGAGCGTCACCAACCGGCTTAACTGCCGCTTGGGCTCCTTCCCCATGACCTACTTGGGGACGCCCATTAGCGACTCCCGGCTCTCTGTTGCCGACTTGCGTCCAACCGTGTCCAAGCTTCAGATACGCATTCAGCCTTGGCAGGGTCGGTGGCTATCTGAGGCAGCCCGGACGATTCTCATCAACTCCTCCCTATCCAGCCTCCTCTTGTTCCTCATGAGCTTCTATAGCCTGCACAAGAATGCATCATGAGATCGCTAAATTTCAGGCGCGATTCTTCTGGGAGGGTGACAACAATAAGCAGAAATATCATATGGCCAGCTGGCCGGACTTATGCAAGCCTCGAGAGCAAGGGGGCCTCGGGATCATGTGCTCTAAGCGCGTGAACATCACCCTATTATCTCGCTGGCTCTGGCGGATTGCGCAAGGGTAAGGTGGTCTCTGGTTAGACATTTTTCGGAACAAATACCTGTGTGGGCAGCCTCTTGCCTCCTGTCAGAGATTTGGCGGCTCCCAATTCTGGTAGCCGGCCATACAACTGAAGGAAATATGCCCTAGAGGCAATAATAAAGTTGTTATTTATATTTCCTTATATCATGATAAATGTCTTTTATTCATGCTAGAATTGTATTAACCGGAAACTTAGTACATGTGTGAATACATAGACAAAACAGAGTGTCCCTAGTATGCCTCTACTAGACTAGCTCATTGATCAAAGATGGTTATGTTTCCTAGCCATAGACATGAGTTGTCATTTGATCAACGGGATCACATCATTAGGAGAATGATGTGATGGACAAGACCCATCCGTTAGCATAGCACTATGATCGTTTAGTTTTACTGCTATTGCTTTCTTCATGACTTATACATGTTCCTATGACTATGAGATTATGAAACTCCCGAATACCGTAGGAACACCTTGTGTGCTATCAAACGTCACAACGTAACTGGGTGATCATAAAGATGCTCTACAGGTGTCTCCGAAAGTATTCGTGGTGTTGGCATAGATCAAGATTAGGATTTGTCACTCCGAGTGTCGGAGAGGTATCTCTGGGCCCTCTCGGTAACACACATCACAATAAGCCTTGCAAGCAAAAGACTAATGAGTTAGTCACGAGATGATGAGTTACGGAACGAGTAAAGAGACTTGCCAGTAACGAGATTGAACTAAGTATAGAGATACCGACGATCGAATCTCGGGCAAGTAACATACCGTTGACAAAAGGAACAACGTATGTTGTTATGCGGTTCTGACCGATAATAGATCTTCGTAGAATATGTAGGAGCCAATATGAACATCCAGGTTCCGCTATTGGTTATTGATCGGAGATGAGTCTCGGTCATGTCTACATAGTTCTCGAACCCGTAGGGTCCGCACGCTTAGCGTTTGATGACGATCGGTATTATGAGTTTATGAGTATTGATGTACCGAAGGTAGTTCGGAGTCCCGGATGAGATCACGGACATGACGAGGAGTCTCGGAATGTCCGAGACATAAAGATTGATATATTGGACGACTATATTCGGACACCGGAAGTGTTCCGGAAAAGTTTCGGATTTATCGGGAATGCCGGAGGGGGTTACCGGAACCCCCTACGAGAGGGGATGGTCCATAGTGGGCCTAAAGGGAAAGAGAGAGGCAGCCCATAGGGCTGGCCGGCGCCCCCACCTAGGGTTCCTAGTTGGACTAGGATTTGGGGGGGCGCCACCTCTCCTATTCCTTTCCCTCTTCCTTCTTTTGGTGAATCCTACTAGGAATAGGATTGCAATCCTATTCCTAGTAGGAGTCCACTCCCTAGCCGCACCAGGAAGGGTCGGCCGGCCTCCCTCCCTTGCTCCTTTATATACGGGGGCAGGGGGTCACCCAAAGACACACAAGTTGAATTGTTTTAGCCGTGTGCGGTGCCCCCCTCCACAGAATCACACCTCAGTCATACCGTCGCGGAGCTTAGGCGAAGCCCTGCGCCGGTGAACACATCATATCCGTCACCACGCCGTCGTGCTGACGAAACT
Source organism: Secale cereale (assembly GCA_902687465.1). Lineage (NCBI taxonomy): Eukaryota > Viridiplantae > Streptophyta > Magnoliopsida > Poales > Poaceae > Secale > Secale cereale. The sequence continues at coordinate 178,870,467 of LR738712.1, read as the reverse complement.
CTCCCGTGAAGCTCAACTGGATCAAGAGCTCGTGGGACGTCATCAAGCTGAACGTGTGCTGAACGCGGAGGTGCCGTACGTTCGGTGCTTGATCGGTTGGATCGCGAAGAAGTTCGACAACATCAACCGCGTCACTTGACGCTTCCGCTCCCGGTCTACGAGGGTACGTAGACACACTCTTCCCTCTCGTTGCTATACATCTGGTAGATAGATCTTGCGTGATCGTAGGAAAATTTTAAAATACTACGTTCCCCAACAGTGGCATCATGAGCCAGGTCTATGCGTAGATGATATGCACGAGTAGAACACAATGAGTTGTGGGCGATACTAGTCATACTGCTTACCAGCATGTCATACTTTGCTTCGGCGGTATTGTGAGATGAAGCGGCCCGGACTGACATTACGCGTACGCTTACGCGAGACTGGTTTCACCGTTACGAGCACTCGTTGCTTAAAGGTGACTGGCGGGTGTCTGTCTCTCTCACTTTAGCTGAATCAAGTGTGGCTACGCCTGGTCCTTGTGAAGGTTAAAACAGCACATACTTGACGAATCATCGTTGTGGTTTTGTATGCGTAAGTAAGAACAGTTCTTGCTAAGCCCGTAGCAGCCACGTAAAACTTGCAACAACAAAGTAGAGGACGTCTAACTTGTTTTTGCAGGGGCATGTTGTGATGTGATATGGTCAAGACATGATGAGTTATACGGTTTTATATGAGATGATCATGTTTTGTAATGTTATCGGCAACTGGCAGGAGCCATATGGTTGTCACTTTATTGTATGTAATGCAATCGCCATGTAATTGCTTTACTTTATCACTAAGCGGTAGCGATAGTCGTAGAAGCAATAGTTGGCGAGACGACAATGATGCTACGATGGAGATCAAGGTGTCGCGCCGGTGACAAAGGTGATCATGAAGGTGCTTTGGAGATGGAGATCAAAAGCACAAGATGATGATGTCCATATCATGTCACATATTTTGATTGCATGTGATGTTTATCTTATTATGCTTCTTATTTTGCTTAGAACGACGGTAGCATTATAAGATGATCCCTTACTAAATTTCAAGGTATAAGTGTTCTCCCTGAGTATGCACCGTTGCGAAAGTTCGTCGTGCCGAGACACCACGTGATGATCGGGTGTGATAAGCTCTACGTTCAAATACAACGGGTGTAAGCCAGTTTTGCACACGCAGAATACTCGGGTTAAACTTGACGAGCCTAGCATATGCAGATATGGCCTCGGAACACTGGAGGCCGAAAGGTCGAGCGTGAATCATATAGTAGATATGATCAACATAAGATGTTCACCATTGAAACTACTCCATCTCACGTGATGATCGGACATGGTTTAGTTGATTTGGATCACGTGATCATTTAGATGACCAGAGGGATGTCTATCTAAGTGGGAGTTCTTTAATTAATATGATTAAATTGAACTTTAATTTATCATTAAGTTAGTCCTAGTAGTATTAGCATATCTATGTTGTAGATCAATAGCTCGCGATGTTGCTCCCCGTTTATTTTTCATATGTTCCTAGAGAAAACCAAGTTGAAAGATGTTAGTAGCAATGATGCGGAATTGTTCCGTGATCTGAGGATTATCCTCATTGCTGCACAGAAGAATTATGTCCTTGATGCACCGCTAGGTGACAGACCTATTGCAGGAGCAGATGTAGACGTTATGAACGTTTTGACAAAAGCTCGATATGATGACTACTTGATAGTTTAGTGCACCATGCTTTACGGCTTATAACCGGGAATTCAAAAACGTTTTGAAACGCCACGGAGCATATGAGATGTTCCAAGAGTTGAAATTAGTATTTCATACTCATGCCCGTGTCAAGAGGTATAAGACCTCTGACAGTACTTTGCCTACAAGATGGAGGAGAATAGCTCAATCAGTGAGCATGTGCTCAGATTGTCTGGGTAGTACAATTGCTTGAATCAAGTGGGAGTTAATCTTCCAGATAAGATAGTAATTGACAAAGTTCTCTAGACACTATCACCAAGTTAGTAGAACTTCGTGATGAACTATAATATGCAAGGGATGACGAAAGTAATTCCCGAGCTCTTCACGATGATGAAATCGGCGAAGGTAGAAATCAAGAAAGAGCATCAAGTGTTGATGGTTAACCAGACCACTTGTTTCAAGTAAAGGGCAAAGGGATAGAAGGGGAACTTCAAGAAGAATGACAAGCAAGTTGTCACTCCGTGAAGAAACCCAAAGCTAAACTCAAGCCTGAAACAAGTGCTTCTACTGCAAAGGAAATGGTCACTAGAAGTGGAACTGCTCTAGATATTTGGCGGATAAGAAGGATGGCAAAGTGAACAAAATGTATATTTGATATACAGATTATTGATGTGTATTTTACTAGTGTTCATAGCAACCCCTCGGTATTTGATATTGGTTCAGTTGCTAAAGAGTAGTAACTCGAAATGGGAGTTGCATAATGAACAAAAACTAGTTAAAGGATGAAGTGACGATGTGTATTGGAAGTAGTTCCAAGATTGATATGATCATCATCGCACACTCCCTATACATTCGGGATTAGTGTTGAACCTAAATAAGTGTTATTTGGTGTTGAGCATGAATATGATTTGATCATGTTTATTGCAATACGGTTATTCATGTAAGTTAGAGAATAATTGTTGTTCTGTTTACATGAATAAAACCTTCTATGGTCATACACCCAATGAAAATGGTTTGTTGGATCTCGATCGTGGTGATACACATATTCATAATATTGAAGCCAAAAGATGCAAGGTTAATAATGATAGTGCAACTTATTTGTGGCACTGCCGTTTAGGTCATATTGGTGTAAAGCGCATGAAGAAAGTCCATAGTGATGGACTTTTGGAATCACTTGATTATGAATCACTTGGTGCTTGCGAACCATGCCTCATGGGCAAGATGACTAAAACTCCGTTCTCCGGAACTGTGGAGCGAGCAACAGATTTGTTGGAGATCATACATACAGATGTAAGTGGACCAATGAGTGTTGAAGCTCGCGGCGGGTATCGTTATTTTCTGACCTTCACTGATGATTTGAGCAGATATGGGTATATCTACTTAATGAAGCACAAGTCTGAAACATTTGAAAAGTTCAAAGAATTTCAGAGTGAAGTGGAGAATCATCGTAACAAGAAAATAAGAGTTTCTACGATATGATCGTAGAGGTAAAATATTTGAGTTAGCGAGTTTGGCCTTCAGTAAAAACAATGTGAAATAGTTTCACTACTCACGCCATCTGGAACACCATAGTGTAATGGTGTGTCCGAACATCATAACCGTACTTTATTAGATATGGTGCGATCGATGATGTCTCTTACGGATCTACTACTATCGCTTTTGGGGTTATGCATTAGAGACAGCTACATTCACGTTAAATAGGGCACCATCTAAATCCGTGGAGATGACACCGTATGAACTGTGGTTTGACGAGAAACCTAAGCTGTCATTTCTTTAAGTTTGGCACTGCGATGCTTATGTGAAAAAGTTTCAACATGATAAGCTCGAACCCAAATCGGAGAAGTAAATCTTCATAGGATACCCAAAAGAGACTGTTGGGTACACCTTCTATCACAGATCCGAAGGCAAGATATTCGTTGCTAAGAATGGATCCTTTCTAGAGAAGGAGTTTCTCTCGAAAGAAGTGAGTGGGAGGAAAGTAGAACTTGATGAGGTAATTGTACCTTCTCCCGGATTGGAAAGTAGTACATCACAGAAAATTGTTCCAGTGATTCCTACACCAATCAGTGAGGAAGTTAATGATGATGATCATAAAACTTCGGATCAAGTTTCTGCTGAACGTCGTAGATCAACCAGAGTACGTTCCGCACCAGAGTGGTACGGTAACCCAGTTCTGGAAATCATGTTACTAGACCATGATGAACCTGCGAACTATGAGGAAGCGATGATGAGCCCAGATTCCGCAAAATGGCTTGAAGCCATGAAATCTGAGATGGGATCCATGTATGAGAACAAAGTATGGACTTTGGTTGACTTGCCCGATGGTCGGCATGCCATTGAAAATAAATGGATCTTTAAGAGGAAGACTGACGCCGATGGTAGTGTTACTGTCTACAAAGCTCGACTTGTTGCGAAAGGTTTTCGACAAGTTCAAGGTGTTGACTACGATGAGATTTTCTCACCTGTAGCGATGCTTAAAGTCTGTCCGAATCATGTTAGCAATTGCCACATTTTATGAAATCTGGCAAATGGATAACGAAACTGCGTTCTTTAATGGATTTATTAAAGAAGAATTGTATATGATGCAACCAGAAGGTTTTGTCAATCCTAAAGGTGCTAACAAAATGTGCAAACTCCAGCGATCCTTCTATGGACTGGTGCAAGCATCTCGGAGTTGGAATATACGCTTTGATAAATTGATCAAAGCATATAGATTTATACAGACTTGCGGTGAAGCCTGTATTTACAAGAAAGTGAGTGGGAGCACTACAACCTTTCTGATAAGTATATGTGAATGACATATTGTCGATCAGAAAAGATGTAGAATTTTCTGGAAAGCATAAAGGAGTGTTTTAAAGGAGTTTTTAAAAGAAAGACCTTGGTGAAGCTGCTTACATATTGGGCATCAAGATCTATAGAGATAGATCAAGACGCTTGATAAGACTTTCGATGAAGTACATACCTTGATAAGATTTTAATGTAGTTCAAAATGGATCAATCAAAGAAGGAGTTCTTGCCTGACTTGTCAAGTGTGAAGTTGAGTAAGACTCAAAGCCAGACCACGGCAGAAAAATATAGAGAGAATGAAAGTCATTCCCTATGCCTCAGCCATAGGTTCTATAAAGTATGCCATGCTGTGTACAAAACACGTTGTGTACCTTGCCATGAGTTTGACAGGGAGGGACAATAATGATCCAGGAGTAGATCACTGTACAGTGGTCAAAATTATCCTTAGTAATTGGATGACTAAGGAAATGTTTCTCGATTATGGAGGTGATAAAGAGTTCGTCGTAAAGGGTTACGCCGATGCAACCTTTGACACTAAATCCAGATAACTCTAAGTATCAATTTGGATGCGTATTGAAAGTGGGAGCAATTAGCTAGAGTAGCTCCATGCAGAGCATTGTAGACATAGAAATTTGCGAAATACATACGGATCTAAATGTGACAGACCCGTTGACTAAACTTCTCTCACAAGCAAAACATGATCACACCTTATTACTCTTGGGTATTAATCACATAGCGATGTGAACTAGATTATTGACTCTAGTAAACCCTTTGGGTGTTGGACACATGGTGATGTGAACTATGGGTGTTATTCACATAACGATGTGAACTATCGGTATTAAATCACATGGCGATGTGAGCTAGATTATTGACTCTAGTGCAAGTGGGAGACTGAAGGAAATATGCCCTAGAGGCAATAATAAAGTTGTTATTTATATTTCCTTATATCATGATAAATGTCTTTTATTCATGCTAGAATTGTATTAACCGGAAACTTAGTACATGTGTGAATACATAGACAAAATAGAGTGTCCCTAGTATGCCTCTACTAGACTAGCTCATTGATCAAAGATGGTTATGTTTCCTAGCCATAGACATGAGTTGTCATTTGATCAACGGGATCACATCATTAGGAGAATGATGTGATGGACAAGACCCATCCGTTAGCATAGCACTATGATCGTTTAGTTTTACTGCTATTGCTTTCTTCATGACTTATACATGTTCCTATGACTATGAGATTATGAAACTCCCGAATACCGTAGGAACACCTTGTGTGCTATCAAACGTCACAACGTAACTGGGTGATCATAAAGATGCTCTACAGGTGTCTCCGAAAGTATTCGTGGTGTTGGCATAGATCAAGATTAGGATTTGTCACTCCGAGTGTCGGAGAGGTATCTCTGGGCCCTCTCGGTAACACACATCACAATAAGCCTTGCAAGCAAAAGACTAATGAGTTAGTCACGAGATGATGAGTTACGGAACGAGTAAAGAGACTTGCCAGTAACGAGATTGAACTAAGTATAGAGATACCGACGATCGAATCTCGGGCAAGTAACATACCGTTGACAAAAGGAACAACGTATGTTGTTATGCGGTTCTGACCGATAATAGATCTTCGTAGAATATGTAGGAGCCAATATGAACATCCAGGTTCCGCTATTGGTTATTGATCGGAGATGAGTCTCGGCCATGTCTACATAGTTCTCGAACCCGTAGGGTCCGCACGCTTAACGTTTGATGACGATCGGTATTATGAGTTTATGAGTATTGATGTACCGAAGGTAGTTCGGAGTCCCGGATGAGATCACGGACATGACGAGGAGTCTCGGAATGTCCGAGACATAAAGATTGATATATTGGACGACTATATTCGGACACCGGAAGTGTTTCGGAAAAGTTTCGGATTTATCGGGAATGCCGGAGGGGGTTACCGGAACCCCCTACGAGAGGGGATGGTCCATAGTGGGCCTAAAGGGAAAGAGAGAGGCAGCCCATAGGGCTGGCCGGCGCCCCCACCTAGGGTCCTAGTTGGACTAGGATTTGGGGGGGCGCCACCTCTCCTATTCCTTTCCCTCTTCCTTCTTTTGGTGAATCCTACTAGGAATAGGATTGCAATCCTATTCCTAGTAGGAGTCCACTCCCTAGCCGCACCAGGAAGGGTCGGCCGGCCTCCCTCCCTTGCTCCTTTATATACGGGGGCAGGGGGTCACCCAAAGACACACAAGTTGAATTGTTTTAGCCGTGTGCGGTGCCCCCCTCCACAGAATCACACCTCGGTCATACCGTCGCGGAGCTTAGGCGAAGCCCTGCGCCGGTGAACACATCATATCCGTCACCACGCCGTCGTGCTGACGAAACTCTCCCGTGAAGCTCAACTGGATCAAGAGCTCGTGGGACGTCATCAAGCTGAACGTGTGCTTAACGCGGAGGTGCCGTACGTTCGGTGCTTGATCGGTTGGATCGTGAAGAAGTTCGACAACATCAACCGCGTCACTTGACGCTTTCGCTCCCGGTCTACGAGGGTACGTAGACACACTCTTCCCTCTCGTTGCTATACATCTGGTAGATAGATCTTGCGTGATCGTAGGAAAATTTTAAAATACTACGTTCCCCAACAACAACTGCTCTCGGCTTCACATTGGGACCTCCATCTCGATTGGTTTGGGGATGTGACCTTGTTCTGGTTTGACCGGTGGGCTGGAGACATCCCCTTTGCTGCGCGCTTCCCCGACCTCTTCTCCATCGCTGTTGATCCCAGGAGCTTTGTCGAGAGGGCCCTTATTGACTTAGGGCACCTCGCCTTCCGGAGGCCATTTGGGCCTCCAAATTCTGTCGCCTGGCACGAGTTGCTTGACTGCATTGCCCTCCATGATCCAATGGTGGATGCTGGCCCAAATCTGGTTCGGTGGCGTCTAGAGCTTTCGGGCCAGTTCTCCACCAAGTCCCTCTACCGGGCCATTGCCCCCTCCTCCGCCCGCTCCCGTTACGACGGTGTGGTCCATCCGCTTACCTCTCAAGATTCATGTGGCAATGGATTCGCGGGCGGACCCTGTCAGGGGTGGAGGTTCGAAAGCGCAATGGGCATGGTAGCGGCCTTTGTGCGTTTTGTGCCGCCCCGGAAGACTCGAATCACATCTTCTTCTCTTGCGTGCCCGCTCAATTTATTTGGAGCTGCTTTAGAGAGATGGTTGGTGGCAATTGGTGCCACACCAATTTCCCCGACCCATTCGCCGAACTCCAGGCCTCCCCCTACGTACTCGCCACATTAGGTGGTTGGAGATTGGGACCCTCGCCTGGACCCTCTGGACGATCCGCAATAGACTTGTGATTCAGCGCATTCCGCTTCGACGTGCTACTGACGCCCTCTTCAAACTGTCTAGTTACTTGCAGCTTTGGCAGCCGCTTAGCCGCCCCCAGGACCGTGACGCCATCTCTGCCTTCATCGCCGACCTTCGCTCGATGGTTGCCCGCTTGTCACCGCCGCTTGCTCCTCCCCCGATCCGGATTAGGAGCTGGGAGCTGTCTCTGGCCTTTTTTGTTTTCTTTGGGCTTGTTGAGTTGGGCCCTTAGCAGAACCTCTGCACTTCATGTTGTGAGACTTGTGTGTGTGTGGTGTGAAGTTCTCTATGTACTCGGTGCTCTGTGATGGTTTGCTTTATTTATAAAGCGGGGTGAAAGCCTTTCGGTAATATACCCGTAGCATAGTAATCCAATACCTCAATTTATCACTCACTCCGATACCTTTGTAAGAGTATTGGTATTGTTCATAAACACTTCAACTCTTCTCGATTTGTTCTATTGTAACAACTATTGGGGAACAATGTATTTCAGAAATTTTCCCACGATCACGCAAGATCTATCTAAGAGAAGCATAGCAACGAGCGGGGAGAGTGTGTCTACATACCCTCGTAGACCGAAAGCGGAAGCGTCTAGTGACGCGGTTGATGTAGTCAAACCTCTACGCGATCCAATCGATCCAAGCACCGAACGTACGACACCTCCGCGTTCAGCACACATTCAGCTCGATGACGTCCCACGAGCTCTTGATCTAGTTGAGCATCACGGGAGAGTTTCGTCAGCACGACGGCCTGGTGACGGTTATGATGAAGCTACCGACACAGGGCTTCGCCTAAGCGCTGCAACGATATGAACGAGGTGTGTAACTATGGGGAGGGGCACCGCACACGGCTAAAATCAACTTGTGTGTCTATGGGGTGCCCCTCCACACATATATAAAGGAGGGAGGGAGGAGGAGGACGAGGCCGGCCGGCCCAAGGGGTGGTGCGTGCCCTAGGGGGGGCAATCCTACACCAAGTAGGATTCCCCCCTTTCTTAGTCCTAGTAGGAGAGGGGGAAGGAAGGGGAGGAGAAAAAGAAGGAAAGGGGGGCCCCTAGTCCAATTCAGTTTGGGCTAGGGGGGGCCTTGCGCCCCTAGCTAGCCGCGCCTCCTCTTCCTCCATTTGGGCCCATGTGGCCAAATAACCCCCCGGGAGGCTCCGGTAACCTCCCGGTACTCCGGTTTTTATCCGATAACCCCGGAACTCATACGGTGTCCGAATATAACCTTCCAATATATAAATCCTTATGTCTTGGACATTCCGAGACTACTCGTCATGTCCGTGATCATATCCGGGACTCCGAACTACCTTCGGTACATCAAAACACATAAACGAATAATACCGATCGTCATCGAACGTTAAGCGTGCGGACCCTACAGGTTCGAGAACTATGTAAACATGCCCGAGACTCATCTCTGGCCAATAACCAATAGCGGAACCTGGATGCTCATATTTGTTCCTACATATTCTATGAAGATCTTTATCGGTCAAACCGCACAACAAAATACATTGTTCCCTTTGTCATCGGTATGTTACTTGCCCGAGATTCAATCGTCAGTATCATCATACCTAGTTCAATCTCGTTACCGGCAAGTCTCTTTACTCGTTCCGTAATACATCATCTCTTGACTAACTCATTAGTCATTTGCTTTCAAGGGTTATTACGATGTGTATTACCGAGAGGGCCCAGAGATACCTCTCCGACACTCGGAGTGAAAAATCCTATTCTTGATCTATGCCAACACCACAAACACCTTCAGAGACACCTGTAGAGCATCTTTATAATCACCCACTTATGTTGTGACGTTTGATAGCACACAAGGTGTTCCTCCGGTATTCGGGAGTTGCATAATCTCATAGTCATAGGAACATGTATAAGTCATGAAGAAAGCAATAGCAGTAAAACTAAATGATCAAGTTGCTAAGCTAACAGATGGGTCTTGTCCATCACATCATTCTTCTAATGGTGTGATCCCGTTGATCAAATGAGAACTCGTGTCTATGGTCAGGAAACATAACCGTCTTTGATCAATGAGCTCGTCTAGTAGAGGCATACTAGGGACACTCTGTGTTGTCTATATATTCACACATGTACTAAGTTTCCGGTTAATACAATTCTAGCATGAATAATAAACATTTATCATGATATAAGAAAATGAAATAAAAACTTTATTATTGCCTCTAGGGCATATTTCCTCCAGTTTCCCACTTCAAATAGAGTCAATAATCTAGATTACATAGTAATGATTCTAACACCCATGGAGTCTTGGTGCTGATCATGTTTTGCTCGTGGAAGAGGCTTAGTCAATGGGTCTGCGACATTCAGATCCGTATGTATCTTGCAAATTTCTATGTCTCCCTCCTTGACTTGATCGCGGATGGAATTGAAGCGTCTCTTGATGTGCTTGGTTCTCTTGTGAAACCTGGATTCCTTCGCCAAGGCTATTGCTCCAGTGTTGTCACAAAAGATTTTCATTGGACCCGATGCACTAGGTATTACACCTAGATCGGATATGAACTCCTTCATCCCGACTCCTTCATTTGCTGCTTCCGAAGCAGCTATGTACTCCGCTTCACACGTAGATCCCGCCACAATGCTCTGCTTGGAACTGCACCAACTGACAGCTCCACCATTCAATAAAAATACATATACGGTTTGTGACTTAGAGTCATCCGGATCAGTGTCGAAGCTTCAATCGACGTAACCATTTACGACGAGCTCTTTGTCACCTCCATAAACGAGAAACATATCCTTTGTTCTTTTCAGGTACTTCAGGATGTTCTTGACCGTTGTCCAGTGATCCACTCCTAGATTACTTTGGTACCTCCGTACTAAACTTATAGCAAGGCACACATCAGGTCTGGTACACAACATTGCATACATGATAGACCCTATGGCTGAGGCATAGGGAATGACTTTCATTTTCTCTCTATCATCTGTAGTGGTTGGGCATTGAGTCTTACTCAACTTCACACCTTGCAACACAGGCAATAACCCTTTCTTTGACTGATCCATTTTGAACTTCTTCAAAACTTTATCAAGGTATGTGCTTTGTGAAAGTCCAATTAAGCGTCTTAATCTATCTCTATAGATCTTGATGCCCAATATATAAGCAACTTCACCGAGGTCTTTCATCGAAAAATTCTTATTCAAGTATCCTTTTATGCCATCCAAAAATTCTATATCATTTCCAATCAACAATATGTCATCCACATATAATATCAGAAATGCTACCGAGCTCCCACTCACTTTCTTGTAAATACAGGCTTCTCCAAAAGTCTGTATAAAACCATATGCTTTGATCACCTCATCAAAGCGTATATTCCAACTCCGAGATGCTTGCACCAGTCCATAGATGGATCGCCGGAGCTTGCACACTTTGTTAGCACCTTTAGGATCGAGAAAACCTTCTAGTTGCATCATATACAACTCCTCTTTGAGGTATCCATTAAGGAATGCAGTTTTGACATCCGTTTGCCAGATTTCATAATCATAAAATGCGGCAATTGCTAACATGATTCAGACAGACTTAAGCATCGCTACAGGTGAGAAAGTCTCATCGTAGTCAACTCCTTGAACTTGTCGAAAACCTTTCGCAACAAGTCGAGCTTTGTAGACAGTAACATTACCGTCGGCGTCAGTCTTCCTCTTAAAAATCCATTTATTTTCAATGGCTTGCCGATCACCGGGCAAGTCAACCAATGTCCACACTTTGTTCTCACACATGGATCCCATCTCAGATTTCATGGCCTCAAGCCATTTTGCGGAATTTGGGATCATCATCGCTTCCTCTTAGTTCGTAGGTTCATCATGGTCTAGTAACATGACTTCCAGAACTGGGTTACCGTACCACTCTGGTGCGGAACGTACTCTGGTTGACCTACGAGGTTCAGTAGTAACTTGATCCGAAGTTTCATGATCATCATCATTAGCTTCCTCGCTGATTGGTGTAGGAATCACCGAAACTAGTTTCTGTGATGTACTACATTCCAATTCGGGACAAGGTACAATTACCTCATCAAGTTCCACTTTCCTCCCACTCACTTCTTTCGAGAGAAACTCCTTCTCTAGAAAGGATCCATTCTTAGCAACATATCTTTCCTTCAGATCTATGATAGAAGGTGTACCCAATAGTTTCATTTGGGTATCCTATGAAGACACATTTCTCCGACTTGGGTTCGAGCTTATCAGGTTGAAGCTTTTTCACATAAGCATCGCAGCCCCAAAATTTAAGAAATGACAACTTTGGTTTCTTGCCAAACCATAGTTCATAAGGCGTCGTCTCAATGGATTTAGATGGTGGCCTATTTAACGTGAATGCATCTGTCTCTAAAGCATAACCCCAAAACGATAGTGGTAAATCGGTTAGAGACATCATAGATTGCATCATATCTAATAAAGTACGATTAAGACTTAAGACGTTCGAACACATCATTACGTTGTGGTGTTCCGGGTGGCGTGAGACTATTCCACATTGTTTAAAATGAAGACCAAACTCGTAACTCAAATATTCGCCTCCGCGATCAAATCGTAGAAACTTTATTTTCTTGTTACGATGATTCTCTACTTCACTCTGAAATTCTTTGAAGTTTACAAATGTTTCAGACTTGTGCTTCATCAGGTAGATATACACATATCTACTCAAATCATCAGTGAAGGTCAGAAAATAACGTTACCCACCGCGAGCCTCAACACTCATCGGTCCACATACATCAGTATGTATGATTTCCAACAAATCAGTTGCTCACTCCATTGTTCCGGAGAACAGAGTTTTAGTCATCTTTCCCATGAGGCATGGCTCACAAGCACCAAGTGATTCATAATCAAGTGTTTCCAAAAGTCCATCTGCATGGAGTTTCTTCATGCGCTTTACACCAATATGACCTAAATGGCAGTGCCACAAATAAGTTGCACTATCATTATCATCCTTGCATCTTTTGGCTTCAATATTATGAATATGTGTATCACTATGATTGAGATCTAACAAGAGTAGACCACTCTTCAAGGGTGCATGACCATAAAAGATATTACTCATAAAAATAGAACAACCATTATTTTCCGATTTAAATGAATAACCGTCTCGCAACAAACAAGATCCAGATATAATGTTCATGCTCAACACTGGCACCAAATAACAATTATTTAGGTCTAAAACTAATCCCAAAGGTAGATGTAGAGGTAGCGTGCCGATGGCGATCACATTGACTTTGGAAGCATTTCCCACGTGCATCGTCACCTCGTCCTTAGCTAATCTTCGTTTAATCCGTAGGCCCTATTTCGAGTTACAAATATTAGCAACCGAACCAGTATCAAATACCCAGGTGCTACTACGAGCATTAGTAAGGTACACATCAATAACATGTATATCAAATATACCTTTGTTCAGCTTTCCATCCTTCTTATCCACCAAATACTTGGGGCAGTTCCACTTCCAGTGTCCAGTCCCTTTGCAGTAGAAGCACTCAGTTTCAGGCTTGGCTCCAGACTTGGGTTTCTTTGCAGGAGTAGCAACTGTCTTGCTATTCTTCTTGAAGTTCCCCTTCTTTCCCTTGCCCTTTTTCTTGAAACTAGTGGTCTTGTTAACCATCAACACTTGATGCTCCTTTTTGATTTCTACCTCCACATCTTTGAGCATAGCGAAGAGCTCGGGAATTGTCTTCTGCAACCCTTGCATATTATAGTTCATCACGAAGCCTTTATAGCTTGGTGGCGGTGATTGAAGAACTCTATCAATAACACTATCTTCGTCAACTTTGCAACCAATTTGAGTCATATGATTGTAGTACCCAGACATTCTGAGCAAGTGTTCACTGATAGAACTGTTCTCCTCCATCTTGTAGCTATAGAACTTATTGGAGACTTCATATCTCTCAATTTGAGCATTTGCTTGAAATATTAACTTCAACTCTTGGAACATCTCATATGCTCCATGACGTTGAAAACGTCGTTGAAGTCTCGATTCTAAGCCGTAAAGCATGGCACATTGAACTATCGAGTAGTCATTAGAATGAGCTTGCCAGGCGTTCATAACGTCCGGAGTTGCTCCTGCAGCAGGCCTATCACCTAGCGGTGCTTCTAGTACATATTTCTTCTGTGCAGCAATGAGGATAATCCTCAAGTTACAGACCCAGTCCGTGTAGTTGCTACCATCATCTTTCAACTTAGCTTTCTCTAGGAGTGCATCAAAATTCAAGGGAACGGTAGCACGGGCCATTGATCTACAACAACATAGATATGCAATAACTATTAGGACTAAGTTCATGATAAATTAAAGTTCAATTAATCATATTACTAAAGAACTCCCACTTAGATAGAAATCCCTCTAGTCATCTAAATGATCACGTGATCCAAATCAAATAAACCATGTCCGATCATCACGTGAGATGGAGTAGTTTTCAATGGTGAACATCTTATGTTGATCATATCTACTATATGATTCACGCTCGACCTTTCGGTCTCCAGTGTCCCGAGGCCATGTCTGTACATGCTAGGCTCGTCAAGTTTAACCCAAGTATTCTGCATGTGCAAAACTGTCTTACACCAGTTGTATTTGAACGTAGAGCTTATCACACCCGATCATCACGTGGTGTCTCGGCACGACGAACTTTCGCAACGGTGCATTCTCAGGGAGAACACTTGTACCTTGAAATTTTGTAAGGGATCATCTTATAATGCTACCGCCATACTAAGCAAAATAAGAAGCATAATAAGATAAACACCACATGCAATCAAAATATGTGACATGATATGGCCATCATCATCTTGTGCTTTTGATCTCCATCTCCAAAGCATCGTCGTGATCTCCATCGTCACCGGCTACAAACCATGATCTTCATTGTAGCGCCATGGTTGTCTCGCCAACTATTTCTACTACTGCTATCACTAACTCATAGCAATGAAGTAAAGCCATTACATGGCCTTCAGAATTCATACAATAAAGAGACAACCATAAGGCTCCTGCTGGTTGCCGATAATTTACAAAACATGATCATCTCATACAATAACATATAACTCATCACGTCTTGACCATATCACATCACAACATGCCCTGCAAAAATAAGTTAGACGTCCTCTACTTTGTAGTAAATTTTACTTGGCTGCTACGGGCTTAGCAAGAACCGTTCTTACCTACGCATACAAAAACCACAATGATTTTTCGTCAAGTGTGCCATTTTAATCTTCACAAGGACCGGGCGTAGCCACACTCGATTCAACTAAAGTGAGAGAGACAGACACCCGCCGGTCACCTTTAAGCAACGAGTGCTCGTAACGGTGAAACCAGTCTCGCGTAAGCGTACGCGTAATGTCGGTCCGGACCGCTTCATCTCACAATACCACCGAATCAAAGTATGACATGCTGGTAAGAAGTATGGCTATTATCACCCACAACTCATTGTGTTCTACTCGTGCCTATCATCTACGCATAGACCTGGCTCATGATGCCACTATTGGGGAACGTAGTATTTCAGAAATTTTCCTATGATCACGCAAGATCTATCTAGGAGAAGCATAGCAACGAGCGGGGAGAGTGTGTCGACGTACCCTCGTAGACCGAAAGGAGAAGCGTCTAGTGACGCGGTTGATGTAGTCGAACGTCTTCGTGATCCAACCGATCCAAGCACCGAACGTACGACACCTCCGCGTTCAGCACACGTTCAGCTCGATGATGTCCCACGAGCTCTTGATCCAGTTGAGCGTCACGGGAGAGTTTCGGCAGCACGACGGCGTGGTGACGGTGATGATGAAGCTACTGACGCAGGGCTTCGCCTAAGCGCTGCAACGATATGAACGAGGTGTGTAACTGTGGGGAGGGGCACTGCACACGGCTAAAATTAACTTGTGTGTCTATGGGGTGCCCCCTCCCCACGTATATAAAGGAGGGAGGGAGGGAGGAGGAGGAGGCCGGCCGGCCCAAGGGGTGGCTCGCGCCCTAGGGGGGCAATCCTACTCCAAGTAGGATTCCCCCCTTTCATAGTCCTTGTAGGAGAGCGGGAAGGAAGGGGAGGAGAAGAAGAAGGAAAGGGGGGCCGACCCCCTAGTACAATTCGGTTTGGGTTAGGGGGGACGTGCGCCCCTAGCTGGCCGCGCCTCCTCTTCCTCCACCTGGGCCCATGTGGCCCAATAACCCCCCGAGAGGTTCCGGTAACCTCCCGGTACTCCGGTTTTTATCCGATAACCCCCGAAACTCATCCGGTGTCCGAATATAACCTTCCAATATATAAATCTTTATGTCTTGGACATTCCGAGACTCCTCATCATGTCCGTGATCATATCCGGGACTCTGAACTACCTTCGGTACATCAAAACACATAAACTCATAATACCGATCGTCATCAAACGTTAAGCGTGCAGACCCTATGGGTTCCAGAACTATGTAGGCATGACTGAGACTAATCTTTGGTCAATAACCAATAGCGGAACCTGGATGCCCATATTGGTTCCTACATATTCTACGAAGATCTTTATCGGTCAAACCGCACAACAACATATGTTGTTCCCTTTGTCATCGGTATGTTACTTGCCCGAGATTTGATCGTCGGTATCATCATACCTAGTTCAATCTCATTACCGGCGAATCTCTTTACTCGTTCCGTAATACATCACCTCGTGACTAACTCATTAGTCGTTTGCTTGCAAGGCTTAATACGATGTGTATTACCGAGAGGGCCCAGAGATACCTCTCCGACACTCGGAGTGACAAATCTTATTCTTGATCTATGCCAACACCACAAACACCTTCAGATACACCTGTAGAGCATCTTTATAATCACCCAGTTACGTTGTGACGTTTGATATCACACAAGGTGTTCCTCCGGTATTCGGGAGTTGCATAATCTCATAGTCATAGGAACATGTATAAGTCATGAAGAAAGCAATAACAGTAAAACTAAACGATGAAGTTGCTAAGCTAACAGATGGGTCTTGTCCATCACATCATTCTCCTAATGATGTGATCCCGTTGATCAAATGGCAACTCATGTCTGTGGTCAGGAAACATAACCATCTTTGATCAATGAGCTAGTCTATTAGAGGTATACTAGGGACACTCTGTATTGTCTATGTATTCACACATGTACTAAATTTCCGGTTATTACAATTCTAGCATGAATAGTAAACATTTATCATGATATAAGGAAATACAAATAATAACTTTATTATTGCCTCTAGGGCATATTTATTTCCACAACAACTTTAGTTCATGTAGTTGACATCTCAGAGGACATATGGTAGTGTGAATGGGATGGTAATGACCAAGTGTGCACATGGATTTGTAGCAATTTCACGGAAAGTAAAATTTGTCGACCTCACAAGGAGCGAAAAGGAATGTAACTACCACCACCACAACTATGTCGTACCCGGACCATAGTTTGGAAATGGTCTACTCCATCGGTAGTAGGGATGGCAATGGGGACAATCCCCTATGGGGATACCTACAACATCCCCATCCCCATCTATTCCCTATCATCCCATCCCCATCCCCGTTTACATGACTGGGGATGAAATTTCCCCATACCCATGCCCCACTGGGGAACGGGGCCCCATTAGGGTCCCCATCCCCATAAACAAATACTCATATACATAATATGACACCCTACAATCAACATACATAAATGGTGTTGTCCTTTTCCTGCTAATGCATATCTAGGTCGTACTAACTTCTTGGTCATGGTGGCAGCTGAGATGAGGACGTGAGATAGGTTTAAGGTTATTTTCCAGAGCTTTTTTTTGTTTTCACAAGTTTGTTTGTGAATATTTTAAGGTTGACCGCAATGTCACAGTTACTAACCGGGTCCCCGATGGGTATTGGGTCTGGGGAATAGGATATTGTGCCCATCCCCATTGTACCCTATGGGGAATAAATTAGTTTGGTAAATATCCCCATGGGGATGTTTTTTGCCCATCCCCACCCCCTAATAGATGAAATCCCCATGGGTTTTGCGGGTATGGGGCCCCGTTGCCATCCCTAATCGGTAGCTAGTGAAAAATAAAAGTTTTTTTTAACTAAACTACTAACAGGAAGGTAAAAACAATAAAAAGGGCTAAAATAAATCGAGCGCTGTTTGAGTAGCATATGCATTCTCAGTTTTTTAGTCATCACCAATAGTATGATCTGCACAACATATGCGACATCATAGTTCTAGATCTGCATATCTTATCCATTTGCACATGTGTCATGTGTGGGCAAAGCCAAATAAAGATACGTGCATACATGCATCTACCATGTATCACACGCGCCACTACCATTCCTCCCCACATTCAGGTTAAGATGATTAAGGGTTTCCCTGTGAACACGACAAGGAGTTTTGCTATTCTCCGTTTTCCCCCATCTAAGCTCAGGGAGGGATAGAGATAAATACTACACTGGATACACTATCACAAAGGTAGTGAATCTCTAAGTATAAAAAGGTAAATCTGGAGTGACCGATCTTACACAACATGAAGAGGAATAATTAACTCATCACATAAAAAGAGGATAATCAGATCTCTTATAGGAATTTAGTTCTAATCATGCAAAGGTTCATCCACATCCCCAAGAACTAGTATAACTACTCAAACATAGAAGGGGTAAACATAAAAGAGAGGGACATGGTACAAGCCAATGTCGAGTTGGGGAAGGATAAGAACATGACACCCTCGATGGAGATGGCATTGGCCTGATGACCTGCAAGTGCACAAGACGGTTACAACAATTTTGTGATAAGTGAAGTGCCGAACCCTATTGGCCCTCCAAGCGCAGAGTTTTGTAGGACAACAACAAATTTCCCTCAAGAGGATGACCTAAGCTTTATCAATCCGTGGGAGGTGTAGGATGAAGATGGTCTCTCTCAAACAACCCTGCAATCAAATCAAGAAATGTCTTGTGTGCCCAACAGATAACCCACAAGTATATGGGATAAGTTGTAGCATCTTTCGATAAGTAAGAGTGTCGAACCCAACAAGGAGATAAAGGTAGAACAAATATTCCCTCAAGTTCTATTGACCACCGATACAACTCTATGCACGCTCGACGTTCGCTTTACCTAGAACAAGTATGAAACTAAAAGTACTTTGTAGGTGTAATGGGATAGGTTTGCAAGATAATAAAGAGCACATAAATAAAAACTAGGGGCTGTTTAGATAAAAACACACCCAAGATAGTTTTAGTAGAGAGCTTTTTGTCACAAGAAAGTTATTTGTCCCTAGGCAATCGATAACTAGATCGGTAATCCTTATTGCAATTTTATATGAGGGAGAGGCATAAGCTAGCATACTTTCTCTTCTTGGATCATATGCACTTATGATTGGAACTCTAGCAAGCATTCGCAACTACTAAAGATCATTAAGGTAAAACCCAACCATAGCATTATAAGGTATCAAGTCCTCTTTACTCCCATACGCAAACAACCTACTTACTCGGGTTTAAGCTTCTGTCACTCTAGCAACCCAGCATAAGCATATCATGAACATATTGCAAACCCTACAGCAAAGATCCCTCACGCTTGGGCGACACGAAGAGCACCATAGGACATCACCAATAATAAAACATGCAACTCAAACCAATCACGATCATCAATCAGGACAAAATGGATCTACTCAAACATCATAGGATAGCCATACATCATTGGGAAATAATATATAGCGTTGAGCACAATGTTTAAGTAGAGATTACAGCGGGGAGAAGAGGTGTTACACCGCTGCATAGAGGGGGGGGGAGAGTTAGTGATGACAGCGACAAAGTTGTTGATGTAGATCGCCATCACGATGATGGCCCCGACGGCGTTCCGGCCCTCCTTCTTCTTCTTCCTTGACCCCCCTCGATGGGAGGAGGGTTTACCCTCTGGTCCACGGCCTCCATGGCGGCGGAGGGGCGAGAGCCCCTCCGACATTGGA
>LR738712.1:178752317-178850707 GCA_902687465.1 Secale cereale | reverse complement strand
CTCTCTCTCTCTCTCTCTCTCTCTCTCTCTCTCTGTATCCTTATGTTTTTGCGCTCCAGATTCTGGCTTTTACCGTTTCTTAAATTCTCGGTGATCCGTAACTCTGATTGGGCTGAAATTTGAACACAATTTTTATTTGGATATTGGCTTTCTTGCGGAGAAAGAAGGGCACCAACCGCCTTACGGGGTGGACACAAGGGTCCAGGGCGCGCCCTACCCCCTGGGGCATGCCCCCTACCTTGTGCCCCCCTCGGGCATCGTCTCGCATTGATTCTTGTTACCCAAAATCACATATATTCGAAAAAAATCTCTGTAAGTTTTTATCCTGTTTGGACTCCGTTTGTTATGGATTTTCTGCGAAACAAAAAGCATGCAACAAACAGGAACTGGCACTGGGCACTGGATCAATATGTTAGTCCCCAAAATAGTATAAAAAGTTGCCAAAAGTATGTAAAAGTTGTAGAATATTGGCATGGAACAATCAAACATTATAGATACGATGGAGATGTATCTGATCCCCAAGCTTTATTCCTGCTTGTCCTCGAGTAGGTAAATGATAAAAAAGATAATTTTTGATGTGGAATGCTACCTAGCATAATCTTGATCATGTAATCTAATCATGGCATGAATATTAAGACACTAGTGATTCAAAGCAATATTCTATCATTTGACATAAAATAATTTAATACTCGGGCATCCCAACAAACAATCATGTTTTTCAAAATATCAATGCTAAAGAACACTATCCCTACAAAATCATATAGCCTTGTCATGCACTACCCCGGTGTCAGCCAAGCAATTGGTTCATATACTTTTTAACGTGTTTCAGTTTTTCAACCCTCATGCAATACATGAGCGTGAGCCATGGATATAGCACTTTGGGTGGAATAGAAGGTGGTAGTAGACAAGAGTAGGGAGAAAGTCTCACATCAACTAGGCAAATCAATGGACTATGGAGATGTCCATCAATTGATATCAATGTGAGTCAGTAGGGATTGCCATGCAATAGATGCACTAAGAGCTATAAGTGTATGAAAGCTCAAACAGAAAACTAAGTGGGTGTGCAACCAACTTGCTTGCTCATGAAGACCTCAGACATTTGAGGAAGCCCATCATCGGAATATACAAGCCAAGTTCTATAATGAAAAATTCCCACTAGTATATGAAAGTGACAACTCAAGAGACTCTCTATATGAGGAACATGGTGCTATTCTAAAGCACAAGTGTGGTAAAAGGATAGTAACATTGCCCCTTCTCTCTTTTTCTCTCATTTTTTTTGTTTTCTCTTTTTTTGGTGGACTTCTTTGCCCCCCTTTTTTATTTAGGCTTCGTTGGCCTCTTTTTTTTTTCTTTACATGGGGCAATGCTCTAATAATGATGATCACCACACTTTTATTTACTTACAACTCAATACTAGAACAAAGACATGACTCTATATGAATGCATCCGGAGGTGTACCGAGATGTGCAATAGCCAAGAGTGACATGTATAAAAAATATGAATGGTGGCTTTGCCACAAATACTATGTCAACTACATGATCATGCAAAGCAATATGACAATGATGATGCGTGTCATAATAAACGAAATGGTGGAGTTACATGGAAATATATCTTGGAATGGCTATGGAAATGCCATCATAGGTAGGTATGGTGGCTGTTTTGAGGAAGGTATAAGGAGGGTTTGATGCACCGCCGAAAGTTGCGCGATACTAGAGTGGCTAGCAAGGTGGAAGGGTGAGAGTGCGTATAATCCATGGATTCAACATTAGTCATAAAAAACTCACATACTTATTGCAAAAATTTTATTAGCCCTCGATGCAAAGTACTACTACGCATGCTCCTAGGGGGGAGGTTGGTAGGACTTAACCATCGCGTGCCCCCGACCTTCACACAAAGATAGACAATCAAGGATAAATTATGCTCCAACTTCCCGGCATAATGAGAGACTATATGTGCGTGCTTCGGGAATCACAAACCTTAACACCAATATTATTATTAAACACCAATCATTTAAGTACCTCCCACATATTAGCATCTCTATATCGCAAAACTATTGCAAGGAATCAAACATCTCATATTCAGCGATCTACAAGTTTTATGTAGGATTTTATGATTAACCATGTGAATGACCAATTCCTGTCAACTCTCTAAATAGATATAAGTGAAGCAAGAGAGTTTAATTATTTCTATAAAAGATATGACCACGCTCTAACAAATATAAGTGAAGCAAAAGAGCATTCTTCAAATGGCGTTTTTATGTATAGAGAAACATGCAATCCAAACTTCAAATGATATAAGTGAAGCACATGAAGCATTCTATAAAGCCATACTCAAAAGATATAAGTGAAGTGCAAAGAGCATTCTATAAATAAACCAAGGACTATCGCATACCAGCATGGTGCATTTATTAAAAGAAAAAGAAAAAGCACACGACGCTCCATGATTTACGCATATCATGTGACGAATAAAAATATAGCTCCAAGTAAAATTACTGATGATCGTTAGAAGAAAGAGGGGGTGCCTTCCGGGGCATCCCCAAGCTTAATTGCTTGGGAGTGCTTGCATATTACCTTGGGGTGCCTCGGGCATCCCCAAGCTTAGGCTCTTGCCACTCCTTATTCCTTCATCCATCGTGATCTGACCCAAAACTTGAAAACTTCAATCACACAAAACTTAACAAAAACCTCGTGAGATCCGTTAGTATAATAAAGCAAATCACCACTTCAAGTACCGTTGCAAACCCATTCATATTTATTTTCGCATTGTAGCTACTGTATTATAAATTCTCCATGGCTTATACCACCGATAAAATTGATAGTTTCATCAAAACGAGCAAAACAATGCATCAAAAACAGAATTTGTCAAAAATAGAACAGTCTATAGCAATCTGAACATCTACCATACTTCTGTAACTCTAACAATTCTGAAAATTAGGACAATTTTTTATATAAGTACTATCCAAAAAGTTTTAGAAGCGTTTGACTTTCCAACAAAAATGTAAAATCACACACTACAGCGAAAGTTTCTGTTTTTGCACCGCACAAACCAGACAAGCAATATAATCATCCTAAAGGAAAATCTTGGCAAATTATTTTTATAATACAATGGATTTATATAAAGGGATAGTTATTTTTGTTGAAAAGTTTCTGTAATCGAGATTCACAAAGTTTCCATGGGCATGAACAAAGTTCAAGGCTAGCTCCCACTTTAACAATGCTCGTCTTTCTCACTTCCGATTTGTTTTTTGAAAAAGTTTTAGGTTCACCTCTTTATTGATTTTTTGTTTATAAACTATATAAAAGCACACAACAGAAATATATGACTCTCTAAAACTTACGGGTTGTCTCCCTTGCAGCGCTTTCTTTAAAGCCATTAAGCTAGGCATATAGTGCTCAAGTAATGGATCCACCCGGATCCCAAGGTATATCAAAGCCAATTTTAATTAATGATACGTCTCCAACGTATCTATAATTTTTTATTGTTCCATGCTGTTACATTATCATTCTTGGATGTTTTACAATCATTTTATAGTCATTTTATATCATTTTTTGGTACTAACCTATTGACATAGTGCCAAGTGCCAGTTGATGTTTTCTGCATGTTTTTTGCATTGCAGGAAATCAATATCAAACGGAGTCCAAACGCAACGAAACCTTTTGTGGATTTTTTGGGACCAGAAGACATCCAATGGGCCAGGGCTGCACCTGGGGGGAGCTCCGAGGGGAGCACAACCCACCAGGGCGCGCCTGGGGGGCCAGGCTCGCAGGCGCGCCCTGGTGGGTTGTGCCCACCTTGAGTGCCCCCCCGGACCGCCTCTTTGCTCTATACATACCCCAATATTCCAGAAACCCTAGGGGAGTCGACGGAATTTCGATCCAGCCGCGGCAGAGTCCGGAGCCACCATATCCAATCTAGACACCATCATGGAGGGGTTCACCACTTCCATTGGTGCCTCTCCGATGATGTGTGAGTAGTTCCTTGTAGATATATGAGTCCGTAGTCAGTAGCTAGATGGCTTCCTCTCTCTCTTTTGATTATCAATACAATGGTCTCTTAGAGATCCATATGATGTAACTCTTTTGTGGTGTGTTTGTTGGGATCCGATGAACTTTGAGTTTATTATCAGAATTATCTTTTTATATCCATGAAAGTTATTTGAGTCTTCATATGATCTCTTATATGCATGCTTGCTTATAGCCTCATATTTCTTCTCCGATATTGGGTTTTGTTTGGCCAACTTCATCTCTTTATCTTGCAATGGGAAGAGGTGCTTTGTAGTCGGTTCGATCTTACTGTGCTTGATCCCAGTGACAGAATGGGAATCGACACGTAAGTATCGTTGCTACTACGGATAAAACAATGGGGTCTATTTCTACATAAATAGATCTTGCCTACATTATGTAATCGTTCCTATTGCATTACTCCGTTTCTCCATGAACTTAATACACTAGATGCATGCTGGATAAAGGTCCATGTGTGGAGTAATAGTAGTAGATGCAGGCAGGAGTCGGCCTACTAATCCTGGACGTGATGGCTATATAATGATCATTGCATGGATATCATCATGATTATTTGAAGTTCTATCAATTTCCCAACAGTAATTGTTTTCCCACCATTTGCTATTTTCTCGAGAGAAGCCACTAGTGAAATCTACGGCCCCGGGTCTCTTTCTCATATTATTTGCCTTTGCGATCTATTTTCCTTTGCTTTTATTTTCAGATCTACTAAACCAAGAAACCCAAAAATACCTTGCTGCAATTTATCTTATTTATCATTCAAGCTATCAATATTTACAACTCTATCACATCCGTTACCCGAAAGGGATTGACAACCCCTTTTACATGTCGGGTTGCGAGTATTTGTTTTTTGTGTGCAGGTGCTGTTTACGTTGTGTTGCTTGGTTCTCATACTGGTTCGATAACCTTGGTCTCATCACTGAGGGAAATACCTACCACTGCTATACTGCATCATCCCTTCCTCTTTGGGGAAATACCGATGTAGTTCTAGCAGACATCAATTAACAATGATTTTCGATTTAGTAGTGAGCACAAAGTAACATACATCATGCAACAACAAAGTATAACTCTCTTCCTATGCATTGGCATGTCATAAAAGAACAATTCATGCACACATAGTAAAGGTCGATACATAGCATAAACAGTTTCTTGCAATTTTATCGTATTGGAAACATAGAGAGGCGGAGATGTAGTTCCTCTCTCATAATAATTACAAGTAGGAGCAGCAAGCACATGCATATTATATTTGTCAAAATCATCATGTGTAGTAGTAAGACGCAACCCATCAATATAATCCTCAATACAAACTTCTCCGATATAGTGTAGTTGGGAGAATTCAAAAAGATAATAGGACTATCATGCGTGGGTGCAATAGCTACAATTTCATTCTTAACATAAGGAACTATAGCAAGTTCATCTTTATAAGCATAATTCATATTGGCATCCTGGTCACAAGCATAGCTAGCATCAATTTCATCAAAAAAAGGATATTTCAAATAAATTGAAGGGATCATAGCAGTCATCATAGCATTCGTCCTTCGGTAAGCACGAAGGAAAATTTAAAAAATGTATGGTATAAAGAGTTACTCTCATTAGAAGGTGGGCACGGGTAGCTAATCCGCTCTTCCTCCTTTTGTTCTTCGCTCTCCTCCTCATCTTTTTCATCTAATGAGCTCACAGTGTCATCAATTTCTTCTTCCATAGTTTCCTGCAAAATATTAGTCTCCTCTTGGACAGAGGAGGATTCCTCAATATATGGCTTAACATAAGCATTAGAAGCATAGTTTTCATAGCAATATTTAAGTATGGCAAAATTCTCAGATTTGTAAAGAGTAGCATCATACTTTTCAATCAAAGAAGCAATTTCATAAGCACCCTTAAAAGCAACAAAATTCTTCAATTTGTTCAACATCATAGTAATTATAAAAACCCTTGGCATAAAAACATAAGATTCCATTATCACTAAACTCACATTGGTAGGGAAGGTGTTTCTTAGGGTCTTCAGAACAACAAGTAAGATCATATAATTCACATCAATTCCAAGCATAGCGTTGCATAGTATTAATTTGATGCAGTAAAAGTTTCCCTTTTTGAGATAAGCAGTGTCGCACAAAATAAGCATGCTCATCCAATGATTTTCCCTCAACTAAGCTAGTTGGGTTTTCAGCACGAGCACAAATGGATCGAAGATGATCCAAGTAAAAAGCTTCAGGATTGTGATAGATTTTGGTTCTTCAACCATTGGTGTAGTAGGTACAACTATTTTTTTGGTGTTTTACATTTCCTACCCATAACTAAAGATAGAAAACAAGAGCACAAAAACAAAAACTACTTAGTGATAAAGCAAACAAGCACAAACAAGAATATTCACCCCACGCTATTTCTCCTCGGCAACGGCGCCAGAAAAAGGTCTTGATAACCCACAAGTATAGGGGACCAGTTGTAGCCTCTTTCGATAAGTAAGAGTGTCGAAGCCAACGAGGAGTTCAAGGCAGAGCAAATATTCCCTCAAGTTCTATCGACCACCGATACAATTCTATGCACTCTTGACGTTCACTTTACCTAGAACAAGTATGAAACTAGAAGTACTTTGTAGGTGTAATAGGATAGGTTTGCAAGATAATAAAGAGCACGTAAATAAAAACTAGGGGTTGTTTAGATAAAGACACAACTAAGTTAGTTTTAGTAGAGAGCTTTTTGTCACAAGAAATTTATTTGTCCCTAGGCAATCGATAACTAGATCGGTAATCCTTATTGCAATTTTATATGAGGGAGATGCATAAGCTAACATACTTTCTTTTCTTGGATCATATGCACTTATGCTTGGAACTCTAGCAAGCATCCACAACTACTAAAGGTCATTAAGGTAAAACCCAACCATAACATTATAAGGTATTAAGTCCTCTTTACTCCTGTACACAAACAACCTACTTACTCGGGTTTAAGCTTCTGTCACTCTAGCAACCCACCATAAGAAAATCATGAACATATTGCAAACCATACAGCGGGGATCCCTCACGCTTGCTCGACACACAGCGCACCATAGGACAACACCAATAATAAAACATGCAACTCAAATCAATCACGATCATCAATCAACCCATAGGACAAAACGGATCTACTCAAACATCATACGATAGCCATACATCATTGGGAAATAATATATAGCGTTGAGCATCATGTTTATGTAGAGATTACAGCGGGGAGAAGAGGTGTTACACCGCTGCATAGAGGGGAAGATAGTTGCTGATGACGACGACGAAGTTGTTGATGTAGATCGCTGTCACGATGATGGCCCCGACGGTGTTCCGGCGACACCGGGAGAGAGGGGGAGAGAGCCCCCCTTCTTCTTCTTCTTCTTCCTTGACCTCCCCCTAGATGGGAGGAGGGTTTCCCCTCTGGTCCATGGCCTCCATGTCGACGGAGGGGTGAGAGCCCCTTCGAGATTGGATCTCTATCTGTTTCCTTCTGTTTCGTGCTCCAGATTCTGGCCTTTCATCGTTTCTTAAATTCCCAGAGATCCGTAACTCTGATTGGGCTAAAATTTTATCATGATTTTTATCCGGATATTGGCTTTCTTGCGGAGAAAGAAGGGCACCAACTGTCTTACAGGGTGGCCACAAGGGTCCAGGGCGCGCCCTACCCCCTGGAGTGCCCCCTACCTGGTGGCCCCCTCGGGCATCGTCTCGCGTTGATTCTCCTTCCCAAAAATCACATATATTCCAAAAAAAATTCTCCGTAAGTTTTTATGCCGTTTGGACTCCGTTTGATATGGATTTTTTACGAAACAAAAAACATGCAACAAACAAGAACTGACACCGGGCACTGGATCAATATGTTAGTCCCAAAAATAGTATAAAAAGTTGCCAAAAGTATGTAAAAGTTGTAGAATATTGGCATGGAACAATAAAAAATTATAGATACGACAGAGACGTATCACCAACTCACCCAATACAATGCTAAATTGTATAGGTGAGCTAGTTCAGTGAAGAGATGCTGATACAACTGCAGTATGCATAGTGTCGGGGATATACCCCGCGGTGTAACGCGTCGGATGTATGACCCGGCTGGAGCTTGGCGACTCACTAGCGACCTGCCTGGACCTAGCGGTTTACGGGCAACCTTCCTGAACATTGCAACTTACTGGTGACCCGGCGGGCGGGTCAGACGGACGACAAGACTCAACGGCCCAGAAGACGACTCGTGGGAAGGCCGACTCATGTTCTAGTGGGCCGGCTTAAGAAGGAAGACGTAAGGAATAATTCCCTTACAAGTGAAGCAAGACTAGGATTCCACTTGTAATAGAATAGTCCTAATCCTACTAGGACTGCTCATGTAACCCGCCCCTCCAACTTATATAAGGAGGGACAAGGCTCCCCAAGAGGAATAAGAATTAATCTCTAGGGCTAGACACAACTAGAGGAGAACCGGCTGATATGGTGACTCCCTCATGAGCATAATGAGACCTAGCCACAAACATCATGTAGGGCTATTTCTGGATGATGTTTCCCAGGGCCCAAAGCTGTCTAAACCCTTGTCTTGTGTTGCATCTCTCGATTCCGATCAACCCCATTCAAGTTACTACCTAGTTGCGTTGGCCTCACGACAAGTCCTCACACTAGGACATATGCCGTGACAAATCCACGATAGTTGGCGCCCACAGTGGGGCCTGCGCACGGTGGTGATGAGTTCTTGGAGGGATCTCCCCAAAGATCGAGGAGTTTGCAATTTTTCGGATGAAGATTTTACAATCCATGAGATTGAACTCAAAGAAAAGAAATTAGGGTTGCATGATGTGCGCCGCTGTGATCAAACAATCCGTCGAAACCGGATCAACTTTCACTGTCACCGATATGGACAAAAGTTTTCCTGTGCTATGCCTCCCACGCGTCTATCAAGTCGCTTCAAGCCATACTCGTATTTCTTTGGGAAGGAAACAGAGACGGTTACGACTGGGAGTCAACGACCACGACTCGGATTCACCGTGTTGAGCCGCCGTGGGATCTCCACCGTTCTAAACCGCCTGCGGCCTCACGCCCAGACCAGCTGCCGATGATCCGGTGTGCGCTGGCTACTGGACTCCAATGTCGGTCGTCCGCGTCCCTCGGCTCATCTTTGCTTCCGCTGCTCAAGCCGTTGCGCTGCCGCGTTGCCAAGTCACCGCCACAGTCGGGATGCCTGTCGGTGTCAAAACTGGCAGATCTCGGGTAGGGGGCCCAAGCTATGCGTTAATAGGATCAATGGTAATAGGAGACTGGGGACACGATGTTTACCCAGGTTCAGGCCCTCTCGATCGAGGTAATACCCTACTTCCTGCTAGATTAATATGGATGAATATAAGTACAAGAGTTGATCTACCTCAAGATCGTAATGGCTAAACCCTAAAGTCTAGCCTATGGGGGGTATTGTGATGATGATGATCCCCTCTACAGACTAAACCCCTCGGCTTACATACACGCCAGAGGGGACCTAGGGTTACAAGGGTGACTTGGGGAGGAAGTATTTGATACATCCAGACTCTACACTTGCCTTTCTATGTACATAAGAGTCCTGACAGAACACGGGGGAAGGTCTTCTGCTTCTTCTCTATACGGCCCACCAATACGGCCCAGTTTCAACGACCCAGATGCCTAAGGACCCCTGAATGTAGGACTCCCTCAGTAGCCCCCGGACTTGCCTTCAAGGACGAGATTATGTCCGGCTTCATGTCTTCGGTCTTGCAAGGTGAGTCCTCCTGGATGATAGTTCGACTTCTTTAAATGTTGTACTCCGTCGATTCCTCGCCGCCGTTGCCTTGGCTTCCATGTTTCCAATTAATGCGAATCGTCTAGGCAATTTTACAAATACCCCCTTGACGGTGTAGAGCAGGTGCCTATATAAGAAGATAGATCCTAGTTGCCTCTCCATCCCATTCCACGCGGAAGAAACCCTAGTGCATGCAAAAAAATCTTTAAACATGGTTGGCGCCCCAAGCTCTTCCTCGCGCCCCCACGACCCTCGTGCAGGAGATTAGAAAAGCTGTTCTGTGTCCCATGTGCATCTGAGGACACTTCAAGCGCAGGGATATCTTCCTCCACAGGATCTAGTCCTCGACGGGCCGGACTAACGTCTGTCGACAATCAAGCCCCGGCAGAGAGTTTTTCCAACCCCTTCGATGGATAGCGGGTATGTTTCATTCCCTTCCTTTTAAGAGGCGTAGGGTTCCCCGTCCACCCCTTCCTTAGGGGACTCCTAGAGTTCTACGGTCTTCAACTGCACGATCTTACGCCGGGGTCCATCCTGCATATTGCGGGTTTTGTCGCTTTGTTTCTTCCTTTTAGGAGGAATACACAGCGGACTGTATCCGGAGGCAATGCAGGTCAAGCTTCAGTCAATCCGACATCAGGCCTGTCAGGGGTAAATGCTAATTCGGTGTCGGATTGTCCTCTCCAGGAGGATTCAGATGAAGTGTCAGCTACCAATTCTGAAGTGGAGGTTACGATGATTCACCGGCGGTAGAAAGCAGCCATGCGTGACCCCGCTTTTTCTGAGGAGGCGTTTAACGCCCTCAACTCTGCAGATGCCTATATCCGAGCTGCTCAAGATGTAATCACCAGAGCCACTCATCAGCTTTCAAAATATATGCGGGTAAGTGTTTATTTTGAGTGTTCCCATGCCAGTAGCCCCCGAGATTTAAAGCAGTTGGTATAGTTGATTTGAGAATCATTGTGTTTTATAGGTGCTTCAAGAAAAGAATAACTCGTTATCCAAAGAACTTGAAGAGTGCCGGACCCAGCTCGCCGAATTAATTTTTTTGAAGGAATCCGGAAAGGATGCTGGTGGTAAGAATAATTGTGTTCGGAAGCTATGATAGTTCTGTTGATTACTATTATGTATGTACTAATTTGTAATACAACAACATGATCGACCGACCAACTAGAGAGGGATCTAAGAGCGGCCTTAGCGGACAAAAAATTTGCCGAAGGGGAAACAGCCGCTGGCGAGCGTGCACTCATGCAAGCTATGGAGAAAAGGAACCAAGTGCATGATAGAAATATTAGGCTTGAACAGGAGCTAAAGGGCGAAAATGCCCAACTCTCAAGCGCCTTGGAAGAGAACCGGTGGCTAAAAAGCGGCATGTTTAGTATGTCTCTTATACCTAGCTCTCCTTATAGTCTCTTATTTTGAAAGTTTCTTATAAAACTTCTCCTGCAGGTTTGTTAACTGGGCAGCCTAAATGCGAAGTGTCCGGTTTTGAGGGTGATGTGCTGCAAGAGCTTTCCAGGGTCCATGAACGGGTTCGGAAGGCCAGGAAGAGTATGGCCAGAGCTCTATGGCCTGGCAACTCACCTCCGGAAACTATGGAGAACTTGGCGGACCTGTTCAAAGGGGCTCGACGCCGCTTCGAACTATGGAAAGCATCAGCATGCCGCATGGGTGCTCGAGAAGCCTGGGCCATGGTGAAGACACGCTACAGTCGTCTTGATCCAAATCACATGGCCGTGTGGGACCTCGAGGGTTCGATGGACAAGAAATTCCTCCACATCTCGTCTATGACCAAGTAGAGATAGCTGCCAAGCTTTCCCAACATGACTATAAGCTAGATAGCCTGATAGAGGGAATAGAAAATGAGTAGTCATTTGATTCTATGTATTAATGTACTTTTACCATCAAACTTATCTCCAGCCGAATTTATATGAAGTTTGTCATGGCCGACCATCTGCTTTAACCTCCATAAACCCAAAGGCTGGAGTGCTTCCGAATACTATATCTGTGTTAAAACACGTGATATGTTCGGAAACCAGGCAATCTGGTCATAATTGCTTGAACAGACGAACTGTGGTCGGGGAGTTATGTTATATTACTATTTAACATAAGAAACATCTTCCAGAGAGAATAGTTCTGTTAGGGGTCCCTTTCCCTGGGTCGGCGTGCATAAAGATGCGGGCCTAGGGTTTTATGAGAAGGATAGTAGAATGCCATCCCTTGTGATAGTTTAAAATACGCTTTAGAATGCGATATGTCGTATATACGCTGACCAATTATTCCCTTAAGAGCGCTAGCTTTCGGCTTCACCCAGTCTGAGGTACATATCCGGATTACCCGGTTGTAACAATCGCGGAGGTGCTCCCTTTACACCCTAGCAGAACAATCGGGAACGTAGGGGTAAGCATAGGTGCCAGGCAACCCAGCTTGGCCAGAACTTAAGTCATATCAGTGCATATCATGGCAAGGAAGAACGGTAGAAACAGACGGCATGCAATAAGCTTTATTTATAATGGTGCTTCGTTAAAGAAGCCCCCAGGTATATTTGGGGTATATACATTCGAAGATGTACTTATCCTGTGGCAGTTCGGGCGAGCCGAATACTTGCCAATGAGAGAAAAATATAAAAGGAGAAAAGAGAAAAGATGAAAAAGTAAAAGACAACCTAACTTGTAACGAGGAATTTTTTTTGCTACCGTACTATCCATAAAATCGTCGGAGCCTGGCAGCGTTCCATGGGTTCGGCTCAAGGCGGTTATCCTGTGCATTGCCAAGGCGGTAGGCTCCACCGGAGATTACTTCGTCGATAATGAAGGGGCCCTCCCATTTTGGTTTGAGCTTGTCCTTTTTCTTCTCCGGGAGGCGTAAAACGAGTCGCCAATGTTGTATGTCTTGGCCCGCACTTCTCTGCTCTGGTATCGCCTGGCCTGTTGTTGATAGAATGCGGAACGCGCTTGCGCTGTGTCGCGCTCCTCTTCAAGTCCATCTAGGTCATCCTGCCGATCTAGCTCAGCTTCTCTCTCCTCGTACATGCGCACTCGAGGTGAGTCATGAATAATGTCGCAGGGCAGAATAGCCTCTGCACCATACACCATGAAAAAGGTGTATATCCGGTCGTACGATTGGGTGTGGTTCGTAGCCCCCAGAGTACGGAGTCAAGCTCTTCGAACCAGTGTTTATCAGACTCTCGTAGGGAGTGCACTAGTCGGGGTTTAATGCCGCTCATTATCAGACCATTGGCTCTTTCTACTTGACCATTTGTTTGAGGATGGTACACAGAAGCATAGTGAAGTTTAATACCTAACTTTGCGCACCAATTTTTTACCTCGTCAGCTGTGAAATTTGAGCCATTGTCTGTGATAATACTATGCGGGACACCATAACAGTCTACTACGCCGGATATAAAATCTATCGTAGGCCCTGCTTCAGCTGTTTTTACTGGCTTGGCTTCTATCCATTTAGTAAATTTATCTACCATCACCAATAAGTATTTCCTTTTATGACTTCCCCCTTTAAGGGGTCCGACCATATCAAGCCCCCACACCGCAAAAGGCCAAGTAATGGGGATTGTTCCCAGAGCGGTGGGAGGCATGTGACTTTGATTTGCAAAGAGTTGGCAGCCAACGCAGTTTTGGACTAAGGTTTGGGCATCTGCTCGGGCCGTGGGCCAGTAAAAGCCAGCGCGAAAAGCTTTGCCTACGAGCGCCCGTGCTGCAGCATGGTGGCCGCCCATTCCAGCGTGTATGTGAGCGAGAATTTGCCTTCCCTCCTCTTTGGAGATGCACCTTTGTAGAATACCAGTTGTGCTTTTCTTATATAGTTCACCTACGTGAACTTTGTAGGCTTTAGAACGCCGGACTATGCGG
Organism: Secale cereale; assembly: GCA_902687465.1. Taxonomy (NCBI): domain Eukaryota; kingdom Viridiplantae; phylum Streptophyta; class Magnoliopsida; order Poales; family Poaceae; genus Secale; species Secale cereale. Next base: position 178,837,080 of record LR738712.1, on the reverse strand, counting down.
CGGGCCTCATTTTGATCACCGGGGAGTTCCTGCCTTTTAAGGTAAGCTAGGAAGGGCTCTGGCTAGGGGGCTATGACAGCCATGATTTCGTGAGCCAAAGGAGTTATCTCCATGTTTGGTTCTCCGTTGACGTCTTGATTGAGTTCGGTTGGGGGTGTGTTCCGATCCGAATTCGTATCGCTGCTCGCGTCCTGCCATGTTACTGATGGCTTAAATAGCCTTTCCACAAATGTGTTAGGCGGGACGGGGTCACGTTTAGCGCCCATACAAGCGAGTACGTCAGCGGCCTGGTTATTATCCCGTGCTACGTGATGGAATTCCAACCCCTCAAATCGAGCTGATATTTTTAATATAGCATTGCGATAAGCTGCCATTTTTGAATCTTTCGCATTAAAATCTCCGCTAATTTGGGAGATAGCGAGGTTTGAGTCTCTGCATACCTCGATGCGTTGTATGCCCATGGATACAGCGAGGCGGAGACCGTGTAATAGGGCATCATATTCGGCCGCATTGTTCGAGTCCGTGTACATAATTTGGAGAACGTACCAGACTTTATCCCCAGTAGGAGATATCAATATTACGCCGGCCCCAATCCGGCTAGCATTTTAGAACCATCGAAGTACATTGTCCAGTGGGAGTATGAGTTGTACTCTTTAGGGAGTCTGACTTCGGTCCATTCTGCGACAAAGTCGGCCAACACTTGGGATTTAATAGTCCGGCGTGGCTTATAGGATACTTCGAATGGTAAGAGCTCGATGGCCCATTTGGCTATGCGTCCCGTGGCATATTTATTGTTGATAATATCGTTGAGTGGTACCTCAGATGCCACTGTGATCGAACACTCTTGAAAGTAGTGTCGAAGTTTCTAAGATGACATGAAGACCGCATAGGCAATTTTCTGATAGTGGGGGTACCGTGATTTGCACGGTGTTAGAACCTCGGATACATAGTATACGGGTTTTTGAAAAGGGAATTTATGTCCTTCTTAGGCTCGCTCGACAACGAGCACGACACTCACTACCTGGTGAGTGACTGATATATACATCAACATTGGTTCGCCAACACCGGGGCCGGCTAGGATTGGGTTGCTCGCTAGTAGGGCTTTTATTTCTTCCAGTCCAGCTGTGGCCGCTTTCGCCCATTCGAAATTGTCAGTGCGTCGTAGCAATCTGTAAAGTGGCAATGCTTTTTCTCCTAATCTGGAGATGAAGCGGCTTAAGGCCGCTACGCAGCCTGCTAGCTTTTGCACTTGCTTGTGATCGGTTGGTATTTTGAGTTCTGACAAGGCCCGGATTTTGGCTGGGTTAGCTTCGATTCCTCTATGGGATACGATGAACCCTAATAGCTTTATGGCTGGAATGACAAATACACATTTTTCTGGATTGAGCCTTATGTCGTATTCTCGGAGGTTGGCAAACGTAAGGCAGAGATTCTCCACGAAAGTCTCGACGTGTTTAGTTTTTACAACTACGTCGTCAACATATGCCTCCACTGTTTTGCCAATTTGCTTTTCTAAGCATGTTTGAATCATGCATTGATATGTGGCGCCAGCGTTTTTAAGTCCAAAGGGCATAGTGTTGAAACAAAAAGGGCCATACGGGGTGATAAATGCCGTTACGGCCTGATCGGATTCCTTCATCTTTATCTGATGGTATCCAGAGTAAGCATCAAAGAAGCACAGCGAGTCATGTCCGGCCGTTGCATCAATAATTTGATCAATGTGGGGCAAAGGAAAGGGATCCTTTGGGCAGGCCTTATTCAGGTCTGTGAAGTTGACGCAGAGGCGCCAAGATTTATCCTTCTTTGATACCATGACCAAGTTGGCTAGCCAATCCGGGTGTTTAATTTGTCTGATGAATCTGACTTCTAATAGCTTGGCTAGCTCTTCTCCCATTGCTTGTCTTTTGGGTTCAGAAAACCATCGCAGTGACTGCTTGACTGGTTTGAACCCTTTGATAATGTTGAGGCTGTGTTCGGCCAACCTGCGTGGGATTCCTAGCATATCTGAAGGGTGCCAAGCGAATATATCCCAATTTTCCCGAAGGAGGGCGCGTAACGTGCTGCCCACCACCGGATCCAGCTGTGCCCCGATGGATGCTATCTTATTGGGGTTCGTTGGGTGCACTTGAAATTTGATGATTTTGTCTGCTGGCTTGAAGGAGGTAGACTTTGATCTTTTTGCGAGGATCACATCGTCCTTGTCTACCTTTGATCGTAGGGTAGTTAATTCTTCGACCGCGAGGGCTTCGGATAATGCCTCTAAGGCTAAGTATGCCGTCTTGTTTTTGGCGCGGAGTGCTCTATCCGGATCACTTGTTAATGTGATCACTCCACTGGGCCCTGGCATTTTAAGCTTCATGTACCCGTAATGGGGTATAGCTTGAAAGTGTGAGAAAGCATTCCGTCCTAGAAGGGCGTGGTATCCGCTATGAAAGGGAACAATGTGGAAGAGTAGTTCCTCCGATCTGTAGTTGTCGGGTGTGCCGAACACTACGTCGAGCTTAATGCTTCCCGAACACCGGGCTTCGTGGCTTGGTATAATTCCTCTAAAGGTTGTGTTGGTGTGCTCAATGCGGGATTTATCAACCTGCATCTTTGCAAGCATTTCCTCATATATGAGATTTAGTCCGCTTCCTCCGTCCATAAGTACTTTAGTGAAGTGGAAGCCGTCCATTATTGGATCTACTACAAGAGCTGCTGATGCTCGGATTGGCCAGACTCGAGGTGCGTCATCGGCAGAAAAACTAATTGCTGTGTCGCTCCATGGGCTTGCAGAGCTAGTTTGGTAAACCTCGGCAAGTTCGTGATTTGCTCTCTTGCGGCAGTTGTTTGAGGAGAACGTCTTGAAGACGGTGAAGACGTCGACGTCCCTCTCCCTCGGTACGGTGGTGGCAAGAATTGCCGTACCGCTTTTTGCTACCTGCCGGAGTACCCAGCATGCTCTAAGGCAATGGTTAGGGGCATTGTCCGGGGTTGCGTGTATTTGGCAACGTGTGTCGAGTAATTCATCCAGTACGAACATGTACCTTAAAAAAGGTTTGTTTTTCTTGCCAATTGTCATGTTATTGGATGACCTGCTAGGGTATGTCCGTTTGGCCTTGATAATGTACTGTCCAGATATGGACTGTTCTAGAGGTGTATTCTGGGTTTCCAAGTATTTTCCATTGCGCGGTACTTCTATACTAGCTGCGATAATTCTGTGAAACTCAGAACACGACGTCGGTTGAGGGCGTTCAAGACTCCCTCGTCCGTGCAATTGCGGTGAAATAGGGAGACCCCTTTTTCGTCGCAGCAGTCCCTGATCTTGTTTTTAACAAGTAGGAATCTGGCCCAGAAGTGGTTGACCGTTCCCTCGGGCTGCTGCTATATGTTCGCGAGATCATCTATGTCCGGGATTCTGGATTTACTTGGAGAGTTTTTCCCAGGGTGGGTGGGTGTTGGAAATTTTGAATCGCGACCCAAAGTGATATTCGGGGTTTTGACAACCTCCGATGGTGACAATCCGGATTCGACGTGATCTAATCGCCTTTCGGGTCCGGTTTCAGTCCCAGAGCTCAAAGAACATAGAGTGTCTCCTGACCGGGACATGTTCGGCTTGATGGGTTCGGAGATCCAAACTGTTGCGGTCTCCGTCTGGAGAGGAGAAGTCTCTGTGGCTCCATCCTCAACTGCTGCTACCAGATGAGTGATCGGAGAAGGATCGATCTCATCATGGCCGGATTTAAGTCTGATCTGATCTCCTAGCGATGAAAGTCCCAGGGCGGCGATGTGATCAAGCAACTCGTTTATGGGCGAGAGTTCTGCCAAGTTCGCGTCATCGGAGTGGCCGGAATCGGCATAAAGGTGGTGCTCGATGGCCGCAGGGAGAGCGGCCGACCCGGAGGTCATGCGGGCGCATACAGCGAAACCGCCGAGCTAGAGAACCTGGCCGACAAGCAGGCTGTTTCCGAGGGTGATCCCGTCGTTGATGAATAGACGAGCCATCGATCTCTCATCGCGAGCGCACAGCGGAGCTCTCAATGAAAGCACCATTGTCGGTGTCAAAACCGGCAGATCTCGGGTAGGGGGGCCCAAGCTATGCGTTAATAGGATCGATGGTAACGGGAGACTGGGGACACGATGTTTACCCAGGTTCAGGCCCTCTCGATCGAGGTAATACCCTACTTCCTGCTATATTAATATGGATGAATATAAGTACAAAGTTGATCTACCTCGAGATCGTAATGTCTAAACCCTAAAGTCTAGCCTATGGGGGGTATTGTGATGATGATGTTCCCCTCTATAGACTAAACCCCTCAGCTTATATACACGCCAGAGGGGACCTAGGGTTACAAGGGTGACTTGGGGAGGAAGTATTTGATACATCCAGACTCTACACTTGCCTTTCTATGTAAATAAGAGTCCTGACCGAACACAGGGGAAGGTCTTCCGCTTCTTCTCTATACGGCCCACCAATACGGCCCAGCTTCAACGACCCAGATGCCTGAGGACCCCCGAATGTAGGACTCCCTCAATGCCCAGGCCTTGAGCTATCTCCGCCGGCGCGGCCTGGATCCACCCCTCCGCTTCATCGAACCACCACGCCTCCATTGTCACGGCCTTGTCTCTGCCACGCGGCCGCCCTGTATGAATCGCCTCGTCGCCATGAGTCACCTGCGTCGCCTCATCTTGCATTGGATTTGAAGCCGCCGTCTCCATGGACGTGCATCGGCAATCTGGATTTTCTCCACCGCTACGACCCGCACTCTGCTTCATTGCCGGGTCTCCCGCAGCGCGCAAGCTGCCGTCGAGCCGCCGTGCCACTGAGCTGCCCGACCTCGTCCTCTTCCCCTGCCGCAAGCCGCCGTGGCCTCGGGCCCGACCTCGTGTCGCCTGCCACCATCTTGGCGTTGTACCACTTCAGCCGTGCTCCTCCACAAGTCGCCGTTGCCGACCCGTTCGCCAAGCCGCCGCTGATGCGGCCTCGAGCTACTTCCTCCGCGGCCTTAAGCCGCCACCTCCGTTGACCTCTGTCGCTTGGTTGAGCCGGCCCTGCTGCCACCAAGTCATCTGGGTTCAAGTCGACCGCGCGACTTTATTCACGACCGCGCCTTCACCCTTGCACCGTCGGAGCGAGCCACCGCATCTGCTGCCGTGGCCTGCCTACGCCCTTGCCAACCCACTTTTTCCGGATGGACTCACCAGCGCACCAGACTACGCCGCCCAAGCCGCCTTCGCCATGAGCCCCGAGGGGTTATTCTCTGCTGCGGCCTCAACTAGACTCACCGTTGCCATAGCCTCACCTCTGCCATGACCCGCTGGCGTGTCTCCATTGCCGTGTTGCACCTCGAACCGGCTACAAGCTGCCTCGTCGGTGCCCTTCTGCCACTTAGTTCTTTTGCCTTGGAGTGATTTGAAGTCAGTAGTTGCAGTGAGATAATTTTCATCAAGATACTTGCCATGTTGCGGCGCCTCAGCTATCTGAAAGATGTCCCAGTGTTCCATGCTACAAGTGATAAAGAGAAAATCAACAAATATCTCCGATTTTTACTTTGACGGTTGACAAGTATGGCTATTTCTTGGAGAATCGCTGGAGGATGGAGATGAAGACACTTTTCATATCACACATTCCTGCGTTCCTCACTATGCTTGTGCCATGCTCCGGCCCAGTACGCCAAATCTCAAAATTAGTACTCCTATTTCACTACTACAAGTACTGCATCAGTCCAAAAAGGAGTATGGAGCATTACTATTACTACGTGCAAAAAATTCCGCGTACAGATCATCCAGACGAATCAGGTGATATCCATCTAAGTTTATTTTATTAGCGCATATTGTTTTCATCAAAGAAACAATTACTTTGGTCTGCAATATATATTTTTGTAGGATAATGATTCATTATAAAGGTGGTGCCATGTCGTGCCTATGGAGCGTGCGTTAGCATCATCATGCACCGGCGACCGCGCCCGCTTACTGCTCAACGAGGGTGCGCAAGCCGTTGACCGTGCGTTCCGGTCTACATCAACATGACATGGCTAACTCGCCCGTCTGCGCCGGCTTATAACGCCGTGGCCGACTCATCTATCTATGTTGCCTCTGAAGCCGCAATTGTCTTTGCCGTCCGTCTCTCGCGGCCTGGTCTACATCAACACACAGGGCCGCACCTGTCTACATGAGCTGTTTATTGAGTATAAAGCCAGTCATTGCTCTGGTATCCCGGTTTTATTCCAACAAATTGGAGGCGAATTATCATATATTATCAGCCGCCGTCTGCACTCGATGGCTCAATGGGTAGGCGCACAAATCACCGCCACTACAGTTTGGTTAACTTCAAACAACCAGTTGGAATGAACCATTGGCCGAGTTGCTGACACGGCTCATATGGGATCATTTATAACCCTCTGTAGTCAACTCAACCTTCTGGGGATTCACATCGCGCTATCAACACCAATTATATACATCTTATGCTATGGTCAAATCTGGAGAATCTCAAGCCAACTCCTCGAGTCGTCTTGAGACTCGGGGGCTATGATGACATGACTCAGTAAATGATTGCCAGTTTAATGCAGATTTAATAACTCCGGGTCAGTGGAGGGAAGATAACCCGGTCTCGGACGCTGCTGCTGTATTGATGAAAATTTAAAGGCCGTCAGAATTATTCCGGCTCAAATGAAGAATTCCTGTTTAACATCCGGCTCATGGGAAGTCTGTCTCTCACAAAGCTTTGAAGCTATCAATATCCGGTTTAAAAATTCCGGCTCAAAAAGAATTAATCTCTCACAAAGTTCGAGTTCTCGAAAAAATGAAAGGTTGCCAAAGAGAGCTTGCTGCCATGATGCGCGGTTCAAACATGGGTATCCTGCCTTGTTGGCTTTCATATTATTGATTACTTGGGGGGCTTCCTGCTCATTGATCATAGCTATGATTACCCTCTTGATCCGGCTTACACGCCTTGTTACAAAACACTTGGGGACTTGCTACCCAGGTTAAAGGGACCAAAGAGAGTTGGATGCACAACATAACTCAAACATAGGTACCCGTCGTGGTTTTTTCACGGCAGATCTCCTAGCGTGAGGACTTAGTGATGAGGCCGCGCATCTATGTGGTAGCTTGAGAGGGGTTGAGCGGAATCGAGAGACGCAACACAGGACAAAGATTTAGACAGCTTCGGGCCCCGGGAAACATCATCCGGTAATAGCCCTACATGTTGTTTGAGGCTAGATCTCATTATGACCCTCATGGAGTAGCCGCATAAGCCGACTCTCCTTCTTGTGTCTAACCCTAGAGATTGTTTGTTGTCCCCTCTCCCTCTTTTGGGGAGCCCCGCCCCTCCTTATATATATTGAAGGGGCGGGTTACATGACTAGTCCTAGTAGGATTAGGATTACTCTATTACAAGTGGAGTCCTAGTATTGCTTCCTTGGTAGGAGAATATTCCTTCTGCTTTCCTCATAAACCAGCCCACCATAACATGAACCGGCCTTCTCGGCCTTGGGCCTTGTCATCCGTCCGTCGTCCGCCGGGTTACCAGTGAGTCATACTAACCAGGCAGGTTGCTTGTAAACCATCTGGTTAGGGCAGGTCGCCAGTGAATCGCCAAGTGTAAACCGTCAAATAAACTGCCAAGTCCGTTCGGGTCATATTTCCGGCCGGTTTACACCGCGGGGTATATCCCGACAGTACCCGCTGAGCACAACTCATAAATATGTCACTTGGGGGCTTCCTGTTCAAACATAGGTGTATTCACCAAAGAGAACATAACATTACTACCCTCTTGACCAGGTTATCTTGTTCAAACATAGGTGTATTCACCAAAGAGGACATAACCTTCCCGGGCATCCTACCTGTATACCAGCTGCTTCTTCATCAGGTAATCCTGATTGACCCGTCGAACTCTTAACAATCAATCTTTTATGGTGTATTCACCAAAGATCCTGAGCTTGTTAAGGTTAAAACACCAGTTTGTCATGTGAGAGCACGGCTTATAGATAGTCAGGATAGATCCAGGCTCATAAGCCGCCTTCCTTGAAACTTGGATAAATCGGCCTGTGATGCATGATGCTACTCCGACCCCGCGTACTCCTGATAAGTCTACCTTTAAATAAGACCTAAAATTATCTGGGTTCAAATGTTGGTTGGGACATGTGAGAGCTGGCTCACGGAAAGCGCATACCTTCCAGTGGCCATCAGGCTAGTTTCATTGAAGAAGAAAGTTTGGTTTGGCGGCCTGCAAAAGCCTCGGATTTTTTGATTTTTGATTTTGGCTTTATATCATCTTTTTTTCTTACCATATGGTTTTTACGAATCGAGCCAAGCTGCCCTGTTTATGTCTCATATTTGAAGCATCTCCGGGTCTTTGCAACCCGCCAGAATGGCAGACTCTAAGTCATCAGAGAATAATAATCTTATGCTTATAGTTATGGCTCTAAAAACTCTTCCTGCACGGATCTGATAAGCCGACAGTCTAAGCAACTACCACAGGGCACTTGTGATCTGTTTGTGTGCAAGGTAATGTTAAATCTAATTTGCATAAATCAACGCTATTATAAATCATTGGATTGTTACCTTCACTACATATGGCGACGTAAGCCGGTGGTATAAATCAAACCTACAGGTGTGTTTTCCTGGTTATATGAATATATGCGAGGTTTGATAACCCGCCTTGGCCATGAATCTTAAATGGCCAGTATGTTTAGGATTGAATGGCCTTATTGTTAGTCTTTTCTACAAATGCATAAGATTATATTATGTTTGGGTTGTTAATCGCCCTGGCTTTTAACGTTAAGTCGCCAGGGCATATGTTGTTTAAAATCTGTGCATGATTTGCACAGCTATGACTTACCAAAATGATTAAGTTCAAGCCCATCATAAAAAATTGAAATTGGTGTCTCAAAAGGGTTATCAATTATTGATTTTCTCAAAGGCTATAAGCCGTCGGGTTATAAAGATTCCGACTTACAATGAATGCACATTAAGCCGCCATCGGCCAAGTGCCGCCAAGTGTTTAAATTATGGATTTACTTGTCAACCGATAATGTATTCAAATCTTTAATAGCCAAACTTGGTTGGATTGTCATGATGATATTAAATGATTGAGGTTTTCATACCGGATTATATTATTCTAATCTTGGATAGCCAACATGGCTGGATTTTTATTATGGTTATCAATAACCTGTATTATGATTGAGGTTTTCAAAGTCGCTTCAGCTATTGTTTCTTTATCAATGTATATGATTTATTCTGCAGTGGAAGGAATAGTCCCGAGTCGCTGCATGCTTACGACCCAGCACTTAGGGGCTACATTATTCAAATCATGATTATATCAAATATGGAAGTCCCATGTTGCTGCAAGCATGCACCATGACACTTGGGGGGCTAATGCATACTTGCTCTTTGTTGAGACAAACTCACCTGCTGACCCGGACAAATGACATGATCCGGTTTATAAAATCTACAAGATGGAATATTGGTTTTTGGTAGGATGCTTAGTCCTGGCTTATTCATGTCTGATTAAGCCGGCCCTTGGGGGCTACACATGCAAAGTTGAAGTGCTAAGTCCCAGTTCATATTGAAGACATAAAACGGCCCTTGGGGGCTACCAGTTGCTCCTATCAAAAATTCAAGGTACACACATTTTAAGCCATTATATTCAAGGGTCCACTTCTCAGTTGGTAGAGTACAAAGCTCTTAACCTTATGGACGTGGGTTCAAGCCGTATGGTGGGGGTTACATCATATGATGTTATTTTTAATGAAGTACATATAAAGTGCCAGCTCAGTATTTTCTTACTGAGACAGCCCTTGGGGGCTACATGTTGCTGTTCAAGTCTACATGATCATATCTACGAAGTCCCTGCTCATTATTGTATAATGACCCGACCCTTGGGGGCTACACTGGTTGAAGGTTTTACGCGCATAAGGCAATTACAAGTCCCAAGTTGCGGCAAGCATGACAACCCGACACTTGGGGGCTACATATGTGTAATATTTAGTTTTGACTAGTGATTGAGATGAACAACCTGGATTTCTTCAAATTGCAGCATTTATATTGAAGCAAGTCTTAAGCTGTTACTACACTCCCTTCTTAAGACTTGGGGCCTACAGGTGATATGCATATAAAGGAGGTACATTTTCAAGCTTGATGTTAGCAACAATTATGACCCGGTGCTATCAATATTTACAAACTGGGCATTTTGGCAATGATAAACCGGCAAGTTCTACATCTTCAAGCCGGCTGAAAATCAGATGAGTATTTCAAGACCAATATTTTTGTTAAGCGTTGGGAGCTGAATCAAATGAATTATTCTTCACAATATTTTTTCTGGGAGAAATCAATGTCAACAAATTGATTATGAAGCTGGCTTATTGACCCGGATTTTCTAAAAAACAGGAAATGACAAGGACATAAGGATGACCAGGTGCCGGCTTACAAGAATATTTAACCCGGAGCACAACCTGTCAAATTTGTTCTTGTGTTTATGTTGCAAATAAGTTTACCATGGATAAATCCAAGCTAAACTGGGGGCTAATGTCGGGGATATACCCCGCGGTGTAACCCACCGGATGTATGACCCGGCTGGAGCTTGGCGACTCACTAGCGACCCGCCCGGACCTAGTGGTTTACGGGCAACCCGCCTGAACATTACGACTTACTGGTGACCCAGCGGGCGGGTCAGACGGACGACAAGACTCAACGGCCCAGAAGGCAACTCGTGGGAAGGCCGGCTCATGTTCTGGTGGGCCGGCTTAAGAAGGAAGACGTAAGGAATAATTCCCTTACAAGGGAAGCAAGACTAGGATTCCACTTGTAATAGAATAGTCCTAATCCTACTAGGACTCCTCATGTAACCCACCCCTCCAACTTATATAAGGAGGGGCAAGGCTCCCCAAGAGAAGAAGAAATAATCTCTAGGGCTAGACACAACTAGAGGAGAACCAGCTGATACGGCGACTCCCTCATGACCATAATGAGACCTAGGCACAGACAACATGTAGGGCTATTTCCGGATGATGTTTCCCGAGGCCCGAAGCTGTCTAAACCCTTGTCTTGTGTTGCATCTCTCGATTCCGATCAACCCCATTCAAGCTAATACATAGTCGCATTGGCCTCACGCAAGTCCTCACACTAGGACATCTGTCGTGACAAATCCACGACACATAGTACATACATGTTTTTGTAATTTGAATAAATAACGACAAGGTAGCAAGTAACAAAAGTGAGCGCAGTCGGTATTGCAGTGCTTGGAAACAAGCCCTAGGGTTCATACTTTCACTAGTGCAATATCTCAATAGTGATAACATAATTGAATCATATAGCAATCCCTCAATGTGCAACAAAGAATCAATCCAAAGTTGTTATCAATAGCGGAGAACATAATATGAAATTTTTGTAGGTAACAAACTACCTCAAATTGAACTTTCTGATCAATCAAATGAGCCATCCCTATAAGTGTCACAAACAACCCTAGAGTTCATACTAAAATAACACCATATGATACGCATCAACCAACTCTAATGTCACCTAGATACCCCAATATCATCACAAGTATTCACGAGTCAATTATTTGATATGCATAAAACAATTTTAGATTCGTAATATTAAATCCAACACAAATAACTTCAAAGAGTACCCCAAAGTTTCTATCAGAGAAAGTAGGAACATGCATCAACCTCTATGCCTAGATTACCCCACTGTTGCCGCGGGAATCCACAAGTTGATTACCAAAACATATATCAAGTGACTTAATAGAATACCCCATTATCACCACGGGTATCCATATGCAAGACATACATCAAGTGTTCTCAAATCCAAAATATTCAAACCGGTAATAATGAAATCTCAAAGGGAAAGGCTCAATTCATCACAACAAGATAGAGAGGGATGAATACCATATGATCCAACTATAATGACAAAGCTCATAGCACATCAAGATCGTGCCAAATCAAGAACACGAGAGAGAGAGAGAGAGAGAGAGAGAGAGAGAGAGAGAGAGAGAGAGAGAGAGAGAGAGAGAGAGAAAGAGAGAGATCAAACTCATAGCTACTGGTACATAGCCTCAACCTCGAGGGTGAACTACTTCCTCCTCGCCACGGAGATCACCGGGATGATGAATATGGCCTCCGGTGATGATTTCCCCCTCCAATAGGGTGCCGGAAAAGGCCTCATGATAATATTGCTTTGGAACAGAGGCTTGCGGCGGTGGAGTGGAAGTTCTAGGTTTCTTTATGGGGGTTTCCTGATTTATAAGATTTTTTTGCATAAGTTTCAAGTCTGGGGGAGTCTCGAGGGACCCACGAGCTCAGGGGGCACGCCCTTGGGGAGGGGGTGCCCCGAGGCTTGTGGCTCTCCTGGACCTCCTCTGGTCCTCCTTCGATACTCCGTGGGTTGCTTCTTGTCCATAAAAATCTCCATAAAGTTTCGTGGCATTTGGACTTCGTTTGGTATAGTTTTTCAGCGAAAAAATATAGCCAAAAAACAAGAACTCGCACTGGGCACTAGGTCTATAGGTTAGTCCATCAAAATCATATAAAAGTGCACCAAAACCATATAAAATTGTTGTAAACATGGCATGAATACTTGATAAATTATAGATACATTGGAGACATCAGGAGTGAACTCCCCCTGGACATGTCATTAAGTTCTAGGGTTCTCCACTAGTCCCTATTGTACTGACTAGGGATGAAGGGAGATAGACCCTGTCACTACCTATCTCCTCAACCAATCTGCTCACCAACATAAATCATCCAATTTCCTTAAGTGCCTAATGCTACGTGGGCTCCCTTCACAACACCATGAGACAATCAACGCACACATATAAAGAGAATAATCAGACCGTTTATTCAATAAAGTACTAATCATGCAAGGGTTTATCCAATTACCCAAGAACTAATACAACTACTCAAACATGAGAGATAGAGAGAGAGAACAAGTTACAAGCTAACACAGTCGATGGAGGAGAGGAACATGGTGACGGTGATGATGATGGTGGAGGCACCAGCGGTGGTGATGGAGATGGTGGTGGTGCAGGTGATGAAGACCGCACTATCCCGAAGGCCTATGCGCATGGTGGAGGTTACTCCTCTTCTTCTTCTTGCCTGGGCCCTTCTCTTCTCTATGGAGGTGGTCTTGGAGCAACAATGGAGATGGATGAGGGCTGTGTGTAGATGTATGATGGATGATCACTACGAAAAACACTTCCGTGATAATACATGTTTGTCATAGTAGGTCACGTTTTCTATCACACATGTACATCTGTGATGATTTTATGATAGAATAAATATAGTCATACATGTGTTGTGTAGAAGTGTTCCATGAGAATACTCCATTTATCATCATGGAAGTGTCCACTTCGATAAATGACGTGTCATGGAAGTGTTTTCGTCAAGGGTGACGACACATGGCAGCCACCATAACGGGTCACCGTTAAGCTATCGGGTGCCGGTTTTGGATCTGATACCCACTAACAGCCCCATTCAATGATGATTTTCCATGTGTCATTTTCTCATTCAACAACGGAACCACGCGACAGATCTGTGTTGCGTCAGCTGTCGCCCATCCAACGGATGATACATGCAAATGAAACTGCAATACATGGCGCGGCCCAACAGTGTACCATTTACATAAAAAAGCCGACCCAACCAAAGTTATCGGACCGGTCCATTGACGGCCTACATGAACACGACCCATTTACATGCACACTATGTAGGGCCCATATGAATAGTGTCAATTTGGCCCGTCAGCGAGCCATTGTGGATTTGTCATCATTGCGGTCCATGGTCACTTCTCGTCTATTAACAATCCGCTATGTATTTGGGCCCAACTACGGCCCAGTGTGTTTCTGTCGTGTTGAAGGTCGTGGTACATTTAGGCCCATCTGTTTCCCGATGATAATTTTGTCCCATGTACGGACCGTGCTCGAGTTGCGCCATTTTCGGCCATGTCTGACTTTCGGCCCTTTAGCGGCCACTGTTGAGTTGGACCATTTCCAGCACGATATGTCTTTTAGTACGTTAATGGCTGGCGCTACCCATGGCCCGTGTGTGGCTTGACGTGATGTTTGGCCTCTTAACGACCCATATTCTCGATGACACAAATCCAGGCCACCTGCACTTTCGTCTGTTAAAGGCTCGTCTAGTAAGTCAGCGCATTTATGACCCGTGCTAGCTTTCATCCTGTTAATGACCTGCCATGTAAATGGGCCAACAATGTCTGGAGATTCATTTCGGCCTGACAATGGGCTCTTTTGCACATTTTAGGCTCAATCATCCTTTGGCCTACTAGAAGCCCTGTGTATCTTCTTGTTGGGAACGTTAAATGGAAAACAATTTTTTTCCTATGAAACACCGAAGATCTCATCTATGGTGATGCTGGAAACGAGAGGGGAGTATGTGTACACACCCTTGTACACCAAAAGCTTTAATGATCTAGAGATTGTGGTTGACATAGTCGTACTCCTTCGCGATCCAATCTGATCCAAGCACCGCACAAGCGACACCTCTGAGATGTGCACACATACGACTCGATGACGTCTCTGCATTCTTGATCCAGCAAGCACTACCAAATTTGTTCTATTTTGTGATGTTTCACATGTTTCATGTATAACACTTTTTCAGCATGGAAAATACACTCGTGACGTTTTCCGACCGTCACCCCCACCACGATCGCATTTCAGGTGACGAGACAAATAATGTCATCGATTGCCATTTTCGTTGATGGCCCATAAAGTCACCTACGATATCCCAAATTGTCGCCTAAGATCTTTTTTCACAATGATAATCCCATCATCGGTGATTGGTCTGTGGGTTTGACTTGTCAAAGATTCTGACATGTGGGGCCAGCAGTTGGTGATGTGGCTACTTCCATGTGGGCCTCGTTGGGTTTTATTGTTGATGGTCCCGTCATTAATAACTGGTCGTCTGTTTTGACTGGTAAAAGCTGCTGACAAATGGGCCCATAAGATGCTGACGTGGCTGCTTACATGTGGGACCATGTGTTGTTTTTTGTTGATGATGTATCGGCTAATGGGTTAATGGTTCTAACATGTGGGCCCGTTTTTGTGCTGACATGGCTGCCGGCAGGTAGGTCCACACCTGGGTGACGTGGCTTCTTACACATGGGACCATACACTTTTGACGCTGTTCATGACCGTCACAACATTTAGGCGTGATCAATTTGTATTATATTGCAATTGGCAGTCACATTTGATACAATATTGATTTTAAAAATTAATTTAATATGAATTCATGCAAAATTTGAATTTCAATCCAAATTCAACAGTCATTGCTTTTAGTAAACCGCAACCTTCACAGTTGTCAAACAGACTGCATAAGACGTTACAATAGCCAATCATGGGCCATAGTTCCAGAATGAAAATCAGACACATATGACTTAGTTGCATTGCCCACATATCATAGGATTGGCTAGGTTCTTCTTGTTTGCTCTACGTGGGAAGTGTTCATTGATTCAAGACAGTTATGCAGATAGAACATGCCCAATTTCAGACTTTAAATTTCACCTCGTTGCCCTGGCATGGCCTTCTTGACACCTTCTAGAACTTTTTCATGCTCTGCAAGGGTAATCTTCATAGATTCTTGGCAATGCTATGTATCTGGAATGAGATGCTTCACAGCTACATGTTCTAGCTCACGCTCTTCCAGGGCCTTGCAACAACTTTAGATTGCAACCATGCCATGGCCTTCTTCATATCATCTACTTCGTCGTGCTTGTTAACCATGGCATGCTGCAGGCCTTCTGGTTGTTCCTGCTGCACTCCCAGAGCATTGATGACAGCGTGAGATTGTTGTTTATCGGGCCAAACACTTGCAATATTGCCATCATTTGAGAATCCTAAGTTTCCCTACATACAAAATTTATAGAGGTTACAACATATACAATAATTCCAAATTGTACATGCATCTACCAGAGTATAAAGTGGTTGGGTGAACTAAGACGATCTTACTTATTAAGGAAGTGTTTACATAAAAGAGATGAGCTACTAATACGTCTCTGTCGTATGTACTTTTCCTAATGCTTTTCCTCTTGTTTTGGACTCTAATTTGGATGATTTGAATGAAACTAACCCGGACTAACGCTGCTTTTAGTAGAACTACCATGGTGTTGTTTTTGTGTAGAAATAAAAGTTCTCAGAATGGAATGAAGCTTTTTAGAGAATTATTTCAATATAAAAGAAAAATACTAGAGCCAAGAACCACCGGAGGGGGCCCCTGGGTGAGCAAAACCCACCAGGGCGCCCCCTCCAGGCAAACCTGGTGGCCCCACTGACCCTGAATCTGACTCCTTAAATACGTAAATTTGTAGAGAAAAATCAGGGACGAAGAATTATCTCATTTCACGATACGGAGCTGCCGCCACATCCCATTCTTCGTCGGGAGGCCAGATCTGGAGTCTGTTTGGGGCTCTGGAGAGGGGGATCTTCGATCTTCATCATCACCAACCCTCCTTAATAACTAATTCCATGAAGCTCTCCACCGAAAGTGAGTAATACCTTCATAGGCTCACTGGTCGGTGAGGAGTTGGATGAGATTCATCATGTAATTGAGTTAGTTTTGTTAGGGCTTGATCCCTAGTATCCATTATGTTCTGAGATTGATGTTGTTATGACTTTGCCATGCTTAATGCTTGACACTTTGGGCCCGGGTGCCATGATTTCAGATCTGAACCGTTTATATTATCACCATTATATCTATGGTCTAGATTCGATCTTGCAAGTCATATTCACCTACTATGTGTTATGATCCGTAAACCTCAGAGTGACAATATTCAAGATACTTTTCGGCGATGGCCGTAGTTTGAGGAGTTCATGTATTCACTATTTGTTAATGCTTTGTTCCCGTTCTTTATTAAAAGGAGTCCTTAATATCCCTTAGTTTCCTTATGGACCCTGCTGCCACGGGAGGGTAGGACAAAAGATGTCATACAAGTTCTTTCCATAAGCACGTATGACTATTTACGGAATACATGCCTGCATTATATTTATGAACTGGAGCTAGTTTTGTATCAGCCTAGGTTATGACTGTTATATGGTGAATATCATCCAACGAAATCAGCGATCCAATGCCTAGAAATTTCCTACACATTGTTCTTGCTAAGTTACTATTGCTGTTGTTACTGTTACAACTGCTACAAAATCATTGCTATCACTGTTACCGTTGCTATTACTGTTATCACTGCTATCAAAGCTATCATATTACTGTGCTACTGATCACTTTGTTGCAGATAATTAATCTCTAGGTGTGGCAGAATTGACAACTCAGTTGCTAATACTTGCAAATATTCTTTGGCTCCCCTTGTGTCAAATCTATAAATTTGGGTTGAATACTCTACCCTCAAAAACTGTTGCGATCCCCTATACCTGTGGGTTATCAAGGCCTTTTTCTGGCACCGTTGCCAACGAGCATAGCTATATTTATTGAGTCACTTGGGATTATTATCTATTTATCAGTATGAGGAATATGAAGGATGATAGAACTAAGATCTTTCCCTCAACAACGAGGGGAGGTAAGGAATTGTCATCACACTCTGCACTTGATTCTCCTTCAGTTATAAGTAAGCTTGCAACACCACAATCTGCTATTAATCCTTATACATCACAAGTTATTTATGATGCTACTTCTGCTATGAATGATGCTTATGATGATGCTAGTACCTTGCTTGATAAGGCTGTGCCATTAGGTGAACTAGTTGATGAGCAACTTGCAAGAATTAAAGATACTAAGAATTCTAAAACTGATGATATCGTTGAAACTGATGAAGTACTTGAAGGTGAAAAATCTTGAAACACGTATTAGATCTAGTCATCCTAAATATGAATTGCCTAAGGTACCCGAAGGCTATTTGATACGTCTCCAACGTATCTATAATTTTTGCTTGTTCCATGCTGTTATGTTATCAATATTGGATGTTTTATAATAATTTTATAGTCAATTTATATCATTTTTTGGTACTAACCTATTGACATAGTGCCAAGTGCCAGTTGCTGTTTTCTGCAAGCTTTTTACATTGCAGGAAATCAATATCAGGCAAAGTACAAATGTCCCGAAACTCCACGAAGAATTTTTATGGACCAGAAGGAACGTAATGGGCCCTGGCTGCGCCTGGGGGGTGCCCCGTGGGGGGCACAAACCACCAGGGCGCTCCAGGAGGCCCAGGCCCGCCCTGGTGGGTTGTGCCCATCTCGGCTACCCCCGGACCGCCTCTTTACTCTATAAATACCCTAATATTTCCAGAAACCCTAGGGGAGTCGATGAAATATTCATCCAGCTGCCGTAGAGTCCAGAACCACCAGATCCAATCTAGACACCATCTCGGATGGGGTTCACCACCTCCATTGATGCCTCTCCGATGATGCATGAGTAGTTCTTTGTAGACCTTCGGGTCTGTAGTTAGTAGCTCGATGGCTTCCTCTCTCTCGCTGAATTCTCAATACAATGGTCTCTTGGAGATCCATATGATGTAACTCTTTTTGCGGTGTGTTTGTTGGGATCTGATGAACTTCGAGTTTATGATCAGTTATATATTTTTATATTCATGAAAGTATTTGAGTTTCTTTGATCTCGTTTATGCATGATTGCTTATACCCTTGTATTTCTTCTCCGATATTTGGGTTTTGTTTGGCCAACATGATCTATTTATCTTGCAATGGGAAGAGGTGCTTTGTAGTGGGTTCGATCTTATGGTGCTTGATCCCAGTGACAAAAAGAGAACAGACAACGTATGTATTGTTGCTACTAAGGATAAAACGATGAGATCTATATCTACGCAATAGATAAACGGATCTTGTGTCCATCATGTCATCGTTCTTATTGCATTACTCTGTTTTTCCATTAACTTAATATACTAGATGCATGCTGGATAGCGGTCGATGTGTGGAGTGATAGTAGTAGATGTAGGCAGGAGTCTGATACGTCCATTTTGCATCATGCTTATATGTTGATATTTATTGCATTATGGGCTGTTATGACATGTTTTGTCACAATACTTATGCCTCTTCTCTCTTATTTTACAAGGTTTACAAGAAGAGGGAGAATGCCGGCAGCTGGAATTCTGGTTGGAAAAGGAGCAAACTCTGGAAACCTATTCTGCACAACTCCAAAAGCCCCGAAACTCAACAGAACTCCGTCTCAGAAAATATAAAAAATATCCGGCGAAAGAAGTCCATGAGGGGGGCCACCGGCTGTCCACGAGGGTGGGGCGCGCTCCCCTGTCTCGTGGGCCCCCCGATGCCCATCTTCTCCTATATGAGGTGTTTTGACCTGGAAAAATCACAAGGACGCTTACGGGACCTGACGCCGCCGTCTCGAGGCGGAATCGAGGCGGAAACCAATCTAGGACTCCGGCAGAGCTGTTCTGCCGGGGATACTTCCCACTGGGAGGGGGAAATCGTCACCGCCGTCATCACCAACAACTCTCCCATCTTGGGGAGGCCGATCTTCATCAACATCTTCACCAGCACCATCTCCTTTCAAATCCTAGTTCATCTCTTGTATCCAATCTTTGTACCCAAACCTTAGATTGGTACCCGTGGGTTGCTAGTAGTGTTGATTACTCCTTGTAGTTGATGCTAGTTGGTTTATTTGGTGGAAGATCCTATGTTCAGATCCATTATGCATATTAATACCCCTATGATCATGAACAATATTATGTCTTGTGAGTAGTTACTTTTGTTCCCGAGGACATTGGAGAAGTCTTGCTATTAGTAGTCATGTGAATTTGGTCTTCGTTCGATATTTTGATGAGATGTATGTTGTCTCTCCTCTAGTGGTGTCATGTGAACGTCGACTACATGACACTTCACCATTATTTGGGCCTAGAGGAAGGCATTGGTAAGTAATAAGTAGATGATGGGTTGTTAGAGTGACAGAAGCTTAAACCCTAGTTTATGCGTTGCTTCGTAAGGGGCTGATTTGGATCCATATGTTTCAGGCTAGGGTTAGGTTTACCTTAATACTTCTTTTGTAGTTGCGGATGCTTGCATTAGAGGTTAATCATAAGTGGGAGGCTTGTCCAAGTAAGGTAGCACCCAAGCACCAGTCCACCCACATACCAAATTATCAAAGTACCGAACGCAAACCAGATGATCGTGATGAAAACTAGCTTGACGATAATTCCCATGTGTCCTCGGGAGCGCTTTCCTTTATATAAGAGTTTGTCCACGATTTTCCTTTGCTACAAAAAGGATTGGGCCACCTTGCTGCACCTTATTTACTTTTACCTTTTGTCACTTGCTACCAATTACCTTATCACAAAACTATTTGTTACCTATAATTTCAGTGCTTGAAGAAAATACCTTACTGAAAACTGCCTATCATTTCCTTCTGCTCCTCGTTGGGTTCGACACTCTTACTTATCGAAAGGACTATGATAGATCCCCTACACTTGTGGGTCATCAAGACTCTTTTCTGGTGCCGTTGCTGGGGAGTGAAGCGCCTTTGGTAAGGAAAAATTTATATAGTGTGCTGAAATTTATTGTCACTTGTTAGTATGGCTCAAAATCGTTTGAGGGGCTTGTTCGGGGTATCTTCATCCCGAACAGAAGAGCAAAGAGTTGCTCCTCAACCTACTGCACCTACTGAAAATTCTTGCTTTGAAATTCCTTCGGGTATGATAGAAAAACTGCTTGAATATCCTTTTACAGGAGACAGAACATTGCATCCCGATTTACATCTAATCTATGTGGATGAAGTTTGTGGATTGTTTAAGCTTGCAGGTATGCCCGAGGAGGTTATCAAGAAGAAGGTCTTCCCTTTATCTTTCAAAGGGATATGCATTGACATGGTTTAGGCTATGTGATGATATGGGATCATGCAACTATAACCGTCCGAAGTTGGAATTTCATCAGAAGTTCTACCCTATGCACCAGGTTCATCGTGATCGTAATTATATTTATAATTTCTGGCCTCGTGAAGGAGAAAGCATCGCTCAAGCTTGGGGGAGGCTTAAGTCAATGTTATATTCATGCCCCAATCATGAGCTCTCAAAAGAAATGATCATTCAAAATTTTTATGCTCGGCTTTCTCTCAATAATCGCTCCATGCTTGATAATTCTTGTTCTGGCTCTTTTATGATGAAGACTGTTGAATTCAAATGGGATTTATTGGAAATAATTAAAATCAACTCTGAAGATTGGGATCTCGATGAAGGTAAGGAGTCAGGTATGACCCCTAAGTTTGATTGTGTTAAAGCTTTTATGGATACCATGTTTTCCGTGAGTTTAGCACTAAATATGAACTTGACTCTGAGATAGTAACTTCTTTCTGTGAATCTTTTGCTACTCATGTTGATCTCCCCAAGGAGAAGTGGTTTAAATATCGTCCCTCTATTGAAGTAAAAGTAGTTGAACCTATTAAAGTTGAAGAAAAGACTATCACTTATAATGTTGATCCTGTTATTCCTACCGCTTATATTGAGAAACCACCTTTCCCTGTTAGGATCCTGCTCAAGCTTCAACTGTAGTTCGCAAAAGTAATACTAGAACACCTACACCCTCTGAGCAAATTAAAGTTGAACCTAGTGTTGCTATGGTTAAAGATCTCTTGGTAGAAGACTTAGATGGACATGTCATTTACCTCCAAGAAGATTCTGCTAGAATAGCCAAACCCAATGCTAGGAACAAACATAGACCTATTGTGGGCTTGCCTGTTATCTCTGTTAAGATAGGAGATCATTGTTACCATGGTTTATGTGACGTAGGTGCTAGTGCGAGTATTATCCCTCATGATTTATATCGAGAAATTATGCATGATATTGCACCTGTTGAGTTAGAAGGGATTGATGTTACTATTAAGCTTGCTAATAGAGATACTATTTCACCAGTTGGGATTGTTAGAGATGTTGAAGTCTTGTGTGGGAAGATTAAATACCCTGCTGATTTTCTTGTTCTTAGTTCCCCACAAGATGAATTTTGTCCCATTATATTTGGTAGACCCTTCTTGAATACTATTAATGCCAAGATAGACTGTGTGAAAGATATTGTTACTATGGGGATAAGTCTCATGATTTTAACTTTGCTAAATTCCATAGATAACCCCTTGAAAAGGAACCACCCAGTAAGGATGAAATTATTGGTCTTGCTTCTATTGCCGCGCCACCTAATGATCCTTTAGAACAATACTTGCTAGACCATGAAAATGATATGCATATGAATGAGAGAAGGGAAATAGATGAAATATTCTTTAAACAGGGACCCGTACTGAAAAACAACTTGCCTGTTGAAATCCTAGGGGATCCTCCTCCACCCAAGGGTGATCCAATGTTTGAACTTAAACCTTTACCTGATACTCTTAAGTATGTTTATCTTGATGAAAAGAAGATATATCCTGTTATTATTAGTGCTAACCATATAGAGCAGGTGTAATGCCCAGGATGGGACTATACCTCCTACGTGTCGAGTCACGACTTAAAGGTATAAGCCCATTCTGGAATGATCTCAAGTTCGGTATCTTTGCACATCTCATGTAAAAATAGGGATGAAAAGAAAAGAGATAGTTGGCTTACACTCGCCACATCACACAATTCATTACATAGTCAAACATCATCCAAATAACATCACAACCCGTCTACGGGTGAAGATCCAAAAGAAAGATACCAAACATACATAAAACCACAGGTTCGAATCGCCCCTAGTAGAAACCACCACTGATCATCGGGATAGTGCACGTAGTAACGGCTACGTTCCTCATCGTACTCCCTGTATAACTCTGTGCCATCACCTGAGTAGTTCACCATGGTACCTGCATCTGGTGTGGTGTAGAATCTGTGAGCCACGGAGGACTCAGCAATCCCGTTCCCGCGTAGTAGAACTATCCAAGCCTTGGGTGTGGAACAAGGCTGAAGAAAGATAAAAGGTTGCAGCAGCACTAGCACTAACTTACGTAATAAGAGCGAGAAGAGAAATGCCACGAGCGACAAGGTGATCACGAAGTGATCCTATCTAAGCACGTCAAACATAACCCCACCATGTTCACTTCCCGAACCCCTTTCTGAAAATGACCGTCACGGTACTCATGCTGGTAGTGTGTTCTGAACATGGTGTCAAGTTTTCTACAACCGGATATTAACAAATTCCCATCTGCCACATAACCGCGGGCACGGCTTTCGAAAGTTCAAAACCTTGCAGGGGTGTTCCAACTTGGTCCATTACAAGCCCACGATCCGCGGAGTCGCAACTCCAAGGTGGGAAGGCCCGAGTATTCTCGGAATCCCGTGCTCAAGATACTCCGACTAAGGTAACACTAATACAGCAAATCCTCCCGGCGTGCCGACACCCTGATAGTAGCCGCGCGTATCTCGTCTCAGGCCACGACCGGATGGGTGATCCCATAGGTTTTTACCAGCCCTCGGGTTCCCCCAAGGTGGCCCCGCGTAACCCCCAGTTTGGACCAACACTCATGTGGAGCACTGGCCCGGGTTGTTGATTAAGAAGAGGGTTTATAACTCCCTATGCAAGTTTTTAGTTGTTTAGGCAAATGGAGTACCAATGTTGGGACTTGCTGGAAAAGACTTAGCGCTAACCGGTTTATCGAGGGGGTCCCACAACCCCAACCGTGTGAGGAACGCATAATCAAGGAACATAACACCGGTTTATATGGTTCCTAGGCGGCATGAGTGGAATAAATCACCAAGCAAGAGGCTTAGCCTTCCACCCATTACCAATATATAGATGATTTCATTAAAGAGTTTATATAGTGTGATATCCCAACAAGCTTCAACATGAAGCAAGAATCTTCAAATCTGCTCCTGCAACTAACAATGCTATAAGAGGGGCTGAGCGAAGCCTACGTAGCCAATCAAAGGTTTGCATAGGTTGGGTGGTTAACAGATTCATGGTTACAATAGGAGGCTAACAAACAAACATGGGCATCGAGGCAATAAGCTAAAGAGCGAGACTTCTAGCAATAGGCAAAGATAGTAATGATATCTGGGTCAGGTCATCTTGCCTGTCGAGTCGTCGATGGGATCGTAAGACGGCTCCTCGTTCTCAACCTCGGTAGTAACCTCGTTCTCGTACTCGGTCTCGGCTTCCGGCTCTACTCAACACAAGAACACACGAGGCACGAAATCAAACAAGGTGCAATGCGCAAACTACATGATGCATGTATGATGCACTTAGGATGCACTGCAGATGCACATAGGATGCACAACATGACAACATAGTAAGCACGGAGAAACAGCACAAGAACAAAACAATTTACTCAAGCAAGTAGGATGCAAGACAAGTCTATTTAGGATGCAAAACATGGCAAGGTAGGAAGCACAGAGAAACAACACAAGAAACAGCAGGTTTAAATGAGGCCGGAAACTACTTAAGACAAATCCGGTAAGCCCTCATGTGCATAGTTTGAAATTAGTCCAGATCTGAACAAACCTTAAGTTAAAGTTGTTAAACAGCAAGTTAACATGCACCATGATCATCTACACGAAATTCTAGTCAAATTTCATATAAAGTTTGTTTAAAACGGAGGTACGGTCTAGAAGATATGATCAAAACAAGATAAGCATGGCAACGGTGCAAGAAGCACCCAAACGTCAAGCAAACATACTCCAAACATGTTAACAAGATGATATTATGAATCTACATACAAAATCACACAAGTTTCATATAGGACTTGCTCAAAACGGAGCAACAGACTAAAAGATACACCCGAAACAAGAAACAATGCAAAGCTGAAATTAACAGCCACATAGCAACTTGGAAGCAAGAAATATATACTCTACAGCACTCAAACATGGTGACAAGAAGCATGGACATGAAGTAGACATATCCTACAGCAAACAACTCCATTGGAGCATCTTCATAGGAGGCATGGATCAATAGCAACAAGCTACAACATTTTGATCATGACAATAAAAACCTGACAGCAATATTTTATAGCAACTTGGGAGCAAGAATTAAATATGCTACAACAACCCAAATGAGCATGTGAGGGCATGGATGGATAGACAACAACATATACAACAAGGAATGATCAATGGCCACCCCAAAACTAACATGGATTTGCCTAGGACAACAAGCAAACATAGCATTAGGATATTACAGATTCCAGACTTAGAGAAATTTCACTAAGTGTTAAAATAGTAACATTATCATGGCATGTTTGTGAGCATGTTTAAGTCATCTCAAGGCATATCATGGCAAAAGGTTTGCACCACAACAAAGATCACATGATGGGGAAGCTAAAACATATGAGCATGCAACATGGGGCCAAACACATCAATAGCAACAAGCTCCTAAACTAGGCATCTCGTAACAAGTTACAAAACCTAACAGCCACATGCACTTTTACAACAGAGATAAACATGGCAATATGAACTCTAACATGCATGCTATAGAAACCAACATGTTAAGTATCTCATGATGAACATTTTGACATATCATTTGCTTCATTTGGATAAACATGCACCAAGTTATCACATCTCAAACATGGCATGAAAATAACTAGCAGCAGCAGTTTATATCAAGTAGCACTCTTGTCATGATGATTAAGACATCTAGATGGACTCAAACATGCATGACACAATGGAACAAAACATAGAGCACTTCACCACGGTCATTTTTGACATATTATATGCACAAATCGGACAAGCACAGTAAAAGTTATAGCCATCACAATAATGCATCAGACAACAAAAATGCAATTGACTTAGCAAAAAAAAACCAGAGAAACCACCTCGCGGGTCAACGGCGGAGCGAGTTCGGTCAAACGGGCGCCGGGTCGCGGGACCCGTTAGGGTTTCGGACCCGCAGGCGGAGCTGGATCGGGATCGGGATCGCTCCTCGATCGGGACTGGTGGCGGCCTTGGGATCGGCGCGCGGGGCGGTGACTCCTCCCGGCGGCGAGCCGGAAGCTCGACGGGCAGCGAGCCGGCGGGGCTGGAGGAGGCCGCGGCGTCCTGTAGCCGGGGCGGCGGCACGGGCGGTTGCGAGGAGGCGGGCGGCCGGCGGGATGCCGCGAGGAGGCGGGCGGCGCCGGCGGGGGAGCACGGCGGCGTTCCGGCGACCGAAGGCGGCCCGGCCACCGGAGGCGGCGGGGACGAAGGCCGGCGCGGGAGGCGTGCGCGGGGGCGCGGGATCTGGCCCGAACTGCGGCGGCGGCGGGCCCGCGGCGGGCTCGCGGGCGGCGGCGCAGAGCGGCTGGAACTGCCACGTGCACGTTCCGATAGGTGCGGTGGCGGCGGCGGACGCGTCCGGCTCGGTCCGGATGTGTCCGGCGGCGGAGGGGGGCTAGATCTAGGGTTTTTTTGGACGAAAATGGCAAGGGGGGACGTTTTTATAGGCACAAGGAGCTAGGAGACTCCAAATGGGGAGCGGTTTTCGGCCATGCGATCACAATTCGACGGCCGAGATGATGGGAAGGGTTGTGCTGGGTTGGTGGGCTGTTGTGGAGGGGGTCTTGGGCCTCAAAGAGGAGGTACTTTTAGCCCACTAGGTTAACTGTTGGAGTATCAAACGAACTCCAAACGCGACGAAACTTGACAGGCGGCCTACACATACCAAAACAACAACACACGACAAGTCTCACGCCATTCCGGAAACGTTACACAGCCACACACGAAAGAAGGACTCGGGGATGCCACGGGCACGTGTGAGAGCGTCGGAACTCGAAACGGACAACGGGAAGAGACGAGTGGGACCGGATGCAAGTGACAACACAATGCAATGCAATGCACATGACAACATGACATGGATGAAATAAACACAGGCACACGACAAAACGAAGAAACCCGAAAATAAAGAAGAACCCGGAATGGAATTGATGAAGCCAAAGTTTATATATTGCCATATAGGGAAAGTTTTACATCCGGGGCATTACAAACTCTCCTCTACTACGAAAAGATCTCGTCCCGAGATCTAGGACTGAAAGAAGGAAGGGTACTCGGAACGAAGGTGATCTTCTCATTCCCACGTAGCTTCTCGGTCGGTATGGTGTGACCACTTAACTTTCAAGAACTTGATTGACTTGTTGCGGGTCTTGCGCTCGGTCTCTTCAAGAATAGCAACGGGATGCTCTCGGTAAGACAAGTCTTGTTGAAGATCAATCTCCTCAAACGGAATGGTGCATTCAGGTGTCTTGAAGCACTTGCGGAGTTGAGACACGTGAAACACATCATGAACATTAGCGAAGTTGGAAGGGAGCTCAAGTTGATAGGCTAGATCGCCTCTTTTGCCAAGGATCTTGAAGGGGCCCACGTATCTAGGAGCAAGTTTTCCTTTGATACTGAATCTTTGGGTGCCTTTCATAGGAGAAACACGGAGATAGACATGATCACCAATGTTGAAGGCCAAATCACGATGCTTGCCGTCATAGTAGCTCTTCTGACGCGACTGAGCGGCCTTGAGATTCTCACGTATGACTTTGCACATTTCTTCGGCTTCTGAGATCAAGTCATTGCCAAGAAGTTGACGTTCACAAGTCTCGGACCAGTTGAGAGGAGTACGACACTTTTTGCCATAGAGGATTTCAAACGGAGCTTTGCCGGCACTTGCTTGGAAACTGTTGTTGTAAGAGAACTCAGCAAACGGAAGACAGTCTTCCCACTTCATGCCAAAAGAGATGACACAAGCTCTGAGCATGTCTTCTAGAATCTGGTTCACTCTCTCGACTTGACCACTAGTCTGAGGGTGAAATGCAGTGCTGAAACGGATCTTAGTGCCCATGGCAGACTGAAAGGAGTCCCAAAACTTGGATGTGAACAAACTTCCACGGTCTGAGGAGATAACTTGAGGAATGCCATGTAGGGACACAATTCTAGAAGTGTACAACTCTGCCAGTTGAGCTGCATTGATGGATTCTTTAACTGGAAGGAAGTGAGCTACTTTGGTTAGCTTGTCAATCACCACAAAGATAGAATCATTCCCTTTCTTGGACTTAGGAAAACCAGTGACGAAATCCATTTCAATGTGGTCGAATTTCCACTCGGGGATATGAAGAGGTTGGAGGTGATCGGCTGGACGTTGATGCTCTGCCTTTACTCTTCCGCAGACATCACATTCATTCACGAATTGGGCAATCTCCCTTTTCATGCGAGTCCACTAGTAAGATTGCTTGAGGTCTTGGTACATCTTAGAACTTCCAGGATGAATCGAAAGGAGGGAGTCATGTGCCTCGTTCATTATGAGCTTCCCGAGATCACCCTTGGGAACCACAAGTCTGTCCTCAAAGAACAAGGTATCTCTCTCATCAACGCGATAGCACTTGTATTTGGGAGTACCCTTTGCAATACTATGTTTCACTTTCTGCACCATAGCATCACTGAGTTGGGCCTCACGGATCTGATCTTCCAAGGTAGGAGCAACTAGAAGATTTGCAAGAAAGCCTTGCGGAACAACTTGGAGGTTGAGCTTCCTGAATGCTTCACAAAGCTCAGGCTGGAACGGCTTGATAAGGAGACTGTTGCAATATGCCTTTCTACTCAAGGCATCTGCAATGACATTGGCCTTGCCAGGTGTGTATTCTATGCTTGGATCATACTCTTGGATCATTTCGACCCAACGAGTCTGGCGAAGGTTTAGGTTCGGCTGTGTGAAGATGTACTTCAAGCTCTTGTGATCGGTGAAGATGTCGACTTTTCTGCCCAATAGAAGGTGTCTCCACGTGATCAAGGCGTGTACCACAGCTGCTAGCTCGAGATCATGTGTGGGGTAGTTCTTCTCACTTGGCTTCAATTGACGAGAGGTGTATTCCACAATTTTCTTGTCCTGCATTAGCACACCACCAAGTCCTTGAAGAGAAGCATCACAGAATACTTCGTAGGGCTTGGACTAATCTGGAGCGGTAAGAACTGGAGCAGAGATGAGCTTTTCTTTGAGAGTTTTGAATGCCACATCACAATCCGGAGACCAGTTGTACTTGACATTCTTCTGCAGGAAGTTGGAGAGAGGCTTGGCAATCCTGGAGAAGTTCTCAACGAACCTTCTGCAATAGCTAGCAAGACCAAGGAAGCTTCGGAGTTGCTTGACGTTCTGAGGGGGTTCCCAGTTGACAATCTCTTCAACTTTCTCGGGGTTGACCGCAATACCGTCAGCGGAGATGATATGGCCCAGATACAAGACCTTATCGAGCCAGAATTCGCACTTGGAGAAGTTGGCATAGAACTTATGTTCACGGAGTCTGTCGAGAACCAGACGGAGATGCTTTTCGTGATCTTCTTCATTCTTGGAGAATACCAAGATGTCATCCAGATACACAAGCACAAATTCGTTGGTGTAGGGGTTGAATATGTAGTGCATCATTCTCGAGAAGGTAGGTGGAGCATTAGCGAGGCCAAAAGACATGACTGTATATTCATAGGAACCGTAGCTCGTTCTGAAGGCAGTCTTGTGGATATCTTCTTCACGAATGCGAATTTGGTGATAACCCATTCGGAGATCGAGCTTTGAGAACACTTTAGCTCCTTTGAGCTGCTCGAACAATTCATTGATGTTGGGGAGCGGATACTTGTTCTTTATTGTCTTCTTGTTCAATGGCCGGTAATCAACGCAAAGGCGCTCCGTGCCATCCTTCTTCTTGACAAATAAGACACCACAGCCCCAAGGAGACGTGCTAGGCCTGATCAGACCCATATGCTCTTGTTCATCAAGCTGTTTCTTCAACTCCTTCAACTCTTCAGGGGAGAGCTTGTACGGACGCCGGCATGCTGGCTCAATACCAAGCTCGAGTTCAATGACAAATTCAACTTGACGATGCAGAGGCATGCCTGGAAGCTCTTCTAGAAAAACATCTTCATATTCATTGACCACCGGAATTTGAGAGATGGCATTAATCTCGCCCTTGTCATTGAGAGAGAATAGCCTGATTGTGTTATCCCGAAAGGCGAAGATAATCACGTCTTCGTTGGAATGAGTAAGCTTGACTTCCTTGTTTGCACAATCAATGTGAGCATCATGTTGAGAAAGCCAATCCATCCCAAGAATAAGATCAATGTCGGAGTTGCCGAGAACAACCGGAGAAGCCAGAAAGCGGTAATCACCCATGCGAATAGATACATCCGGAGCAAATATTTTTGAATGCATTAGTTTACCCGGAGAAACAACTGATAATTCCCTTGGCAAACTTTTGATGTCAACATTATGCTTGGATGCAAAAGGTTGAGACATGAAAGAACATGATGCACCCGAATCAAACAAGACTTTAGCAGGTTTAAGGTTGACTGGAAGATTGCCAAGTATCACATCTGAAGAATTCTCTGCTTGAGCTGCATTCATCAGATTCACTCTTGCTGACTTTGGACTATGCTTGACAATAGCAGTGCTGACAGGTGGAGGAGGCGGAAGGCGCCTTGGGTTGGGGCACTTGTTAGCATAATGACCCTTCTGAGTGCACTTGTTGCAAACCACTTCTGAGAGAGGACGGTGATAAGGAGCACTTGACTTGGAAGCTTGAAAATGATTCTTTGAGTGATTGCTTGGGTTGGGTGGGTGGGAGAAACCACGGCCACCAGAATTCTTGTTGTTGTTGTAGGGAGCTCGGATCACTGGAGGAGGTGGAAGCCAAAACTTCTGTTGCTTTGCAACCACTTGAGAAGAAGAGGAGGAGTGAACATCGTCTCTGATCCTCTTTTTGGAAGCTTCCATCTTGAGCTGGGCTGCCTCTTGCTTAAGTGCCATGTTATAGAATTGATCAAACTCATCAGGCTCGAACAAGGTGAGAGCTAGTTGGAGTTCATCCTTCAGACCACCACGGAACTGATAGATCTTGCTCTTGGCATCTGGGATGTCTTGCTTGGCATAGCGGGCAAGGTTCTAGAACTTGACATTATATTGGTAGACAGACATTGAGCCTTGCTTCAGGTTGCGGAATTGCTCACGCATACCCTCGATGAAACTTGTTGGAATGTGATGAGAACGAAAGTCTTTGCAGAAGTCATCCCAGGAGATTACACGCCCTGCTCTGGAGTCTTTGTACTGCTGCCACCAATCAGCTGCTTGGTCCTTGAGTTGGAAGGCTGCAAACTTCACATAGTCCTCGGGCCTGACGTTACTGCACTCGAAATGCTTCTTGATATCTGTTATCCAGTCTTCAGCATCTAGAGGGTCCACACACTAACTGAATGCCTTTGGTTGATTTGCCAGGAACTGGTTGAGCGTAGCAAAATGAGGTTGGTTGAACAAATTGCCTTGGTTCCCATGAGCACCCTGATTTGCTTGATTTGCTTGAATGTTCTGCATCATTTGCATAAGCATTTGGGTGCTCTGGTTCGTCGCTTGCATAATTGCTCTCCAGGCCTCAGACGGAGGAGGAGGGGAAGGAGGACGATCAGGAACCTCTTCACCCTCTGGGTTAGCGTTGGGAACCCTTTTAGGAGCCATCCTGAAAGAAATGCCCACTATTAGCCATTGATTGAAAGAATATGTAAGCTGAATCAACGGCTAGAAATTGCAACATAGTATTCACAAAAATCATTCGAACAAGAGGAACGAATGAAATTCACAGTTTAATAGTAACAACAATCTTCACGAGAAGCCACTTGGGAGACAAAAGGTAAATAAAAACAACAAGGAGCAGATAGAACAAATACAAGATAGAAGCTTCGTTCGACATATTCATGCTGAAAGCTTATGGAACGTGTTACAAAAGGGTTTTGCAATCCCCAGATCAGCATAGCCAAGGACCCTTTAAGATGCAACTCCCGATCGGAACAACGGCCATAAAACTACTTCACTCAATGTAGAACCCCGAACTCCATATCCTGCATTCGTTGGAAGAATGCCTATGAGCTACTAGATGAACCCACCTATTAATTTCCGAAAGTTTCCAGTTATGCAATCAGGTGTTGGGGATACAGGGGAAGCATCGCACACTCAACTCTAATCCTACATCCAGCTGTAACCATCCTTCAACACATAACTAGTTATTTCCGGAAACCGTCTACCTCGGACCTTCGAAACGCATCTACTATACAAGCTATGGCAATACTCCCGAACTACCTCCCCAGTACTGGGTGATGTCGGGGTTATCTTGCCACTAACCGCATAGGAGAGTTTTCGATGTCGGCCGTCTTAAGTATTCCAGAACTACTGCGATGGATTTGTGACGACAACACCTCGGAGCTCAACTCCGTGGGACACTGCCACAACCCCTAATGACAGGAGGCATCGAGAACAATGTTCTCGTCGCAAAGGCATCGGAACAATCCAAACAATACTCGCGAGATTCCTAAAAAAAATTAGGTGAAATTTTGAGAGTAGAAGAGGCAAGAGTAATCGTCAGGAGTCCTCACCAGAGTGAAAAGAGATGAGGAGCAAAAGAAATCCTACTCTCCGATATATATATAGGACTCAAAACATTTTAAGTGTGTGCCTAGACTCAACCGTCAACGATTCGATCAATCAGTGGGGGCTTCTAGGTCGGAGAAGGCTCTAAATACCAACTTGTAATGCCCAGGTTGGGACTATACCTCCTACGTGTCGAGGCACGACTTAAAGGTATAAGCCCATTCTGGAATGATCTCAAGTTCGATATCTTTGCACATCTCATGTAAAAATAGGGATGAAAAGAAAAGAGATAGTTGGCTTACACTCGCCACATCACACAATTCATTACATAGTCAAACATCATCCAAATAACATCACAACCCATCTACGGGTGAAGATCCAACAGAAAAATACCAAACATACATAAAACCACAGGTTCGAATCGCCCCTAGTAGAAACCACTACTGATCATCGGGATAGTGCACGTAGTAACAGCTACGTTCCTCATCGTACTCCCAGTATAGCTCTGTACCGTCACCTAAGTAGTTCACCATGGTACGTGCATCTGGTGTGGTGTAGAATCTGTGAGCCACAGAGGACTCAAAAATCCCGTTCCCGGGTAGCAGAACTATCTAAGCCTTGGGTGTGGATCAAGGCTGAAGAAAGATAAAAGGTTGCAGCAGCACTAGCGATAACTTACGTACTAAGAGCGAGAAGAGAAGTGCCACGAGCGACAAGGTGATCACGAAGTGATCCTATCTAAGCACGTCAAACATAACCCCACCGTGTTCACTTCCCGAACCCCTTTCGGAAAATGACCGTCACGGTACTCACGTTGGTAGTGTGTTCTAAACATGGTGTCAAGTTTTCTACAACCGGATATTAACAAATTCCCATCTGCCACATAACCGCGGGCACGGCTTTCGAAAGTTCAAAACCCTGCAGGGGTGTTCCAACTTGGCCCATTACAAGCCCACGATCCGCGGAGTCGCAAATCCAAGGTGGGAAGGCCCGAGTATTCTCGGAATCCCGTGCTCAAGATACTCCGACTAAGGTAAGGCCAATCCAGCAAATCCTCCCAGCGTGCCGACACCCTGATAGTTGCCGCGCGTATCTCGTCTCAGGCCACGACCGGATGGGTGATCCCACAGGTTTTTACCAGCCCTCGGGTTCCCCCAAGGTGGCCCAGCGTAACCCCCAGTTTGGACCAACACTTATGTGGAGCACTGGCCCGGGTTGTTGATGAAGAAGAGGTTTTATAACTCCCTATGCAAGTTTTTAGTTGTTTAGGCAAATGGAGTACCAATGTTGGGACTTGCCGGAAAAGACTTAGCGCTAAGCGGTTTATCGAGGGGGTCCCATAACCCCAACCGTGTGAGGAACGCATAATCAAGGAACATAACACCGGTTTATACGGTTCCTAGGCGGCATGAGTGGAACAAATCACCAAGCAAGAGGCTTAGCCTTCCAACCATTACCAATATATAGATGATTTCATTAAAGAGTTTATATAGTGTGATATCCCAACAAGCTTCAACATGAAACAAGAATCTTCAAATCTTCTCCTGCAACTAACAATGCTATAAGAGGGGCTGAGCGAAGCCTACGTAGCCAATCAAAGGTTTGCATAGGTTGGGTGGTTAACAGATTCATGGTTACAATAGGAGGCTGACAAACAAACATGGGCATCGAGGAAATAAGCTAAAGAGCGAGACTTCTAGCAATAGGCAAAGATAGTAATGATATCTGGGTCAGGTCATCTTGCCTGTCGAGTCGTCGATGGGATCGTAAGACGGCTCCTCATTCTCAACCTTGGTAGTAACCTCGTTCTCGTACTCGGTCTCGGCTTCCGGATCTACTCAACACAAGAACACACGAGGCACGCAATCAAACAAGGTGCAATGCGCAAACTATAGGATGCATGTATGATGCACTTAGGATGCACTGCATATGCACTTAGGATGCACAACATGACAACATAGGAAGCACAGAGAAACAGCACAAGAACAAGACAATTTACTCAAGCAAGTAGGATGCAAGACAAGTCTATTTAGGATGCAAAACATGGCAAGGTAGGAAGCACAGAGAAACTACACAAGAAACAACATGTTTAAATGAGGCCGGAAACTCCTCGATCAAACGGCGGAGCGGGTTCGGTCAAACGGGCGCCGGGTCGCGGGACCCGTTTGGGTTTCGGACCCGCAGGCGGTGCTGGATCGGGATCAGGATCGCTCCTCGATCGGGACCGGCAGCGGCCGCGGGATCGGCGCGCGGGGCGGTGACTCCTCCCGGCGGCGAGCCGGAAGCTCGACGGGCGGCGATCCGGCGGGGCTGGAGGAGGCCGCGGCGTCCTGTAGCTGGGGCGGCGGCACGGGCTGTTGCGAGGAGGCGGGCGGCCGGCGGGATGCCGCGAGGAGGCGGGCGGCCGGCGGGAGCAAGCCGGGCGGCGCCGGCGGCGGAGGATGGCGGCGTTCCGGCGAATGGAGGCGGCGGGGACGAAGGCCCGACGCGGGAGGCGTGCGCGGGGGCGCAGGATCTGGCCCGAATGGTGGCGGCGGCGGGCCCGCGGCGGGCTCGCGGGCCGGCGGCGCGGAGCGGCTGGAACTGCCACGTGGCACGTTCCGATAGGTGCGGTGGCGGCGGCGGACACATCCGGCTCGGTCCGGACGTGTCCGTCGGCGGAGGGGGGCTAGATCTAGGGTTTTTTTTTGACGAAAATGGCAAGGGGGGACGTTTTTATAGGCACAAGGAGGTAGGAGACTCCAAATGGGGAGCGGTTTTCGGCCACGCGATCACAATTCGACGGCCGAGATGATGGGAAGGGTTGTACTGGGTTGGTGGGCTGTTGTGGAGGGGGTTTTGGGCCTCAAAGAGGAGGTACTTTTAGCCCACTAGGTTAACTGTTGGAGTATCAAACGAACTCCAAACGCGACGAACTTGACAGGCGGCGTACACGTACCAAAACAACAACACACGACAAGTCTCACGCTATTCCGGAAACGTTACACGGCCACACATGAAAGAAGGACTCGGGAATGGCACGGGCACGTGTGAGAGCGTCGGAACTCGAAACGGACAACGGGAAGAGACGAGTGGGACCGGATGCAAGTGACAACACAATGCAATGCAATGCACATGACAACATGACATGGATGAAATGCACACACGCACACGACAAAACGAAGAAACCCTAAAATAAAGAAGAACCCGGAATGGAATTGATGAAGCCAAAGTTTATATATTGCCATATAGGGAAAGTGTTACATCCGGGGCATTACAGCAGGTAGAAGAAGACTTATTGAAAACTCTGAAGACGCATCATGCTGCTATTGGATATACTCTGGATGATCTTAAGGGCATTAATCCCACTATATGCCAACACAGATAAAGTTGGAAGAAAATGCTAAACTGGTTATCGATCATCAGCGACGGTTAAATCCTAAGATGAAGGAAGTAGTAAGGAAGGAAATACTAAAGCTTCTATAGGCAGGTATTATCTATCCAGTTGCTGATAGCCAGTGGGTAAGTCCTCTCCATTGTGTCCCTAAGAAAGGAGGTATGACTGTCGTTCCTAATGATAAAGATAAATTGATCCCACAAAGAATAGTTACAGGCTATAGGATGGTAATTGATTTCCGTAAGTTAAATAAAGCTACTAATAAAGATCATTACCCCTTGCCATTTATTTATCAAATGCTAGAAAGGTTATCCAAACATACTCATTTCTGCTTTTTAGATGGTTATTCTGGTTTCTCTCAAATACCTGTGTCAAAAGGGGATCAAGAAAAGAACACTTTTACTTGTCCTTTCGGTACCTTTGCTTATAGACGTATGCCTTTTGGTTTATGTAATGCACCTGCTACCTTTCAAAGATGCATGATGGCTATATTCTCTGAAAGATCGTGGATGTCGCCTAGAGGGGGGGGGGGTGAATAGGCGCTTTAAAATAATTACAGTTTAGGCTTGAACAAATGCGGAATAAACCTAGCGGTTAATTTGTCAAGCACAAAACCTACAACAACTAGGCTCACCTATGTGCACCAACAACTTATGCTAAGCAAGATAAACAACTAGATGATAGCAAGATATATGACAAGAAACAATATGGCTATCACAAAATATAGTGCATAAGTAAAGGGCTCGGGTAAGAGATAACCGAGGAACGCGGAGACGACGATGTATCCCGAAGTTCACACCCTTGCGGGTGCTAATCTCCATTTGGAGCGGTGTGGAGGCACAATGCTCCCCAAGAAGCCACTAGGGCCACCATAATCTCCTCACGCCCTCGCACAATGCAAAATGCCGTGATTCCACTAAGGGACCCTTGAGGGCGGTCACCGAACCCGTACAAATGGCAACCCTTGGGGGCGGTCACCGAACCCGTACAAATTGCTCGGGGTAATCTCCACAACCTAATTGGAGACCCCAACGCTTTCCTGGAGCTTTACACCACAATGATTGAGCTCCAAACACCACAAGGTTGGGGCTATCTCCCCAACGACACCACGAAGCTTCACCACAATGGAATATGGCTCCGAGGTGAACTCAACCGTCTAGGGCACCCAAGCACCCAAGAGGAACAAGCTCAAGGGTACCAAGCACCCAAGAGTAATAAGCTTGTCAACTTCACTTCCACGTATCACCGTGGAGAACTCAAACCGATGCACCAAATGCAATGGGAAGGGCACACGGAGTGCCCAAGTACTTCTCTCTCAAATCCCACCAAAGCAACTAATGCTAGGGAGGGAAAAAAGAGGAAGAACAAGAAGGAGAACACCAAGAACTCCAAGAACTAGATCCAAAGGGTTCCCCTCACAAAGAGGAGAAAGTGATTGGTGGAAGTGTGGATCTAGATCTCCTCTCTCTTTTCCCCCCAAAACTAGCAAGAATACATGGAGGGATTGAGAGATAGCAAGCTCGAAGAAGGCCAACAATGGGGGAAGAACACGAGCTCAAAGGATAAGATCCAATGGGGAAGAAGGTCCCCTTTTATAGGTCCCCATGAATCTGCCCGTTATGTGCAAAAAACTATAGGACCAGTACAACCGGTGCATGAACCGGTACAACCGGTCA
This sequence comes from Secale cereale, assembly GCA_902687465.1. Lineage (NCBI taxonomy): Eukaryota > Viridiplantae > Streptophyta > Magnoliopsida > Poales > Poaceae > Secale > Secale cereale. The sequence goes on along the minus strand of LR738712.1, from coordinate 178,799,819 downwards.
AGGCAGAGGAAAAACCAAACTGTACGAAAGAGCACTAAGCGGTACGACAGCCCGGGGAACCGGTAGTACCGGTTATACTAAACTAACCGGTACAACCGGTCAACAACCGCCCAAGAACCGCTCCAAAACAGAAACTATTCCGGTGGTAGAGCGGTACATGGCCGGTACAACCTTCAGACCAATTCTGGACCGGTACTACCGCTCCAAACACCGGTTGTACCGGTCAACCGGTACAACCTCTCTTTGGGGCGGTACAACCTCTCTATGAAAAACAGGTAAGATCAAAACAGCCACAACTTTCGCATACGAACTCCGAATTCGACGAAATCAAGTTTGTTGGAAAGCTAGCGACAAGGGCTAACACAATATTGAAAGAAATATCAATAAGAAGCAAATTATAAAAGGCCCATAATAAAATGGTGAGAACCCTTCCTCGGATAAGACTGGTAAAACCTCCAACACCGAAAACATCATAGAAGACGCATGTGAACTCCGTTTTCGATGAACTCAAGCTTGTCATCAAGATGACCATAAGCTCTAAGACTTACAAAGAGAACCAAACAAGAACCAAGAAACATGATCAAGGATGCAATGGTTTGAGCTCTCTACTAACGATACGATCAAGCTACCAACTTGAGAGCCCCCCTTGATAGTACGACAAACGATCCTATAACCCGGTCTCCCAACTACCACCACGAGACCGGTAAAATAGAAAACCTATCAAGGGCAAACCTTTGCTTTGCACAAAGTCCACTTGAGCTAGATGTAGACGATCTTGACTTCCTCAAATTGGACCACCTTTCTTGATTGCATTGTCTCGGTGAAGACTAGTAGATTGCTCCCCCATACTCCACTATGGGTGAGCCACTCTTCGACATATCTTCACAAGTCCATTGTCACCACAATGGACGGCAAGCTTCAAGCACTTGATCTCTTTGTGATACTCCACTTGAACTTGCACACCGCAACCTAACCCCACAAAGAACTCTCACGAAGACCATGGGTTAGTTCACAAAGCGTGATTGACAATGCTTACCATACCATGGGATTGCTTGATCCCCCTCGGTACATCTTCTACACTTTGTGTGTTGATCAATTTGATTCATTCTTTGACTTAGTTTTGATCAACCTTAAATCTTTCCAACTCTGTTCATTTGGATGATGTCTTGAAGGTAAACATGAATGATCACAAACTCTTCTTCTTCAAGACATGCTTGCAATAAGCTCAACACTCACAAGACCAATATTTGGATAATTCCTTAATAGCACCTTGGTCATCACAAACTCTCCTTGAAACCAACAAATGGACTCCAAAAAAAGCCTATGGACAAACCCTTCAAATATAACTCAAGGCAACTATTAGTCCATAGAGATTGTCATCAATTACCAAAACCAAACATGGGGGCACCGCATGTTCTTTCAATCTCCCCCATTTTGGTAATTGATGACAATCACTTTCAAGAGAGTTTATATAAGGAATTATGCATCACCATACCATGCAACAATAGTGTATGCGCATGAGATGCAAAAGCTTAGGAACAAAACCAAAGCAAGTAGAGATGATTCTCTAAACTTCTCCACAAAACTCTCTGAAACTTCTCCCCCATTGGTGTCGATTGCCAAAATGGGCGAATAGCTTAGAAGGCCAATATAAATTGTGTTCCTCCATAAATTGCGTATTCCTCAAAATAGAGAGTGGAATGCAATACATATATCCAACTATGAATACTTGGAGGAAGACAAACTATATTGAGGTCCAAAGATTGCAAAAGAATGATATGCCACAAAGGCATAACAAGGGGAGAAAACACGCAATCAAGCAATCAAAGGATACCAATTGAATAAAGCTATCAAAAGATACCAATTGACCCAATAGACCAATGATCCTACATGCCAAAAGAATAAAAGATATTATGATAAGAGCAAAGGAGTGTTCTAGAGAAACTAGAGAAGCTCCCCATGATTTGTGCACAATTTAGTTTTGTATTTGGATACAACGAGCACAAAATAGGATCGTCGCTCCCCCAAGATCAATTGAACCTCACGACATAGCAATGGAGTGTTCTAAAGACACTAGTGAAGCTCCCCATAATTTATGCACTCCTTAGAATATTTTCATTAGGATACCAAGTGCACAAAATAGGATCATCACTCCCCCAAGATCAATAAACACTCACACCAAGTGCAAGTGAGCATGAAGGAAACAAAGCCTAGCACTTGCAACAAACAACTGGTTGAGCAATATATAAAAGAGTCAACTTAAGAGTAGGCTTAACCAAAATGATGTGTGTGAGTCATGGCAAAGCACTTGAGAAGATTAATGTATGGATGAACATTAAGCATCAATATACTCTTGAATAAATGAGATACACAGTGCAAGGCCTATCATTCCCACACACAACAGCAAATGGGTTCACAAGCTCACTACTAATCATATAAATAACCTATGCTTGTGACAACATGTGGTGAAGATATAAAAAGGATAACTTTGTCATGAGGAGGGATACCAATAGAAATGGCAAAAGCCTCGTCAAGACAAGCAAGAGAAAAAAATGATCTTCACCACAAAATAGTGCATCAAGATGCAACGATATAAGATCCGCACTCAAGACACACACCTTCATGGAACCACCAAAGAAATAAAACAGGAACGAAAAGGTGGACGTGAAAGAAGAGGGTATCAAATAGACTGCAACTTCTCTCAAGTGTATACGATTCTAGGTAGATGAAGATCATGATGATATCAATCCACAAAGAAGGATGTACACACGAAATTGTTGCAAAAAGGAATGAATAAGATATCCCCAAGGAAGTCATAAATATACCAATAAGATATTTGCTTGAAGGCATAGCACATGGCTAGATATGTTCTTATTGTATATAAATGAGTTCCAACCACACGAGCATCAAAGACATCACAACTAGCAACAAGAGATCATTGTTGGGATGCTTTGAGAAAGGAAACAAGTATCATAAGAAGGAATGACTAACATGCCATGATACAACCTACACAAGGTTGGTGCAAGAAATGTGTGCATGAAGTAAATGGTGATACTTGTTACCGAGATACCATTGAAAGGATGTAGTAGATACCAATTGAAGGTAGATAGTAGTTCATTGATCATCCTAGCTTGACTCCAATAAGCACATGGAGACACCACCTTCCTTTTGAATGAGCCGAGCATCCAATGCATCTCCAATTGTTCCTAGAACACCAACACAAACAAAATGGTACCCAAACTCATTGGGACCAAAGAGTTAGAAACACCAATACATAGGAAAAACTCCACAAACATATGTGCATTTATATATGAAAATGAATTTCATGCACATCTCACCCAAATTGAGACTAGGTGGAGTTTCCCTTATATATTTAGTTAAAGAAAGAAAGCATGCCAAAGAAAATACATGAAGTAAATATGCATGTTCAAGACTTTCAAGAAACGAAACAAAATGAAAAAGAAATACCAAGTGAAAATAGGATACCAAATGGAGAAATCATCACTTGGAAGATATCTATTAGAAGATACATCAAGGAATGAGATATCCATTGATACACGCAAAAAGGAAAGATATCAGACTCCCAAAAGAGAGGATGGTTCCAAACAAACCAACTAATCTACAAAGTTTCATGATGGCACAAGTACCAAAACGAAACGGCTTGCCTTCCATCAACACACACTTGATATGGATCACAGGATGAGTGTTCAATCGAAAATAGGATAGCTCCCCCACGAATTGTGCATTTAAAGAGAATTTGCATTCGAGTACAAAATGCACAAGGTGGGATCACCACTTTCACTATATCTAGAAAACAGTCGACACAAAAACAATAAAACACGAGATCCACAAGTGGCATGGAAGGAAATGGGAGTTGACACATACTTGGCAAGAGATAAGACAAATAAAATCAAAAGACAATGTAAAGATGATCAATAATTTCCACCACATAAATGATTACCAATTGTCAAAGACAAGAGGTATTTGGAAATAATTCCCGGTGATAGATAGCAATGACATCCAACATCATCTTCACACCAAACACAAGCAAAATGCAACTTGTAGAGCTAACATGTCACCTAGGAACAAGATAATTTACAATATCAACTCTAGGTGACAATATCTCAAATGTACACATTTTCTAGGCTAGTAATATGCACATAGCACATTATTCCCCCATAATGTGATACCAATGAAAAACTTACCAAGATGCAAAAGAGAACCAACAAGAGATAATTAATGGAACATTTAGAATTTGAATTTCTCATGAGAAGACATACCACATAGAGACTAGATAATCTTGTAATATCAATACTAGATGGTATTCCTCATGTACACACATTTATAGGATTGTGAGGTGCACAAAGCACATCACTCCCCCAAAATGGGATGTTCCATTAATCTCTCACACGAGCCAATGAAGATAAAAGCAAGATGTACAAAGGCTCAACGCACGACACACACATACATGATGTGCAAACCAATATGCACATACTTGATTTCTCAAGATACGCAAATTGGACACACAACATATACAAACACATGCAAGGAACAAAACCAAAACATGCAAAGGGGCAAATAACTTTCAATGTAAACAATTTAAGCATGATTTACCGCAAGGAGGAACATTGGATATAAGATAGAAACTTGATAATCCGAATGACTTGGCTTGAGACAAATATTAATGATGAAGACCCCTTAATTCTTAATAATGTAGCCAAGTCTCCAATCCCCTCCAAAACACCTATTGATCAAGTTTAAGCTAGTTGGTCCCCAACCAAGTTGGGTCCTAAGAGGTTAGTCACAATAGGCTTGGCTACCCAAATGGTTCTTTTCTTGACACCACTTTGAGTCCCACGAAACTTGGCAAACACATTGCCAACCTTATCCTTCCCAAGAGAATAGACATCATCAATAATAATTTGGTTGGATAAGTTACCACTAGTGCATGAAGAAGCAAGGTGACCCTTCTCACGGCATAAGTAGCAACATCTACTCTTCACTTTCTTCTCATTTGATTCCTCAAAATGAGAAGCATTACCATGAGTCTTCTTGGGAAGCGGCCTTTCTCCAACTTGCGGTTGAGCAAGAGATTGAACTTGTGGCCTCTTCCCTTGTTGCTTGTCACTAATGGCCTTCTTCTTCAATGGGCAAGATCTAACATGATGCCCTTCAATTTTGCACTTGAAGCAAATAATCTTGCCCGAATTCTTGAGTTGTTCTTGGCCCTTATTCTTGTTAATGATCTTGGACCTTTTCTTCTTGTTGGAGTTGAATCCAAGTCCGCCTTTGTCATTGGGGGATTTTTGCAAACTCAAGATATTGTTGAGTGTGGACTTCCCTTCATGACACTTTTCCAAGTCTTTCTTCAAAGAAGTGACTTGGGCCTTGAGCTCTTTGATTTCCTCTACATGGTTAGTATCAACAAAAGTACTAGAGGAAGTATAAGCTTCATTGTTAGAGCAACAAGGCAAGGAGAGCAATTCCTCATAAGATGTACTAACATTGTGAGTAGATGAACTACGAGGACTAGCACATGGCAAGATAGCATTTTGACTTGAAGTAGTGCTAGTATCCACATGAGGCTCACTAGATGTTACCTTGATACTCATAGCCTCATGAGCTATCTTTAGCACATTATGGGATACTAGAAGATCATCATGAGAGCTTGTGAGCTTTACATGACTTTCTTCCAATTCCCCATAATTGCTAGATAGCAACTCAAGTTGAGCCCTTAGCTCAACATTATCCTTCAAAATGGATGCTTCACTAGAAATAGAGTTAGTAGCACAAGCATCATCAATAATAGCAAGAGGAGAAGGCAACTTGGCAAGCTCCTTAGAATATGAAGCTTTAAGTTGAGCATGGGACTCGGTGAGTTTTATGAGCTCACCCTTAATGACCCTTGAGCCATTTTCGAGGTGCTCAAAATCCTCAAGGAGTTTAGCATGTGCAACTTCAAGCTTCTCATTTTTAATTTCAAAATCATTAACCACCTCGAGAGCTCTATCACGGGATTCCTTTATTCCAGATAGTTCTAGAGCAAAAGTCTCCTCAAGAGATTCCTTGGTGGTTTGTTCAAGTTCAAGAGCTTGCGAGAGGTCGGCGATCTCATTAGCGTAATCACGCTCATGACCTTCCATTTTCTCAATGGTGACCTCACGCTCCTCTAGATGAGATTCCAACTCCTCTATATATTTCTTGCCCTCAATGGCAATAGACATGATTTCCATGAAGTTGGAACGAGCAATTTTATTCTTATGAAGAGCTTTAAAAATCATTTCCCCCTTAATTTTTAAGGAGGCAACATTATCATTCTCTTCATCATTTTCAACATCATCATCATTGTCATCCTCACTATCATCACAAGATATGTTGGGATTCAAAGTAGGAGATACCTTTGAAGCCTTAGCCATAAGGCAAAATGCAATAGATGATGATGTAGGATCCCTTGAAGCACCATTCAAGACTACATCTTGTTCCATGAGGTGTTGGGTTTCCTCTACATTTAGCACAACAATTCGAGGAAATAGATGCATTTTTATCATGGCAACAAGACATAGCAAGCATATCATCATGAGTTTTAGTCAAGCAATTTCTACAAGATATGCAAGGACTATCAACACAAGCATGTGAAACATGTAGGGTGCTCAAAGTGTTAAAATCCAAAGAAGATGCATTGCAATAAGATAGTGATGAAGGATCATCCACAATAAGCATACTATCATCATTGCAATGACCAACACTACTCACCATATCATTACCTTGTGGCAAATCACATGTAGGTGAAGTAGAAGAAGTTGAGAAGACAACACGGCCTGAGGTGGAGGGAGAACAATCATTCCCACAATTCTTGGACACACCATATTTATCTTGAAGCTTTGTCCACAACTCATGAGCATCCCGGAACGGCATGAGTTGAAATATAACTACATTGCTCAAAGCATCAAAAAGCACATTAGAAGCTTGAGCATTGAGATAAGAGTTTTTCTCATCCTCTAAAGATAATCTTTGTGGATCCTTTGGAGGAGAAAAACCCATATCTACAATTCTCTCTAAATTTGGGTCCATGACCCTAAAGAGATTAAGCACGCGAATTACCCAAACATCAAAATTTGTGCCATTGAAACTAAGAGTGTCAGAGAAACCTAAACCCCTAGTCGACATCCTTACTCTCTAGGCGGTTAAGCCCTATAAAGAGAGACGAGGCTCTGATACCAATTGAAAGATCGTGGATGTCGCCTAGAGGGGGGGGGGGGTGAATAGGCGCTTTAAAATAATTACAGTTTAGGCTTGAACAAATGCGGAATAAACCTAGCGGTTAATTTGTCAAGCACAAAACCTACAACAACTAAGCTCACCTATGTGCACCAACAACTTATGCTAAGCAAGATAAACAACTAGGTGATAGCAAGATATATGACAAGAAACAATATGGCTATCACAAAGTATAGTGCATAAGTAAAGGGCTCGGGTAAGAGATAACCGAGGAACGCGGAGACGACGATGTATCCCGAAGTTCACACCCTTGCGGGTGCTAATCCCCATTTGGAGCGGTGTGGAGGCACAATGCTCCCCAAGAAGCCACTAGGGCCACCGTAATCTCCTCACGCCCTCGCACAATGCAAGATGCCGTGATTCCACTAAGGGACCCTTGAGGGCGGTCACCGAACCCGTACAAATGGCAACCCTTGGGGGCGGTCGACGAACCCATACAAATTGCTCGGGGTAATCTCCACAACCTAATTGGAGATCCCGACGCTTTCCTGGAGCTTTACACCATAATGATTGAGCTCCGAACACCACAAGGTTGGGGCTATCTCCCCAACGACACCATGAAGCTTCACCACAATGGAATATGGCTCCGAGGTGAACTCAACCGTCTAGGGCACCCAAGCACCCAAGAGGAACAAGCTCAAGGGTACCAAACACCCGAGAGTAATAAGCTTCTCAACTTCACTTCCACGTATCACCGTGGAGAACTCAAACCGATGCACCAAATGCATGGGAAGGGCACACGGAGTGCCCAAGCACTTCTCTCTCAAATCCCACCAAAGCAACTAATGCTAGGGAGGGAAAAGAGAGGAAGAACAAGAAGGAGAACACCAAGAACTCCAAGAACTAGATCCAAAGGGTTCCCCTCACAAAGAGGAGAAAGTGATTGGTGGAAGTATGGATCTAGATCTTCTCTCTCTTTTCCCCCAAAAACCAGCAAGAATACATGGAGGGATTGAGAGATATCAAGCTCGAAGAAGGTCAACAATGGGGGAAGAACACGAGCTCAAAGGATAAGATCCAATGGGGAAGAAGATCCCCTTTTATAGGTCCCCACGAATCTGCCCGTTATGTGTAGAAAACTGTAGGACTGGTACAACCGGTGCATGAACCGGTACAACCGGTCAAGGCAGAGGAAAAACCAAACTGTACGAAAGAGCACTAAGCGGTACAACAGCCCGGGGAACCGGTAGTACCGATTAAACTAAACTAACCGGTACAACCGGTCAACAACCGCCCAAGAACCGCTCCAAAACAGAAACTATTCCGGTGGTAGAGCGGTACATGGCCGGTACAATCTTCAGACCAATTCTAGACCGGTACTACTCCTCCAAACACCGGTTGTACCAGTCAACCGGTACAACCTCTCTTTGGGGCGGTACAACCTCTCTATGAAAAACAGGTAAGATCAAAACAACCACAACTTTCGCATACGAACTCCGAATTCGACGAAATCAAGTTTGTTGGAAAGCTAGCGACAAGGGCTAACACAATCTTGAAAGAAATATCAATAAGAAGCAAATTATAAAAGGCCCATAAGAAAATGGTGAGAACCCTTCCTCAGATAAGACTGGTAAAACCTCCAACACCGAAAACATCATAGAAGACGCATGTGAACTCCGTTTTCGATGAACTCAAGCTTGTCATCAAGATAACCATAAGCTCTAAGACTTAAAAAGAGAACCAAACAAGAACCAAGAAGCATGATCAAGGATGCAATGGTTTGAGCTCTCTACTAACGATACGATCAAGCTACCAACTTGAGAGCCCCCCTTGATAGTACGGCAAACGATCCTATAACCCGGTCTCCCAACTACCACCACGAGACCGGTAAAATAGAAAACCTATCTAGGGCAAACCTTTGCTTTTCACAAAGTCCACTTGAGCTAGATGTAGACGATCTTGACTTCCTCAAGTTGGACCACCTTTCTTGATTGCATTGTCTCGGTGAAGACTAGTAGATTGCGCCCCGATACTCCACTATGGGTGAGCCACTCTTCGGCATATCTTCACAAGTCCATTGTCACCACAATGGACGGCAAGCTTCAAGAACTTGATCTCTTCGTGATGCTCCACTTGAACTTGCACACCGCAACCTAACCCCACAAAAAACTCTCATGAAGACCATGGGTTAGTTCCCAAAGCGTGATTGACAATGCTTACCGTACCATGGGATAGCTTGATCCCTCTCGGTACATCTTCTACACTTTGTGTGTTGTTCAACTTGATTCATTCTTTGACTTAGTTTTGATCAACCTTGAATCTTTCCAACTCTCTTCATTTGGATGATGTCTTGAAGGTAAACATGAATGATCACAAACTCTTCTTCTTCAAGACATGCTTGCAATAAGCTCAACACTCACAAGACCAATCTTTGGATAATTCCTTAATAGCACCTTGGTCATCACAAACTCTCCTTGAAACCAACAAATGTACTCCAAGAAAATCCTATGGACAAACCCTTCAAATATAACTCAAGGCAACTATTAGTCCATAGAGATTGTCATCAATTACCAAAACCAAACATGGGGGCACCGCATGTTCTTTCATTCTCTGATTTTTGCGAAAAGATTGTTGAGGTTTTCATGGATGATTTCTCCGTTTACGGAACTTCTTTTGATGATTGCTTAAGCAACCTTGATAGAGTTTTACATAGATGTGAAGACACTAATCTTGAATTGGGAGAAGTGCCACTTTATGGTTAATGAATGCATTGTCTTGGGACATAAAATTTCTGAAAGAGGTATTGAAGTTGACAAAGCTAAAGTTGATGCTTTTGAAAAGATGCCATGCCCTAAGGACATCAAAGGTATACAAAGTTTCCTTGGTCATGCCGGGTTTTATAGGAGGTTCATAAATGACTTCTCCAAAATCTCCAGGCCTCTGACTAATCTCTTACAAAAAGATATATTTCATTTGTCTTTGATGATGATTGTCTAGAAGCATTTGAAATACTTAAGAAAGCATTGATCTCTGCACCTATTGTCCAGCCTCCTGACTAGAATTTACCTTTTGAGATTATGTGCGATGCTAGTGATTATGCTGTAGGAGCTCTTCTAGGGCAAAGAGTTGATAAGATATTGAATGTTATCCAATATGCTAGTAAAACTCTAGATAGTGCCCAAAGAAACTCTGCTACTACCGAGAAAGAATTTTTAGAAGTTGTATTTGCTTGTGATAAGTTTAGACCTTATATTGTTGATTCTAAAGTAACTATTCACAATGATCATGCTACTATCAAATACCTTATGGAAAAGAAAGATGCTAAACCTAGACTTATTAGATGGGTTCTCTTGCTGCAAGAATTTGACTTGCATATTATTGATAGAAAGGGAGCTGAGAACCCCGTTGCAGACAACTTGTATAGGTTAGAGAATATACTTGATGACCCACAACCTATTGATGATAGCTTTCCTGATGAACAACTAGCTATCATAAATACTTCTGGTACTGCTCCATGGTATGCTGATTATGCTAATTATATTGTTGCTAAGTTTATACCTCCTAGCTTCACATACCAGCAAAAGAAAAAGTTCTTCTATGATTTGAGACATTACTTCTGGGATAACCCACATCTTTATAAAGAAGGAGTAGATGGTATTATTAGACGTTGTTTACCTGAGCATGAACAGGAACAGATCCTACGCAAGTGCCACTCCGAAGCTTATGTAGGACACCATGCGGGAGATAGAACTGCACACAAGGTATTGCAATCTGGTTTTTATTGGCCTACTCTCTTCAAGGATGCCCGTAAGTTTGTTTTATCTTGTGATGAATGTCAAATAATTGGTAATATCAGTAGACGTCAAGAAATGCCTATGAATTATTCACTTGTTATTGAACCATTTGATGTTTGGGGCTTTGATTATATGGGACCGTTTCCTGCCTCTAATGGTTACACACATATTTTAGTTGTTGTTGATTACGTTACTAAGTGGGTAGAAACTATTCCAACTAGTAGCGCTGATCATAACACCTCTATTAAGATGCTTAAAGAAGTTATTTTTCTCAGGTTTGGAGTCCCTAGGTACTTAATGACTGATGGTAGTTCACACTTTATTCATGGTGCTTTCCGTAAAATGCTTGCTAAGTATGATGTGACTGATAGAATTGCATCCCCTTATCACCCACAGACTGGTGGTCAAGTAGAACTAAGTAATAGAGAGTTGAAATTAATTTTGCAAAAGACAGTTAATAGGTCTAGGAAGAATTGGTCCAAGAAACTTGATGATGCATTATGGGCCTATAGAACTGCATACAAAAATCCTATGGGTATGTCTCCATATAAGATGGTTTACGGAAAAGCTTGTCACTTACCTCTTGAGCTAGAACATAAGGCAGATTGGGCTATTAAAGAGCTCAATTATGATTTCAAACTTGCCGGTGAAAAGAGGCTATTTGACATTAGCTGTCACGATGAATGGAGAACCCAGGCCTATGAGAATGCCAAGCTGTTTAAAGAAAAAGTTAAAAGATGGCATGAAAAAAGGATACAAAAGTGTGAGTTTAACGTAGGTGATTATGTCTTGCTATATAACTCTCGTTTAAGATTTTTTGCAGGAAAACTTCTCTCCAAGTGGGAAGGACCTTACGTTATCGAGGAGGTCTATCGTTCCGGTGCCATAAAAATCAACAACTTCGAAGGAACAAATCCAAAGGTGGTGAACGGCCAAAGAATCAAACATTATATCTCAGGTAATCCCATAAATGTTGAAACCAATATTATTAAAACTGTAACCCTGGAGGAATACATAAGGGACACTTTCCAGAACGATTCAGCCTCCGAAAAGGAAGAGGTATGTGAAACGGTAAGTAAACCGACTCCAAAACAGCTCTAAAGGCAATTTTTCTCCGTTTTGGAATATTTAGTAAAATAGAAAAATAAGAAGCAGTCCGGAAGAGACACGAGGCGTCCACGAGGGTGGAGGGCCCGCCCTCTGCCTCGTGGGCACCCCGTGTGTCTCCCAGACTCCGTTATCTTGTGGCTTACTCCTTTTGGTCGGTAAAAATTTATTATATATACTCACGAAGGTTTTGACCTCTGTATCACGCAAAAATCCTCTGTTCTTGTTTCAAGTTGTTTCTGTCACAGATAAAGTAGCATGTCCTCCCAGGACTCGGAGGGAGAAAGATATGTGGCTGATTCCATTGCGGACCCTAAGGTCTATGGGGATTGGGAGCATTATGGTTGGACCATGGAAGAAGAAGAAGGTCATGATTCAAAGAGGAAGGATTGGACTAGCTCAGATGAAGACGAAGTCCCACTACCTCAACCGGGAGACATGCACGTGGATTTCAAAAAGTCAAGCCTCCTAGACAGAGTAAAGAAAGCTAAGATAGAATTTATTCCTTATAACCTCTTGCAGGAAAACAAGCAGGCACTATGCAAGAGGATATTAAATCTTGAGCAAGAAATCAATGATCTAAAGGAGCAAAATTCTGTCCTTAAGCACAAGCTAAGGAAGAAGTCATCATCACCACCCCCTAAGAAGGAGACATAATCATATGGGTATGGGCACTCCCCTTGGCAACTACCAAGCTTGGGGGGAGTGACCTCGGTATCGTATCACCATCACTCCTATCTTTACCATTTTACTTAGTTCGATCCTTTTGGTAGTATCTTGATCTAGTAGAATAAAATTAGCATGATCTAGTTGTGAGCTTTTGCCTTATGATCTTTACCCTTTGTAATCGAGTCTGTGAGCTATATAATAAAGATTAGTGTTGAGTCAAGGGCTTGATTTCCTCACTTGGGTCGTGATAAAAAGAAAGAAAATATGAAAAGTACCAAAGAGATCATATTGATCTTATGGGAAGTAATGACTTCACATATAAGAGTATGATAAATAAAAGTTGTTGGGAGTTGACAAACATAGTTTTGGTCATCATTGCAATTAATAGGAAGTAATAAAAGAAGAGAGGCTTCACATACAAATATACTATCTTGGACATCTTTTATGATTGTGAGCACTCATTAAAGTATGACATGCTAAAGAGTTGATGTTGGACAAGGAAGACAACATAATGGGTTATGTCTTCTTATATCGGAAATAAGGTATATTGTCATGGATCATGCAACATGTTGAGCTTGCCTTCCCCCCTCATGCAATCCAAAACTCCTCGCACCAAGTAGAGATACTACTTGTGCTTCCATATATCCTTAAACCCAGTTTTGCCATGAGAGTCCACCATACCTACCTATGGATTGAGAAAGATCCTTCTAAGTAAGTTGTCATGTTGCAAACTCGCTAAAATATGTATGATTTATTAGTGTGGGAGAAATTAGCTTTATACGATCTTGTGATATGGAAGTAATAAAAGCCATGGACTGCATAGTAAAGGTCCTTATCACAAGTGGCAATATAAAGTGAAGTTCTTCTATGCTAAGACTTTGTGCATCCAACCATGAAAACACATGACAACCTCTGCTTCCCTCTGTGAAGGGCCTATCTATTATTCTTGCCTTGTAAGAGTCAAGGTGAAATTCACCTTTCCTTTTTACATTTTATCCTTTGGCAAGCACATTGTGTTGGAAAGATCCTGGTATATATACCTACTTGGATGTAAGTTTTCATGGTCTATTACTGTTGACATTGCCCTTGAGGTAAAAGGTTGGGAGGCAACACCATAAGCCCCTATCTTTCTCTGTGTCCGATTAAAACTCCATAACCATAAGTATTGCGTGGGTGTGAGCAATTGTGAAAGACTATATGATAGTTGAGTATGTAAGTATAATGCCCAAGATGGGACTATACCTCCTACGTGTCGAGGCACGACTTAAAGGTATAAGCCCATCCTAGAATGATCTCAAGTTTGGTATCTTTGCACGACTCATGTAAAAGAGGGATTAAATTGCAAAAGTAGATAGTTGGCTTACACTCGCCACTTCACACAATACATTACATAAGCAAGACATCATTTAAAACATCACAACCCGACTATGGGTGAAGATCCCAAGAAAGATACCAAAACAACATAAAGCCACAGGCCTAGATCGAATCCTAGTAGAAACCACTACTGATCGCCCAAAACGTCACAAGCAAGCGGCCACGCTCTTCATCGAACTCCCGGAAGTTCTGATCCATCTCCTGCATCAAACTCGGCTGAACTTGCATCTGGTGTGGAAGTAACTGTGAGCCACAGAGGACTCAACAATCCCGTTCCCGGGTAACAAGACTATTTAAGCCTTGGGAGAGGATAAGGCTGAAGAAAAGAATAAGTGTCTGCAGCAGCAACTAGCACTAGCTTACGTGAGAGAGTGCGAGAAGAGAAGTGCCTCGGTCGAGAGATGATCACGAAGTGATCCTAGCTAGAGCTCAACAAACATAACCCCACCGTGTTCAACTCCCGAATCCCTATTCGGAAATTGACAGTCACGGTACACACGCTGGTAGTGTATTGAAACATTGTGTCAAGTTATCTACAACCGGATATTAACAAGCTCCCATCTGCCACATAACCGCGGGCACGACTTTCAAAAGTTCATAACCCTGCAGGGGTGTTCCAACTTGGCCCATTACAAGCCCACGATCCGCGGAGTCGCAACTCCAAAGGTGGGAAGGCCCGAGTATTCTCGGAATCCCATGCTCAAGATACTTCGAACTAAGGTAAGGCTAATCCAGCAAATCCTCCCAGCGTGTCGACACCCTGATAGGTAGCCGCGCGTATCTAGTCTCAGGACACGACCGTATGGGTGAAGCTACGGTTTTTTACCAAACCTCGAGTTTCCTCGTCGTGGCCCCGCAGGCTCCCCGTTGCGGACCAACACTCATGTGCAGCACTGGCCCGGGGTTGTTGATTAAAAATAAAAGGTATAGCTAGTCCCTATGCAAGTTTTATTAGTTATTAGGCGAATAGTACCAATGTTGGGACTTGCTGGAAAAGACTTAGCACTTAGCGGTTTATCGAGGGGGTCCCATACACCCCAACCGTGTAAGGAACGCATAATCAAGGAACATAACACCGATTTATACGGTTCCTAACGGCATGAGTGGAACAAATCACCAAGCAAAAGGCTTAGCCTTCCAGCCTTGCCAATATATAGATGATTTCATTTAAGCATTTATATAGTGTGATATAACCCAACAAACTTCAACATGAAGCAAGCATCTTCAATCTTCACCTGCAACTAACAATGCTATAAGAGGGGCTGAGCGAAGCGTACTTAGCCATTCAACGGTTTGCATAGGTAGGGTGGTTAGACAGGTTCATGGTTACAATAGGAGGCTGACAGGAAAACATGGGCATCGAGGCAATATACTAAAGAGCGATACTCTAGCAATAGGCGAAGATAGTAATGGTATCCGGGTTCGGTCATCTTGCCTGGGAATCCACAAGGGAGAAGAAAGGATCCATGAAGTAGACGGAGCAACAAGTCGAGCGAATCCTCACAACTCCGGAACGAAACCGAAGCTATCAAGAGAAGCAAACCGGAAAGAAGCAAACAACACGGTAAACACACAAGCATAAACATGGCATACGATGCACATCCAAGTATGATGCATGTCCGGTTTAAATATGCATGGCATGGCAAAGAGCACAAACAACACTACAAGTTAAGTGGAGCTCAATATGCAAGAGTTGCATATTGACGAAACACCACATTTTATTTATTTAGTTGACTCTCGTTTATTTACAAGACAAGATTAAATGTTTGTTAACATGGCAAGAGGTGAAGCAAAAGTAAACTACCTATTTAGACATTTTAAATGAGGCCGGAAATAACAACAACAATTTCGGTAAAAATCCCCATAAGCATGTTTAGTAATTATAAGCAAACAACAATTCACACATTTTATTGTTGTTAACATGATGCGGATGACATGATCAAGTTTTATGCAATTTTATTAAAGAGTTAACATAAGGGATATGAAGTATTTGTCACTGTGGTGGAAAGAAAAGGGTGCCACGGCAACGATCCGAAAATGATGCAACGACAACATCTCGGTTCCGGTAACCCGTTGGGAGACCGGTGCAAAAGAAAGGGTGGCATAGACGGGCGGAACAAGATGAAAAGGTGGGGTGTTCCCGTCACCGGGTTCCCACGGGTCGGCGACGAGGCAACCGAGGAGCACGACAAAAGACGAAACGGGCACGATGCACACTAGGAAACATCTCATACAACACAACAAGCAAACGTTCTCGGGTCATCGTCACGGGGTTATACCTTCGAAGCGTTCGTTCTCGGAGGGGTTCGAGTTCGTAGAGGGAAGTAGAGGAAGTAGTGGTACACGGGTCGACGGTAGTGGAAGTAGACGTTCTCGTTTCGTAGAGGTACTCGAGGCAACACCGGGTGTAGTCGTACACGGGTCTTGTGTAGAGGTACTTGACGCATCTACTTGAGTCGTCGGTAGGCGTTCCCGTTCGTAGACGTACTTGGCGCATCCATCGTTTCCGGGCGACGGTAGTTGTTCACGAGCTCGTTTTTGTAGATGTTCGTGCCGTCATGTCGTGGTACTTGGCGATTCTGAAGACCGCGTTCGTCGGGGTACTTGGTCGTGGTACTTGTCGGGTCATGTTGAGGTACTTGGTGTCCGTCGTGGTACTCGTTCGTAGATGAAC
The DNA here is from genome assembly GCA_902687465.1 of Secale cereale. Classification (NCBI taxonomy): domain Eukaryota; kingdom Viridiplantae; phylum Streptophyta; class Magnoliopsida; order Poales; family Poaceae; genus Secale; species Secale cereale. The sequence continues at coordinate 178,782,983 of LR738712.1, read as the reverse complement.
TTGACGAAAAACTTCAACGATGGAACTTGGCGAAAACAGATAGTCTTGGACTTGGTCATGGCACCTACAGAAGGCAGCAAGTCAGAGCAAGCACGGCGCTGGAGTCGCGCGGAGGAGGGGCGGCCTTGGCGACAAAGTGGCTGCAGGCCTCGGGCTGCTGCCTTTGCGCGGAGGGGAGGAACGGCGCTGGAGAGGAGGCCGCAGCTCCTGGCCGAAGGAGATACGGCGGGGGTTGGCCGCGGCAGGAGGCGCTGGAGCCGAGTCCATGGCTCGGTCGACGACGAGGCAGGGCCTGGGGCGCAGGAGGTCGAAGCAGGGCGGCGCTCGGGCCACGGGAGGGAGGATGCAGCGAGGCGCGGGGCCATGGCGATGCGGAGGACGGCGCGACGGGCGCTGGAGAGGAGGCCGCAGGCCGCGGCCTTGGCGCTGCCCGGCCGGCGCTGGGTCGTGCAGAGGCGGGGCGCCTGGCTGCCGGCGGTGCGGGACCGGAGGGAGAGGGTCGGGCGCGGCCCTGTTGGCGGCGGGTGGCCGGCGCGAGAGAGCCAGAGGGCCGGGCGCTGGAGGGGCGCGTCCCAGGCGCTGGTGGAGGAGGCGCGTCGGCTTTGGGGCAGCCGGCTGCGTCCTGGCGAGGGAACGACGCGGGAATCGGGCAGAGGGGCGAGCGGTCGGGCGAGGGAGTTGAAGAGAGGAGCGAGAGCGAGCGCTCGAGGGGGGAATCGCGCGAGGGAGAGAGCGAGGAAGAGGGAGCGGGTTCGGCGGCGCTGGGAGGGACGAGCGAGAGCGAGGTGCGGTCGGCTAGGGTTCGGCCGGCTGGGCCTCAAGGCCTGAGAAGGGTAGGCGCTCGGAGGGATGGGCCTTGTGGCTGGGCCTAGGAGGGAGGAGGAGGTAAAGAGGCTGGGAGCCTGGCTGTCTTCTTCATATTTTCCCAATTACAGGAAAAAATGAGAAGAAAGAGAAGGAAGGTAGAAAATGTTAGATAAGAGATTTAGACACGGAGTTAAATTCCTGAACTCACACAAAATGTAAGGAATTAAATAAAATTGTTTGAAGATTTTTGGAAGATGAAAATTCAAAACACGATTGAATAAAAGCCAAATTGTTTGACTTTAGAAATCCATTTAGATGGAATCCAAAAGAGCTCGAATTTGAGGATGGGGCTCGACAAACGGGAAAAGAATTATTGGCAAGGTTTTTGAAGGAGAAACTCGAAGTAGGAAAAGCATGGGGAAAATTATGCACGTGTGTTGGTTAATTCCAAACAAATGGAATATTATTATATAACTCCCTAATAATATTGAGAGGCTTTTATATGTTTTAAAGAGAAGACATTCTTCCCTCGATTTAAATGGACCGAAGGTCCATACGATTTATTTAAGTTGAGATGCAAAAAAAAACAATGACATGATGGCATGATGACATGATGCAATGCAAAATAAATAACACAAGCACAAAAGAAACACACGGGAGAACCCGGAACATCTGGAATCTTCTGGAATCTTCTGGGACGTCGGTCTTCGGGCGTCACAACTCTCCCACACTAACAGAGGATCTCGATCCGAGATCCTAGAGATAGCACCGGGTAAAAACGAAAAGGAAGAGGTAAAACAAAGTTGCTTCTTTGACAGACGAGTGAACCCACGAACCTTGAGAGGTTGAACAATCTTGAAAGAAAGAATACAACGGAGATGAACGAAGTTAAGAGCACTCCGGTAAAAGGAGGAACAAGGAGCATTATGAGAACCTTGTAGGTTGCAAGACATGAAACAAGAGCTCACGGATGACGGAAGAATTTCAAAAGCACTCCGGTTAACCAAGATTGAGAAGGAATAAGAACGAAATAAATTGGACAGCACTCCGTCTGAAAATGGAAGAAATGAACATGAGCTTGAGGAGATGGGAAGATACTTGATGAAATCAACAACATACTGCCTCCGAAACAATTGAAAGGATGGCACAAGAGGTAAGAAAGATTCAGACAGCACTCCGGTTGAAAAGAGAGGCAAACTTGATAAGATGAGAGAATTAGAATGGAGGTCACAACATTCCGCTTAAATGGACAAGCAAGGGAAGAACATGATCTTGATATGACAAGATGATGGGACGAAGAGAGCAATATCACAATGCCTCCGGAATGAAAGAATAGCAAATAAATCAACGAAAGAAATGAATGGAGAAGAAAAAAAATGACAACTTCTCCCACGAATGAATTAGAAAATCCTCCTTACGAAGAAGGGTTGAATGGAGTTGTTGGAAAAATCAACAACGAAAACGAATAAGCTTGATGTGGGCTTATGGAAAAACATCTCAAAATTAAGAGGTGATAACCAGCCACTAACGACAACAATTGATTGGATTGAGATCAACAAGGAGTCGATAAAATTATCTCACCGGAATGATAGTTAAGAACTTGGGTCATTTATAAGCACCATAATAGCAACAATTCTCAGGGAAAGCTTTTAGGTGAAATACAACCCAAGATAACTCCAAGAGATAAAAATGAGGGGTTGAAAGGATCTCCTAAAGAGAAAGAAATGATGGTTTTAAATATCTCATTCTTGACAACTTGTGAATCATGAAACATGAAGGAATTGTCAAAATGACATAACACCATCTGAAAAGATAAGGGAGAAAGAATTGCAATTGGAATGCATGATGAAGAATTCTTGAGCTCCAACAAGAATCTTGATGAAGACTTCGAGGATGAATTAAAACTTGATGAACCACCATGAAGAACTCCGGTAATGAAGCATGAGAAGTGAAACATGAAAAGAATACGATTCACGGCCTGCGATGAATTAGATGGAGCTTTGAAATGATATAATAGAAATAACTTGGAGCTCCGGAAAACAAGATGAAGAATTTAGAACCTTGAACATAAATGATGAACAAGCTCCGAAGGAAGGGATTAACCTCTTGGAAGAAACTAGAATAAGATTTATGTTATGCATATCCTTCATCAAATTAAATTGATGACAAGCAAACGGATTTGGCATAGTACTTATTCTCATTGGAAAGGATTAAGAGAGATCTCGCACAAGCTTGGATAAATCTTCAACGAACCACCGGTAGGATTATGAAAAGAACAAGTGAATTAAAACGATAACAACGGAAGGGTAAGCTTGAATGAACCACCGTAAGAATATGGAGACGAACGAAGAGACATCAATGAAGAATATTTGGAGGACAGGGTTGAAAACTGAGAACGAAGAAATATTCTGAAATGATGGCCTTCGGAGGATCACAAAGGAAAAGAATTCATGAAATGCTTCAGACGGGTATAAAAGAATTCCTCACAATCGGAACAATAATGAGGATGGCATGAAGCTAGAACCACGAATCTTCAAGAGAACGGGCCAAGATTTAAGAGAAACACTTCTCCGGTCTCCAAATGTTGAGAATGAAGACGAGAAATGCCATAAGAATTGTTGAGCACTCCGGAATGAATAATTAAAAGGTTGAAACAATGGTGAAAAGAATTGAACGCAATCTTGGAGAAGGCATGTGACTGATGGGGATCATACTTACATCACACTTTGAAAAGAATTCTCCGGAAAAAGAAGAGTCAGGTAAGATCCTGGGAAAAGACCTGTGGGTTAGGACCCACTCAAAGAAATCACCGTTGAAAAGATTGCTTAAGAGATATTGCACCGGTTGAATTAAATGGCTTGAATAAGATAACAATCCTCAAAAAATAATTTGAACGGATTAAGAATTGAATTATGAATCTTGAGCACTCCGGATATAAATAGCAAGAGGAGAATGATTAATTGGTGCACCGGAATAAGAAAGCATTGAAATGAGGAAAAAGGATAAGATCAACACCGAAATCTTGAATTACATCCACCGGCAGAATTCGAGAACAAAAGAATGATGAACTTGAAGCACTTGAGCATCTTCACGATAAAGCACCAGATAAGAACATTGAGGAAAAGAATGAAGAAACATCCCATGAATAAAATGGATACTTCATTTGAGAATTTCTTACTCCGGGAAGAAGAAGGGTGGGAGGGTGGGGAAAACAAAGACAACTTGGGATGAATGGAACAGACAATTCGTCAGATTTCTCAACGGCGTCCGTATGGAATAACTTGAAGAGAAGGCACACCGGTTGAAAAAGGATTAACATGAAAAACTTGATGATTAAGAAGGACTAGCACTCCCATAGAAATATGAGAACACCGATTAGGAAAAGGTGTGGAATCAACATTTGACATCGAAGCAACTCGAATACCAGAATCAAAACGAAACAAAGGGTAGATATGTTTATGAAGAAGATTATGTTGCAACATATCTATCCGAACAGAGAATTGAACGAATGGATTCCGCGGGTACATCCGCTTGACGGGAAGCCAATTGGGAGAAGGAAAAGGTAAATAAAAAGGAACAAGGATCAGATAGAACAAATACAAGATAGAAGCTTCATTCCACATCTTCGTGTTACAAAAGGGTTTTGCAATCCCCGGATCAGCATAGCCAAGGACCCTTTAAGATGCAACTCCCGATCAGAACAAGTCCATAAAACCACTTCACTCAATGTAGAACCCCGAACTTCATATCATGCACTCGTTGGAAGAATGCCTAGAACTACTAGATGAACCCACCTATTAATTTCCGAAAGTTTCTAGTTATGCAATCAGGTGTTGGGGATACAGGGGAAGCACCGCGCACTCAACTCTAATCCTACATCCAGCTGTATCCATCCTTCAACACATAACCAGTTGTTCTCGGAAACCGTTTACCTCGGACCTTCGAAACGCATCTACTATACAAGCTATGGCAATACTCCCGAACTACCTCCCCAGTACTGGGTGATGTCGGGGTTATCTTGCCACTAACCGCATAGGAGAGTTTTCGATGTCGGCCGTCTTAAGTATTCTAGTACTGTCGCGATGGATTTGTGATGACAACACCTCGGAGATCAACTCCCCGGGACACGGCCACAACCCCTAATGACAGGAGGCATCGACAACAATGTTCTCGTCACAAAGACATCGGAACAATCCAAACAATACTCGCGAGATCCTAAAATAATTTTGGTGCATTTTTTTGAAAGTAGAAGAGGCAAGAGTAATCGTCAGGAGTCCTCACCAGAGTGAAAAGGTGATGAGAAGCAAAGAAATCCTACTCTCCGATATATATATATATAGGACTCAAAACATTTTCAGTGTGTGCCTAGACTCGACCGTCAACGATTCGATCAATCAGTGGGGGCTTCTAGGTCGGAGAAGGCTCTGAATACCAACTTATAATGCCCAAGATGGGACTATACCTCCTACGTGTCGAGGCACGACTTAAAGTTATAAGCCCATCCTAGAATGATCTCAAGTTTGGTATCTTTGCACGACTCATGTAAAAGAGGGATTAAATTGCAAAAGGAGAGAGTTGGCTTACACTCGCCACTTCACACAATACATTACATAAGCAAGACATCATTCAAAACATCACAACCCGACTACGGGTGAAGATCCCAAGAAAGATACCAAAACAACATAAAGCCACAGGCCTAGATTGAATCCTAGTAGAAACCACTACTGATCACCGAAAACGTCACAAGCAAGCGGCCACGCTCTTCATCGAACTCTCGGAAGTTCTGATCCATCTCCTGCATCAAACTCGGCTGAACCTGCATCTGGTGTGGAAGTAACTATGAGCCACAGAGGACTCAGCAATCCCGTTCCTGGGTAACAAGACTATTTAAGCCTTGGGAGAGGATAAGGCTGAAGAAAAGAATAAGTGTCTGCAGCAGCAACTAGCACTAGCTTACGTGAGAGAGTGCGAGAAGAGAAGTGCCTCGGTCGAGAGATGATCACGAAGTGATCCTAGCTAGAGCTCAACAAACATAACCCCACCGTGTTCAACTCCCGAATCCCTATTCGAAAATTGACAGTCACGGTACACACGCTGGTAGTGTATTGAAACATTGTGTCAAGTTATCTACAACCGGATATTAACAAGCTCCCATCTGCCACATAACCGCGGGCACGGCTTTCGAAAGTTCATAACCCTGCAGGGGTGTTCCAACTTGGCCCATTACAAGCCCACGATCCGCGGAGTCGCAACTCCAAAGGTGGGAAGGCCCGAGTATTCTCGGAATCCCGTGCTCAAGATACTCCGAACTAAGGTAAGGCTAATCCAGCAAATCCTCCCGGCGTGTCGACACCCTGATAGGTAGCCGCGCGTATCTAGTCTCAGGACACGACCGGATGGGTGAAGCTACGTTTTTTTTACCAAACCTCGAGTTTCCTCGTGGTGGCCCCGCAGGCTCCCCGTTTCGGACCAACACTCATGTGGAGCACTGGCCCGGGGTTGTTGATTAAAAATTAAAAGGGATAGCTAGTCCCTATGCAAGTTTTATTAGTTATTAGGCGAATAGTACCAATGTTGGGACTTGCTGGAAAAGACTTAGCACTTAGCGGTTTATCGAGGGGGTCCCATACACCCCAACCATGTAAGGAACGCATAATCAAGGAACATAACACCGGTTTATACGGTTCCTAACGGCATGAGTGGAACAAATCACCAAGCGAAAGGCTTAGCCTTCCACCCTTGCCAATATATAGATGATTTCATTTAAGCATTTATATAGTGTGATATAACCCAACAAACTTCAACATGAAGCAAGCATCTTCAATCTTCACCTGCAACTAACAATGCTATAAGAGGGGCTGAGCGAAGCGTACTTAGCCATTCAACGGTTTGCATAGGTAGGGTGGTTAGACAGGTTCATGGTTACAATAGGAGGCTGACAGGAAAACATGGGCATCGAGGCAATATACTAAAGAGCGATACTATAGCAATAGGCAAAGATAGTAATGGTATCCGGGTTCGGTCATCTTGCCTGGGAATCCACAAGGGAGAAGAACGGATCCATGAAGTAGACGGAGCAACAAGTCGAGCGAATCCTCACAACTCCGGAGCGAAACCGAAGCTATCAAGAGAAGCAAACCGGAAAGAAGCAAACAACACGGTAAACACACAAGCATAAACATGGCATACGATGCACATCCAAGTATGATGCATGTCCGGTTTAAATATGCATGGCATGGCAAAGAGCACAAACAACACTACAAGTTAAGTGGAGCTCAATATGCAAGAGTTGCATATTGACGAAACACCACATTTTATTTATTTAGTTGACTCTCGTTTATTTACAAGACAAGATTAAATGTTTGTTAACATGGCAAGAGGTGAAGCAAAAGTAAACTACCTATTTAGACATTTTAAATGAGGCCGAAAATAACAACAACAATTCCGGTAAAAATCCCCATAAGCATGTTTAGTAATTATAAGCAAACAACAATTCACACATTTTATTGTTGTTAACATGATGCGGATGACATGATCAAGTTTTATGCAATTTTATTAAAGAGTTAACATAAGGGATATGAAGTATTTGTCACCGTGGTGGAAAGAAAAGGGTGCCACGGCAACGATCCGAAAATGATGCAACGGCAACATTTCGGTTCCGGTAACCCGTTGGGAGACCGGTGCAAAAGAAAGGGTGGCGTGGACGGGCGGAACAAGATGAAAAGGTGGGGTGTTCCCGTAACCGGGTCCCCACGGGTCGGCGACGAGGCAACCGAGGAGCACGACAAAAGATGAAACGGGCACGATGCACACAAGGAAACATCTCATACAACACAACAAGCAAACGTTCTCGGGTCATCGTCACGGGGTTATACCTTCGAAGCGTTCGTTCTCGGAGGGGTTCGAGTTCGTAGAGGGAAGTAGAGGAAGTAGTGGTACACGGGTCGACGGTAGTGGAAGTAGACGTTCTCGTTTCGTAGAGGTACTCGAGGCAACACCGGGTGTAGTCGCACACGGGTCCTTTGTAGAGGTACTTAACGCGTCTACTTGAGTCGTCGGTAGGCGTTCCCGTTCGTAGACGTACTTGGCGCATCCATCGTTTCCGGGCGACGGTAGTTGTTCACGAGCTCGTTTTTGTAGATGTTCGTGCCATCATGTCGTGGTACTTGGCGATTCCGAAGACCGCGGTCATCGGGGTACTTGGTCGTGGTACTTGTCGGGTCATGTAGAGGTACTTGGTGTCCGTCGTGGTACTCGTTCGTAGATGAACTTGACAAAAAACTTCAACGATGGAACTTGGCGAAAAACAGATAGTCTTGGACTTGGTCGTGGCACCTACAGAAGGCAGCAAGGCAGAGCAAGCATGGCGCTGGAGTCGCGCGGAGGCGGGGCGGCCTTGGCGACGGAGTGGCTGCAGGCCTCGGGCTGCTGCCTTTGCGCGGAGGGGAGGAACGGCGCTGGAGAGGAGGCCGCAGCTCCTGGCCGAAGGAGATACGGCAGGGGTTGGCCGCGGCAGGAGGCGCTAGAGCCGAGTCCATGGCTTGGGCGACGACGAGGCAGGGCCTGGGGCGCAGGAGGTCGAAGCAGGGCGGCGCTCGGGCCACGGGAGGGAGGATGCAGCGAGGCGCGGGGCCATGGCGATGCGGAGGACGGCGCGACGGGCGCTGGAGAGGAGGTCGCAGGCCGCGGCCTTGGCGCTGCCCGGCCGGCGCTGGGTCGCGCAGAGGCGGGGCGCCTGGCTGCCGGCGGTGCGGGACCGAAGGGAGAGGGTCGGGCGCGGCCCTGTTGGCGGCGGGTGGCTGGCGCGAGAGAGCCAGAGGGCCGGGCGCTGGAGGGGCGCGTCCCAGGCGCTGGTGGAGGAGGCGCGTCGGCTTTGGGGCGGCCGGCTGCGTCCTGGCGAGGGAACGACGCGGGAATCGGGCAGAGGGGCGAGTGGTCGGGCGAGGGAGTTGAAGAGAGGAGCGAGAGCGAGCGCTCGAGGGGGGAATCGCGCGAGGGAGAGAGCGAGGAAGAGGGAGCGGGTTCGGCGGCGCTGGGAGGGACGAGAGAGAGCGAGGTGCGGTCGGCTAGGGTTCGGCCGGCTGGGCCTCAAGGCCTGAGAAGGGCAGGCGCTCGGAGGGATGGGCCTTGTGGCTGGGCCTAGGAGGGAGGAGGAGGTAAAGAGGCTGGGAGCCTGGCTGTCTTCTTCATATTTTCCCAATTACAGAAAAAAATGAGAAGAAAGAGAAGGAAGGTAGAAAAGGTTAGATAAGAGATTTAGACACGGAGTTAAATTCCTGGACTCACACAAAATGTAAGGAATTAAATAAAATTGTTTGAAGATTTTTGGAAGATGAAAATTCAAAACACAATTGAATAAAAGCCAAATTGTTTGACTTTAGAAATCCATTTAGATGGAATCCAAAAGAGCTCGAATTTGAGGATGGGGCTCGACAAACGGGAAAAGAATTATTGGCAAGGTTTTTGAACGAGAAACTCGAAGTAGGAAAAGCAGGGGGAAAATTATGCACATGTGTTGGTTAATTCCAAACAAATGGAATATTTTTATATAGCTCCCTAATAATAATGAGAGGCTTTTATATGTTTTAAAGAGAAGACATTCTTCCCTCGATTTAAATGGACCGAAGGTCCACACGATTTATTTAAGTTGAGATGCAAAAAAATATAATGACATGATGGCATGATGACATGATGCAATGCAAAATAAATAACACAAGCACAAAAGAAACACACGGGAGAACCCGGAACATCTGGAATCTTCTGGAATCTTCTGGGACGTCGGTCTTCGGGCGTCACAGTAAGCTTGCTGAAAAGCTCTTATATTGACTCTTTTCGATGTTTTTTTTTGAGGAAATGACAGTAGGAGAGGCTCCTACTGTATGTATATATATAAACAATATAGTGGTGTTACAACTGTGTTACATATGGTATTGCAACTGCATGTGCACCTCAGCCCCTGTCCCTGTACCTCCAAGAGGGGGGGGGGTGGGGTGAGGTGTCAGGCAAGTTGACCGAGAGGATTGCTAAGGGGTCAGAGAAGCAGGTGTGTAAAGAGCTAGCTTATAGAGTTACAATAGGCAATTACAGTGGCCTTTTGAGATTCTTTTACCCTGTGTTGGAGTAGGCTAAAGTCCTCCTTGAAACGTGTTAACCAGGACGTGGTACTGGGATTGATTCTTCTGAAGTGCTTGTTGTTGCGTTCTTTCCATAGGCTCCACGCTGCTATAAGGAAGATTTCCATGAAGAAGGGTCTAGAGTCGTCCCTATTAGTCTGATCAAGCAAGTCAAGTCTGGATTGTGACGTGGGCCAATGAATATCAACTTTTTCCCAGCACTCTCTACTGAATGGGCACGTGAAGATCATGTGGTTAACCGTTTCTTCGGTGTTATGACCGCAAAGGAGGCAATCAAGAACATCTCCAATGTCGTAGTGTCTTCTCTTGAGCATGTTCCTTGTATTAAGTCGGTCGATCAACAAGAGCCAGCCGAAAACCTTTATTCTCATTGTGCATTTGGACCTCCACAGGAGTTGGAAGGTTGGGTGCTTTGGGGTATGTCTGAAGCAGAATTTGTAATAGTCAGCAGCTTTAAAGTCAGCTGCTCCCCAGGTGTAGTACCAGACATCTGTGGTAGAGGTGGAAGGGCTCATATGGGTGGACAAGCGTTGCACGTCTTGAACTTCTTCGAGAGCTTCTGGTGAGAGTGGTAAGTGTAAGGTATCATGCAGTGTCGAGTTCTCCAAGAATTTGCTGATAGATATGTCTTCATCTTTGGCAAAGGAGAATGCTCGAGGGTGTGAGTTCTCTAGTGTGTCTGGTAGCCAAAGGTCTTTCCACAAGAGGGCAGATGAACCATCAACCACTTGAACGTAGGATATCCCTCGATAGAGAGGTGTGAGTTTGTTAGTCCACTCTTTTCGATGTTACGATAAATTGCAATTGCTTCAATAACCGAGATCAAAGTTTGTTAGTTTTCAATGAAGTTTATGATTCATACTTGGTATTATGGATGAATTGTTACTTTAGCAAAAGAATCATACGACTATATTTATATAAGTTGTTGTTATGAGAATGATCATGATGCCCTCATGTCCGTATTTTTTTATCGACACCTCTATCTCTAAACATGTGGACACATTTTTTGATATCGGCTTTCGCTTGAGGACAAGCGAGGTCTAAGCTTGTTGGAGTTGATACGTCCATTTTGCATCATGCTTATATGTTGATATTTATTGCATTATGGGCTGTTATTACATGTTTTGTCACAATACTTATGCCTCTTCTCTCTTATTTTACAAGGTTTACAAGAAGAGGGAGAATGCCGGCAGCTGGAATTCTAGGCTGGAAAAGGAGAAAACTATGGAAACCTATTCTGCACAACTCCAAAAGCCTCGAAACTCAACAGAACTCCGTTTCAAAAAATATAAAAAATATCTGGCGAAAGAAGTCCACGAGGGGGGCCACCAGCTGTCCACGAGGGTGGGGGGCGCGCCCCCTGCCCAGGGAACGCCCCCTGTCTCATGGGCCCCCCGATGCCCATCTTCTCCTATATGAGGTGTTTTGACCTGGAAAAATTCACAAGGAGGCTTACGGGACCAGACAACGCCGTCTCGAGGCGGAACCGGGGTGGAAACCATTCTAGGGCTCCGACAGAGCTGTTCTGCCAGGGATACTTCCATCCGGGAGGGGGAAATCATCACCGCCGTCATCACCAACAATTGTCCCATCTTGGGGAGGGCTATCTTCATCAACATCTTCACCAGCACCATCTCCTCTCAAACCCTAGTTCATATCTTGTATCCAATCTTTGTACCCAAACCTCAGATTGGTACCTGTGGGTTCTAGTAGTGTTGATTACTCCTTGTAGTTGATGCTAGTTGGTTTATTTGGTGGAAGATCATATGTTCAGATCCATTATGCATATTAATACCCCTCTGATGATGAACAATATTATGTCTTGTGAGTAGTTACTTTTGTTCCTGAGGACATGGGAGAAGTCTTGCTATTAGTAGTCATGTGAATTTGGTCTTCGTTCGATATTTTGATGAGATGTATGTTGTCTCTCCTCTAGTGGTGTCATGTTAACGTCGACTACATGACACTTCACCATTATTTGGGCCTAGAGGAAGGCATTGGGAAGTAATAAGTAGATGATGGGTTGCTAGAGTGACAGAAGCTTAAACCCTTGTTTATGTGTTGCTTCGTAAGGGGCTGATTTGGATCCATATGTTTCAGGCTATGGTTAGGTTTACCTTAATACTTATTTTGTAGTTGCGGATGCTTGCATTAGAGGTAAATCATAAGTGGGAGGCTTGTCCAAGTAAGGACAGCACCCAAGCACCGGTCCACCCACATACCAAATTATCAAATTACCGAACGCGAATCAGATGATTGTGATGAAAACTAGCTTGACGATAATTCCCATGTGTCCTCGGGAGCGCTTCCCTTTATATAAGAGTTTGTCCAGGCTTGTCCTTTGCTACAAAAAGGATTGGGCCACCTTGCTGCACCTTATTTACTTTTACCTTTTGTCACTTGCTACCAATTACCTTATCACAAAACTATCTGTTACCTATAATTTCAGTGCTTGCAAAAAATACCTTACTGAAAACTGCCTATCATTTCCTTCTGCTCCTCGTTGGGTTCGACACTCTTACTTATCGAAAGGACTACGATAGATCCCCTACACTTGTGGGCCATCAGAGTCGGTCTACTAATCTTGGACGTGATGCCTATATAATGATCATTGCCTAGATATATGTCATGATTATTTGAAGTTCTATCAATTGCCCAACAGTAATTGTTTCCCCACCGTTTTCTATTTTTCTCGAGAGAAGGCACTGGTGAAACCTACGGCCCCCGGGTCTACTTTCTCATATATTTGCCTTTGCGATCTATTTTCCTTTGCTTTTATTTTCAGATCTACTGAACCAAAAACCCAAAAATACCTTGCTGCAATTTATCTTATTTATCATTCAATCTATCAATATTTACAACTCAATCACGTTCGTTACCCGAAAGGGATTGACAACCCCTTTAACACGTTGGGCTGCGAGTATTTGTTATTTGTGTGCATGTGCTGTTTACATTGTGTTGCTTGGTTCTCCTACTGGTTCGATAACCTTGGTCTCATCAATGAGGGAAATACCTATCGCTGCTATACTGCATCATCCCTTCCTCTTTGGGGAAATACCGACGTAGTTCTAGCAGACATCAAAAGGAATTTCTGGCGCCATTGCCGGGGAGCACCTTCAACATATACCAGGTTCCTAATCACAAATCTCATCTCCTCACAATTACATTATTTGCCATTTGCCTCTCATTTTCATCTCCCCCACTTCGCAAAATTTGCCGTTTTATTCGCCTCTCCTTTTCATTTGCCGTTCTCTTGCTTTCTAGGCTCGATGGCTAGCGTCCCTACTCCTCCTTTGTCACCAGATTTTGAAGTCCTTTACTTCAAGCAAAGACAAGGAGAAAATTTAAAAGATGCCTGGTATAGGCTTATGGAATCGTATCATATTTCCAACTTAAAGGGGGACGCTAAGATTTTGCTTCATAATTTTTACATAGGATTGGCTTTGCACCATAGACAACTCCTTGATTTTGCCGCTTAAGGGAATTTTATTGAGCTTGATGCTAACGCTGCCTATAAAATTTTAGAAGGAATTTTGGGAATTCCACCTCAAAAGAAGGGGTTTTCTTTCACCCCTGAGGGAGTTCAAATGTTGGACAAACTTGGTGATTTGCATAAACATTTGGTTGAAATACAGAAATATAATGAACCCCTCAAACATCTCAATGGTAGTATTAATCGCATGAATACTTTGATTACTCTTTGCAACAAGCGATTAGATAATTTGGATCTTAATATGGTTTCTTTTCCAGAGAATTTAGGGAAGCGTAAAGAGCCTCCTGGGTTTGAGAAAACCCATACAAAAATTGCCAAAACTTTGGAAGACGAAACTTAGATCTTTGCATTATGCCTAGCTAAGGGCGTAGAACGATAGCGCTTGTTGGGAGGCAACCCAACTTGTCTATTTTTTATTTTTGATTTCCTTGCTGTTTTCAATAAAAAACCTTTTAATATCTCTGTTGAGATGTGTTTTTGTGGTTTGAATAAAGGTTTGTGCCAAGCAAAGCCTTAGGAACACATTGGGTGTTAGTAGATTTGATCTTGCTGAAAAATAGAGACCTTTGCGCTCACGAGAAAAATTCTCATTTTTAACAGAAGAGTGATTTTTGGTTGATTCTTCTTGCAGAAGATTAATATACAAATTTCCCATGTGGAAATATTTTTCTCTAGATTTTTAGAGTTCCATAAGTATTCTAAACTTCCTGATTAATACAGACTGTTCTGTTTTTGATAGATTCTGTTTTCTTTGTGTTGTGTGCTTATTTTGTTGGCTCTATGGTTTTCTTTGATGAGTTTTTGCCATAGAAAACTTGGAATCCAGTAGATATAATACAAAAACAAAATATGAATTCGTTTGATACATTACTTATAGTAGTGATTTGCTTTCTTATACTAACGGATCTCACGAAGGTTTTGTTGAGTTTTGTGTGGTTGAAGTTTTCAAGTTTTGAGTTATCTTACGATGGATGAAGGAAGGATAGAAGGGCCTAAGCTTGGGGATGCCCCCGCATCCCAAGATATTATCCAAAAATGAGCAACCAACTAAGCTTGTGGATGCCCCTGAGTGGCATCCCCGCTTTCTTCCAACAACTATCGGTATTTTACTTGAAACTAAATTTTATTCATCAAATGATATGTGTTTTGCTTGGAGCGTCTTGTATGATATGAGTCTTTGGTTGTTTAATTTTGCGCCTTAAGTCATCAATCCTTGCTGGACACACTTATTTGAGGGAGCCAAAATTATGTGATGGCTTGCTAGAATTGCTCTCTATGCTTCATTTAAATTTTTATGAGCAATGGACTTGCTCTAGTGCTTCACTTATATCTTTTTGAGCACGGTGTGCTTAGTTTTTTTGTTGAAGAAATACTCTCTTGATTCACTCAGATTTATTTGAGAGTTAGTAAAATTTTAAAGAAATTCTCTCTTGCTTCACTTATATTATTTTGAGAGAAAGAAGAATTTTTTTGCTCATGATCTTCACTTATATTTGTTCGAGCTTATGAAAAGCAACACATGAAAATTAGTCCCAAACTGATAGATATCCAAGAAGGATATAATAAAAACTTTCATGAAGATCATTGGACAAAATAAACTTGGTTCTTAGTAATAGTTTTGAGATATGATGATGTGATATGTGAGTTATGTTAATGAGTAACTATGCTTTAGTAAGAATCAATGTTGAGGATATCGCTTATCGTTCTCGTCTCGGACAGCCGTGGATGAGAGATTAATAGGAAATCGGCCGATTAATCGATTTTATCAGTCGACTATTAATCGGCCATTTTTTGGAAATCCCAGGTTCCCAACACTAAAAAAATGCTATATTCAACACCAAAACAATATTGGACATAAGTGTTACCTTGATTCCTAGCCTTTGAATCCTTGTATAATGATGAATGAAGTAGGACACCATTACATATTGTGTAACAAGGTACACAAAGCGCAAATAAACATAGTTTTCGCAAACATAGTGCTATGAATAGGCCCGATTTATCTGTAGATTCCTGATAAATCGCTTGTCATAGCGATAAATCGGCCCAAACGATAAATGATGAAGATAAGGCATAATCTTATTGGTCACCCCAAGAGTAGCGATAAATCGGACGATAAATCATTGAATCGGAAGATTTCTTGAGCAGTGGTAAGAATATTAGTGTTAAGGTTTGTGATTCCCCATGCAACTACGAAAGTCAATAGTCATGCAATGAAATAATATCCTACTTATGGTGCATTATTCGGTGTTATATCCTACTTATGGTGCATTATTCGATGTTATTTATGCTTAATGCTTGCTTATGAGATTATCTGTTTCTTGGTTGGTCGCTTCTCAATCTTTTGCTAGCCTTCATTTTGCACCAAGTATGATCTCTACTTGTGCATTCAAAATCCTTTAAGCCAGTTTTGCCACATGAGTCCACTATATCTACCTATATGTGGTATTCTTTTGCCGTTCTAAGCAAATTTGCATGTACCATCTCTAATTTTCAAAATGAACTTCTATTTTGTGTATTTGTTTCACTTGCGGAGCGGTGAGGGGTGGCTAATATTTTCCATGCTGGATGTGTTATTCTCACGATGAGTGTTTCTTCACTTGTCATTGCACGAGAGTAAGGCAAATGTTTTAGGGATACCCAGTCCCGAAATGCAAAAATGAATTTACTTTATGTTGTCAAATAATAAATTCCTTGGAAATTGTTGGTATGGAGGTCAACTGTGGATACGGCTAGCCATGGAAAGTGAAAGTATGGTCGAAAAAGGAATACACTTTATTTTCTGTTTGGGAACCGCCTATTATATATCTAGCATGGAAAGTGTTGGGAACTCTAAGTCGTTTTCGTTGGTGGGATGGATACACCTCCCAAAAAAATTTTATCTCTAATTTTTTGCTTTGACCTCTGGCACCTCTGCAAATCCCTGCTTCCCTCTATGAAGGGCCTTTCTTTTACTTTATGCAATTTTTATTTTGAATTTGAGTCTCCATCTTCTCTCGTAAAAAGCACCAACTAGGAGGCAATATGATCGTACTTAAGTATTGGGTGTAGCTATTATTCGAGTGTGTTTCATGAATGTATCAATGTTTGAGCATGATGGGCTAGAGATAACTTATTTTAGCGTTGATATTTTGAAAGACATGGTTGCTTGTTGACATGCTTGAGTATCTAAATTATTATGTCAAAACTATATTATTTCTTTGAATCACATAAAAGTCCAAATGTCCATGCTATAAAGAAAAGAATATGATATGTCATGATAGTCAGGATTCCACATCAAATTTTTTGTTTTTATCACTTACCTACTCGAGGACGAGTAGGAGTTAAGCTTGGGGATGCTGATACGTCTCCAACGTATCTATAATTTTTGCTTGTTCCATGCTGTTATGTTATCAATCTTGGATGTTTTATAATCATTTTATAGTAATTTATATCATTTTTTTGGTAATAACCTATTGACATAGTGCCAAGTGCTAGTTGTTGTTTTCTGCATGTTTTTTACATCGCAGGAAATTAATATCATACGGAGTCCAAATGTCCTGAAACTCCACGGAGAATTTTGATGGACCAGAAGGAACGTAATGGGCCCTGGCTGCGCTTGGGGGTGCCCCGAGGGGGGCACAACCCACCAGGGCATGCCAGGAGGCCCATGCGCGCCCTGGTGGGTTGTGCCCACCTCGGGTGCCCCTCGGACCGCCACTTTGCTATATAAATACCCCAATATTCCAGAAACCCTAGGGGAGTCGACGAAATATTCATCCAGCCACCGCAGAGTCCAGAACTACTAGATCCAATCTAGACACCATCTCGGATGGGGTTCACCACCTTCATTGGTGCCTCTCCGATGATGCATGAGTAGTTCTTTATAGACCTTAGGGTCCGTAGTTAGTAGCTAGATGGCTTCCCGTCTCTCGCTGAATTCTCAATACAACGATCTCTTGGAGATCCATATGATGTTACTTTTTGCGGTGTGTTTGTTGGGATCCGATGAACTCCAAGTTTATGATCAGTTATATCTTTTTATATCCATGAAAGTAGTTGAGTTTATTTGATCTCTTTTATGCATGATTGCTTATAGCCTCGTATTTCTTCTTTGAAATTTGGGTTTTGTTTGGCCAACTTGATCTATTTATCTTTCAATGGAAAGAGGTGCTTTGTAGTGGGTTCGATCTTATGGTGCTTGATCCCAGTGACAGAAAGGGAACCGACACGTATGTATCATTGCTACTAAGGATACAATGACGAGATCTATATCTACGCAATAGATAAATGTATCTTATCTACATCATGTCATCGTTCTTATTGCATTACTCCATTTTTTCACGAACTTAATACACTAGATGCATGCCAGATAGCGGTTGATGTGTGGAGTAATAGTAATAGATGTATGCAGGAGTCGGTCTACTAATCTTGGATGCGATGCCTATATAATGATCATTGCCTGGATATCGTCATGATTATTTGAAGTTCTATCAATTGCCCAACAGTAATTGTTTTTCCACCGTTTGCTATTTTTCTCGAGAGAAGCCCACTAGTGAAACCTACGGCCCCCGATCTTCTTTCTCATATATTTGCCTTTGCGATCTATTTTCCTTTGCCTTTAATTTTCAGATCTACTAAATCCAAAACCCAAAAATACCTTGCTGTAATTTATCTTATTTATCATTCAATCTATGAATATTTACAACTCTATCACATCCGTTACCCGAAAGGGAATGACAACCCCTTTAACACATCGGGTTGAGAGTATTTGTTATTTGTGTGCAGGTGTTGTTTACGTTGTATTGCTTGGTTCTCCTACTGGTTTGATAACCTAGGTCTCATCACTGAGGGAAATACCTACCATTGCTATACTGCATCATCCCTTCCTCTTTGGGGAAATACCGACGTAGTTCTAGCAGACATCAGTTATGTTATGGATGAGGAGACAACTAGATACTTTCTTGCTTGCAACACTAGTACGAGTCAGTGTTATACAAACGGTTTTTAACCCCTTTCCACGATGATATTTGGAACCGTCGCCTAGTGAGTGTGGGAGATAGGGGGGGGGGTCCTTCCCACACGACCCAGAAACCGTCGGGGATATGCCCTCCTAGCACACATGCTCGACAAAATGAGGTCGTGTGCGACCGGCGAGCGCTCAAATACGGAAATACGTATAGTAGAGCTAAAAAAATACAATTATACAAGCACAATTGTTTCTAGTCGCAAGTACATCCCATACAGTTAGTCCCCGCTAAACGTTTCTGTTTGTATGTACATCCCACATAGTCGCTCCAAGGAAAACATTTCCGTTCACAGGTACATCACACACAATCTTTCCCGTTAAATCATTTGTGATAGCGTTGCCATTGCACATGATATTAACAATGTTTTCATTTGTGCTATTGAATGCATCACACACGGTGCGTAGAAGAAACTGTGTGGCAAAGGTTGTCCATCACACACAATTTTTATGTGGTAAACATTTGCGCAAGGTGGCCTAACGCAAACAGTTTTCAAGAGAAAGTCGTGTGTGATTGTTCATTGATCCAACATAGTTTATTCCTCGAAATTGTGTGTGTTGCCTGAGGTCATCGCCCATGGTATTTTTTGAATAACCATTTGCAATAGCAAAACCCAATTAGCAGGTTAATTCGTCATTACAGACTAATTGCCCTATTATTAATAGTCCATTTATTAATCTAATTGACATTCATATTAAGCACATAATATATTTCATTTCCATATTAAGGAAGCAGAATTTCATAATTGAAATACATCAGAGTACAACATGATATAGCTTTAGTACTCAGCTACCCCATTACACAACTGCACCAGCACCAAGTTTCACATGCAACATGTAGAACCTTTCGAAATTAGCATCATAGACGGTATATAGACATACGCATCTCATCTGGAAAACTGCTGAAGCGGAAGGCGAATATTGAGCCTTCATTCATGTTGAAGGTCTTTGCAACTTTAGGCCAATGCCTGTGGATGATTGACCGTCCGTCCTTCATCTTCTTCAGGAACACTTCAATATTGAACAGTGGGTGTCGTATGAAAACCTTCCTCGCCTCCTGACCATAGTGGTGGTTTAAGATGTAATCATCAGTGAACTACTTTGGAAAGGCCTGAAAACAAGGATGTGCATAAATATCTTCTCTATATTGGAAATGGGGCAAAGGAATAAAAAGGCAAGGTATAATAGTCAGTACCATCTTGTAGTGAACTGATGTCTTCTTCATTGTGTAGACAAAGATCTTGTTGTTCTTTGTCTCTAATTTCTTTATCCTAACAATCTTTCCGAGTTTCTTGATTTGATTGATATTCATGGACAACTAATTTACCCATATGAAAAAAGGGTCGAACAATGAGTCACAAGCTCTGACAGCAGGACCTACATGTGCAAGACCAAATTGTTAAAAACCTAAATATTATAATGGTTCCCTCAATTGCACAATAATGTGCTATTAGACAACGGACCATGCATGTGCTAACCTCGATTATAAACCTAAATTCTCACCATTGTTTCCCTGCAACACATATAAGGTAGTTAGTCATCAGGTTAAGTAAGGGTTTGCATGTTATCAGTAAAATATTTTGATGAAAAATAAGCACATTGCAGATTCATCAGATTAATTCAAGCCATATGGAAAATTCATTTATCCAAACCAAGCATAATTAAGAACTAGGAAATATATCACTTGTATATGTTTCTCATGTATTAAGTGCAGCTAAATTTGATTTATTCCTCACATGCAAAACAATACAAAATTCTACCCACGACAATTGGACATCACATTGCAGAATTGAACCAAGCAGTTAACTAAACACCACAAAAAATGAACCAAACATTAACTGAGCATCACATTGCACAATATAACATACTCCTAATAGAAGATCAAACATTTAACCAAACCAAACATGCTTAACAACTTGGAAATATAGAAATTGCATTTGTTTCTCATGTATTTACTACAGCCAAATTCAATTTATTCCTCACATGGTATACAATAATAAAATGCACCCACAACTATTGAACATCACATTGCAGAATTGAACCAAACAGTTAACTAAACACCACAACAAATGAACCGAACATTAACTGAGCACCACATTGCACAATATAACATACTCCTAATAGAAGATCAGACAGTTAACCAAACCAAGCATGCTTAACAACTTGGAAATTCACACAATTGTATTTGTTTCTCATGTATTTAGTACAGACAAATTCGATTTACTTATCACATGGTATACAATAAGAGGATGCAGCCACAACTATTGAACATCTCATTGCAGAATTGAACCAAACAGTTAACTAAACACCATAACACAAATGAACCAAACGTTAACTAAGCACCACATTGCACAATGTATAAACAAACCAAGCATGCTTGACAACTTTGATTTATTTCTCACATGGAAGACAATACAAAATTGCAGCTTAAAGAATTGAACATGACATTTGCAGAATTGAACCAAGCAGTGAACTGAAGACGACAACTAATTAACCAAATAGTTAATAAGTGAGCACCACACTACACGACATATAGAACATATACACTAGAGAAACAGATTGCATGGTAAAATTAGATAGTACAATTTACTAGAATTTGTTAAGGAAAGGCAGGAGCAGCACACGCAGCGGGTAAACCGAGCATAGTAAACCGGCGTAGCTAGCAAATGGCAAGGTGCCCCACCAACATATGGGGGTAGGCACGAATGGCAGCCATCACGACCTCATCCGCGCGTGCGGCCGCGATTTGCTTCTTCGCTACCAAATACTCCTTGAGATCTTCGCTATACTACGTGCATCATGGCTTAGGGCGGCGCTTATTTGGTGGAGGGGTCGGTGATTTGGGTGGAAGGTGTCGCGCTCGCACCGAGGGTTGGGGCATGTGGGATGTGGAAGGAGGAGGAGGATGGGGGTCGGGTGTGGATTACCTGCCTGGATAGACGAGGCCGAGTAGCATGAAGGAGGGTCGCCGGCAAGGAGGCGGTGCTGCAAGCAAGGAGTGAAGGTGTCAACTTGGAAAGGAAGCGGAAATAGGGGAAATGTGGCTTTTGGTAAGGGGGAGGGGGTGGGGAGGTAGATATTTCCGTGGAAGCCAAAAATTTGGAATCGCTTCAGCGAAAAAATTGGCACGCAAAGTGTCATCAGACATGGTCCCTTATTTAGAACTATGTACGATATGTGAACATCACAAACGATTCAGATAGCTTAACCCGTCTGTGATGAGTTTGCACGTCAAATATTTTGGTTCGAATTTCCATGGTTACAGTGGTCATCCATGTCATTGCATAATTTGGGTACACAAAGGAGACTACAACACACCCACACTTCTTAATCGAGCAAGTTCAGCAATTAAACAGAGGTAGCTGACCTAAACATTAGTCTAACAAATTAAAGACCGGCACTCTTAATTAAACATAACAAAGAGTACTACTACAACTGGTGCTCGTCGATCTCTGCCGGCGTCTCCATGTCCAGATCGCGCCCGACTGTCTCCTGGGGAAGGGGCTCCATGGCATCCATCACACCATACTCGGCAAGCATCTCACCATCTGCGTCCGCCATCTCTTTGGAAAAGGCCGCCACGAGCTGGGCGTGGGCGGCCGCGATCTGGGCTTGGACGGGCTCCGTCATCGCAAGGTATGCGGCAGAGGAACAGACGGCTGCTCGAACGCTCTCGGCGATTGCCATCTCTTCGGCCGTGGGTTGCCGACCATTGTCGGAGAAGCTTCGTTCGATTTGTGCAGTGACCGCCATGAGCTGGGAATGGGTGGCCTCGACATTGTTGTGGGTGGCCTCCATCAGGGCTAAGGCCGTCGTTGCGGAACGGACAGCTGCTGTGCCGCTCTCACCAGTTGTTATCCCCAAGGCAGATGTTGCTGCCGCCGCCTGAGAAGCAACAATGAGTGTTTGGGCTACCTCGCCCGCCCGGTCATAGATTGCGGCCGTGCTCATGTACCTTGTTAGCACGCGCAAGGCGGCTACAGACACGCTCTCGCTGGAGTGGGCCACCGAAGTTGCCCTCACGACGCGGGTCCATGTGCCCATATTTCACTGGCGATGATTGAACAGTGAAATGATATTTGGGCAGCGAGCTAGTGTGCTTGAGACGCCAGCTGTGCACTGTAGCCGACACACCTTCTCGCGTAAGCCATAGGCGTACTATACACCGATGGTGCTCCAGGATATTGTGTGATGCATCTCTCATGGTTGGTGATAGTAAACTATGTGTGATCTACTTGATTTTTCATCTTGATTTGAATTACATAATGGGGTCACAGTGGAAATGGACGTTGTTTGAATTGCTAGACCTTTTATCTGCAGTGAACATGCAACTATATGTGTGTCATAAAAGAATTGGAATTATTCAGGGTTCGTTTGAACATTTTATACATTAAATTGGTTTTCTAGCCATTTCAGGTGCACCAACATGGGTTGTAAAATCATATATGTCTCCTTGGGTTTATGCTTACGTCCCATGCAAGAAATGGGGATGAAATTCGAACACCACGACACCGTGGCTCTCCGGCAAACGTCGACGTACTTGCTTTTGTAATTCTAGTAAATCCAAATTTGTCTGAAATTCATGGAACTTGGAATGCAATCATGGAGCGACATCAACATGCCTTGGTATATTTTTTGTCCCATTTGGGGCAAGTTTGGGTATAAGCTTCTCATAAACTAGAGCTTCTCACAACAAGTGTGATGGTTTCAGTAGGGAACGTTTCACCTTTCTGGACGAAACGATATCCATTGCCTCTTCTCGATTTCAATTTTTTTCCTAGTGTCAACATAGAACAATAGGAGTGTTGTGTCAATTTTTGGGATTTTTCGGGGTTCATTTGGACATTTTTATGCATTAATTGAGTTTTCAATGCATTTATGTGCATAATTCAAATTTGAACTACATGCACATGCTCTAATGCATAGAAATTGGTTAAAAAATCAAATATGTGTCCTTGGTTGCATGCTTAGGTCCCATGCAAGAAATGGAATGAATTTCAAACACCAGGGCACCGTTGATTGCCGGCAAAACGTTGAGGTACTTTGTTTTTAAATTCTAGTAAATCCAAAACTCGTCTGAAATTCATGAAACTTGGCATGCTATCATGGAGCGGCATCAACATGCCGTGGTAAAATTTTTGTCCCATTCGGGGCAGGTTTGGGTATATGCTTCTCACAAATCGGAGCTTCTCACAACAAGCATGATGGTTTCGGTAGGGAATGTCCCATCTTTGGGGACGAAACGATATCCATTGCCTCTTATTGCTTTCAAAAATTTTCTCGTGTCAACATAGAACAACAGGAGTATTGTGTCATTTTTTGTGATTTTTTGGGGTTCGTTTGGACATTTTTATGCATGAACTAAGTTTTCAATGCATTTATGTTCATAATTCAAATTTGAACTACATGCACATGCTCCAGTGCACATAAATTGGCTGAAAAATCCTATGTCCTTGGGTGCATGCTTAGGTGCCATGCAAGAAATGGGAATGAATTTCAAACACCAGGGCACCGTTGATTGCTGGCAAAATGTTGAGGTACTTTATTTTTAAATTCTAGTAAATCCAAAACTCGTCTGAAATTCATGAAACTTGGCATGCTATCATGGAGCGGCATTAACATGCCGTGGTAAAATTTGTGTCCCATTTGGGGCAGGTTTGGGTATATGCTTCTCACAAACCGGGGCTTCTCACAACAAGCACGACAATTTCGGTAGGGAACGTCCCACCTTTGGGGATGAAACGATATCCATTGCCTCTTATTGCTTTCAAAAAATTTCTCATGTCAACATAGAATAACAGGAGTGCTATGTCAATTTTTGTGATTTTTCGGGGTTCATTTGGACATTTTTATGCATTAACTGAATTTTGAATGCATTTATGTGCATAAATCAAATTTGAACTACATGCACATGCTCTAGTGCATATAAATTGGTTGAAAAATCAAATCTTTGTCCTTGGGTGCATGCTTAGGTGCCATGCAAGAAATGGGAATGAATTTCAAACACGAGGGCACCATTGATTGCCAGCAAAACGTTGAGGTCATTATTTTTAAATTCTAGTGAATCCAAGACTCGTCTGAAATTCATGAAACTTGGCATGCTATCACGGAGCGGCATCAACATACCGTGGTAAATTTGTTGTCCCATTTGGGGCAGGTTTGGGTATATGCTTCTCACAAGCCGGAGCTTCTCACAACAAGTATGATGGTTTCGGTAGGGAATGTCCCACCTTTGGGGACGAAACGATATCCATTGCCTCTTATTGCTTTCAAAAATATTCTCGTGCCAACATAGAACAACAGGAGTCTTGTGTCAATTTTTGTGATTTTTCGGGGTTCATTTGGACATTTTTAATGCATGAACTGAGTTTTCAATGCATTTATGTGCATAATTCAAATTTGAACTACATGCACATGCTCCAGTGCATGTAAATTGGCTGAAAAATCCTGTGTCCATGCTTAGGTGCCATGCAAGAAATGGGAATGAATTTCCAACACCAGGGCATCGTTGATTGTCGGCAAAACGTTGAGGTACTTTATTTTTAAATTCTAGTAAATCCAAAACTCTTCTGAAATTCATGAAACTTGGCATGCTATCATCAAGCAGCATCAACATGCCATGGTAAATTTATTGTCCCATTTGGGGCAGGTATGGGTATATGCTTCTCACAAACCGGAGCTTCTCACAACAAGCATGACGGTTTCAGTAGGGAACATCCCACCTTTGGGGACAAAATGATATCCATTGCCTCTTATTGCTTTCAATTTTTTCTCGTGTCAAGATAGAACAACAGGAGTGTCGTGTCAATTTTTGTGATTTGTCGGGGTTCGTGTGGACATTTTTATGCATTAACTGAGTTTTTAATGCATTTATGTGCATAATTCAAAATTTAACTACATGCACATGCTACAGTGCATATAAATTGGTTGAAAAATCAAATCTGTGTCCTTGGGTGCATGCTTAGGTCCCATGCAAGAAACGGGAATGAATTTCAAACACCAGGGTACCGTTGATTGCCGGCAAAACGTTGAGGTACTTTATTTTTAAATTCTAGTAAATCCAAAACTCGTATGAAATTCATGAAACTTGGCATGCCATCATGGAGCGGCATCAACATGCCGTGGTAATTTTTTGTTCCATTCGGGGCATGTTTTGGTATATGCTTCTCACAAATCAAAGCTTCTCACAACAAGCATGATGGTTTCAGTAGGGAACGTCCCACCTTTGGGGACGAAATGATATCCATTGCCTCTTATTACTTTCAAAAAATTTCTCGTGTTAACTTAGAACAACGTGAGTGTTGTGTCAATATTTGTGATTTTCAGGGTTCGTTTGGACATTTTTATGCATTGACTAAGTTTTTAATGCACTTATGTGCTTAATTCAAATTTGAACTACATGCACATGCTCCAGTGCATATAAATTGGTTGAAAAATCAAATCTGTGTCCTTGGGTGCTTGCTTAGGTCCCATGCAAGAAATGTGAATGAATTTCAAACACCAGGGCACCGTTGATTGCCGGAAAAATGTTGAGGTACTTTAGTTTTAAATTCTAGTAAATCTAAAACTCGTCTGAAATGTGACGAGTAGGATTTTTGCGGCTCTTGATCACAAACGTTTTAGATAGAACACCGTATGAAAAGTGAGAGCATGATTTGTGCATCTCTTCAACGCAAATGGTTCTTTTGGATGACCCGTGTGCAACCACTTACAATCTGTCATATTGGGTATGTTGCCATTTGTCAAACTGGAAAGGTTGACATTTGTTGATCTAGTAACATTGCCATTTGTCAACCTTGTAACACTGCGATTTGTCAAAATATGAAGCTAAAAATCACTAGCAATATCGCAACTAAAATTCAGTAATTAAGCATAGATTTCATTCATAGATTAAGCAATCGTTCTTAATTTATACAAACAGTTTAACTCGACAGCCGAACCAACCAAACTTTTCCCCAATTGTTGCCAACCACGTACTGAAATAGCTAGTTCAACTATATATACTAGCTAATTTTAAGTACGTTGTACAGTTCCACCACATCTATAGTCAGATGAACTGAACAAACTAGCCCCTAAATACTACTACTACAGAAGGGCTTTGTACTACTTCCGGCTGCCTCTCCTCTGCCGAGCGCGCTCAGTAAGAGGCAGAGGAGGAGGAGCCTACCGATGAGCTGGACAACTGCAATACGATGCCTGCCGCTGCTGCAGCTTCAGCGATGCTCACCTCGAACGCCCTCTACCGCTCTAGACGACCCCTCTCGAAGCGGTGGTTATCCTTGTAGATCTCCTAATTCCTCGCCTCTGAGGTGGCGTGTGTCGCGGCCACGGAAACGGTAAGGCTCTTTGCGTGCTCGACGAGGCGCTCCTCCTCCTCCCGCAGGAACTCGATGTAGCGCACAAGGTCGCCGATGCATGTGTGGGCATCCACCTCCGCCTCCCGCCTTCGGGCGGCGGTGGCGGAGCGCATGATGACCCTGGCGGCCGACGATGGGTTGGCCGCCACGACCACCACCTCCCGCCTTCGGGCCGCGGTGGCGGAGCGGGTGATGGCCACGGTGGCCGGCAGTGGGGTGGCGGCCACGACGGCCACCTCCCGCCTTCGGGCCGCGGCGGCGGAGCGGGAGATGGCCCTGGCTTTCGACGGTGGTGAGGATGCAACGGCGGCCCACAACAGCTGCCGACGGGTAGCGGCGGCGGAGCATGTGGTGGGTGTTCTGCGCACACGCAACAGGGACGCCACGCGCACTACACTACGCCGGGGACTGTGCCGCCGCCGTGGTGTAGCCTCCGAGCTGGAGCTGTCCTCTGATGACGGCGGAGTGTCTGAGCGATGACGATGAACCGGTGCCATTGGCGATTGTGAGAGAAGCAGGCGAGATAAGCTACAGGGAGGGAGGGAAAATGCGACGCAAAACTCGCCGGCCGTGAATGTTTATATAGCAGGCCGGTAAGCATTGGGATTTTGGGGGATTTCACTGAGTCGGGCGGGAAGCTTGCGCGGGAACCTACGAGGTTGCACGGGAATGGGCTCACCGACGATTCATTGGCGCCACCGTGTGGCCAAAAGAACGCCCACACGCGCTGCGCAAGCTTGCGCTGTAAGCCGTCTGTGGCAGCAAGGTGACAAGACATGTGAGAGGACGACGAAAGGCCACGTACACATATGGTTAATAAAAAAACGTTTGCGATTTAACTACCTACTATACCCCCGTCCTAGTTTATAAGTATAATTTAACTAATAAAATACGAATGCATGTCGCCAAAGATTATATAGTTGGATTCGTATTTGAACGTAGTTTCCAATTATATAATTTTTATAACATGCATTAACATTTTGTTTGTTAAATTTGAGGGCCAAGTATGGCACATAATATAAAGGGGACTATAGACCTGACGGAGGTAGTAGCACACAGTCACTCTCTACGCAGCGACGCAACTGTCGTCCGACTTTTAGGCGACCATTTCTTGCGTGTTCAACTGCTCTATGCTTCTGGTTGCTTGCGGTTCAGGCGGCCGCGGCGCGCTCTGCACGCGTCCTGCCACGCGTGCTCTGCTCTCGCGTCCCTCCGGGTTCTCTACCCTCGTCCCTCCACGTGCGCTGCCAGTGTTTGGGACCGGCGCACGATCACGCACGTTCGTGTGCATGCGGTTGCACCGGGCGCGGCGCGACAATGCAGTTACCCGCAGCAAAAACTGTCGTGCGGACGTGCAGAGTATCCAGGCCGCCCGACCCCCATTTATTCCTGTGGCCATTTACCTTCATATCTCGCGTCACACGATGCAATAAGCATACCCATAATGACACATACTGAGAGGACATCCAGCGGTTCCAATGGCGATCCCCGTGGCTCCAATGGCGCTCCCAGCGGCCGACGACGACAACGGCGGGCAGTTCACCACGCATCACCTAGTGGACACCCATGTGAGGGGGAGGGCCCTCTCGGTGGTGTACACGAATGATCTGGTCTCGGTGGAGAGCTCCATCCAAACTATGGAGCAGTTCCTTGCCAAGGATAAGTACCAAGTGGTCGGCTTCGACCTCGAGTACACCATCGGTCGTGACCGGCACAATCAGAAGGTTGTCGTCTCCTAGTTGTGCGTGCGACATGACGTCCTCGTCTACCACTACCACCTTGCCACAAGGCCTTGCGAGCGTTTCTCCAGGTTTATCAACAGATTCGACTACAGTTTCGCTACGGGGGACACCACCAATGATCTAAAAGTGCTCAAGGTTTCGGAATTGAAATGCCCGAATCTTGTCAACACCTAACACCACTACAAGGTCTGGGGCAGCGACAAAAACAAACTGAACTCCCTGGTTAACCTCGCCTCGGCCATCATCGACCCCTACTACATGAAGATGAAGAATGAGAGCAACAAGGACAAGAACGCATGGCACAATGTGTGGCATGAGAGACTGGGTGAAGAACATGTCAAGTACGCGACCAAGGATGCGTACAAAAGCTACGAGATGTACAGGCGGATTGTTGACATGAGGAAGTGTCTTCTTCCTACCCCAGACGAGGAATCTAGCCACAGAGCAGTGGCATGAGCGTCACAAGAAGTAGATGACTAGACGATCGTTTCTCCTAATTTAGAATGCATGCAATTGCTCTAATGCACATGCTCGAATGATCTGTATAGTCATTTATGTAATTGGATGTTTATTTCAGTTATATATATACATGTTATTATTCTGTAGACAGAGCAAATCACATGTTTTATTAACATCAATCGTTTGTGTTATTATTGGTCTTTGTACACATTTCTGATTACGGACCTATTTGCCGCGTATCACACACATCTTGTTCAGTTGAACCTTTTCCATCGTGTCGCCTAATCACACACAGTTCATCCTACTAAACAGTATATTGTATATCGCACACGCCTTCATCTCGCTGCCCATTTCTTTTGTTCATCCTCATCGTAAAGAGTTAATTGAACTGAACCATATGCCCTTCACCGCACATGCAACTAAAATCTGAACCGTGTTTGATGCATCCGTCATCGCAAACATTTTGCACCTTTTTTGACGGTTATTTTACACCACTGTTTGCAATTATGGCATCACACACAGTTTTGTCGAAGGGTCTCTGATCATAGTGCCACGTTTGGACCATCCTGCAGTAGTGCAATGATAGAGATGATCTTAAGAAATTATTATGCAAAATGAAAGAAAAATCTTTGAATGATAGAATGAAATGTGATCCTAAGTTTGGTACTTCATCTGTCTGTGTTACTAATAAGGATTATGAATTCTCTATCGACCCAGAGTTAATTACTTTGGTAGAATCTGATCCTTTCCATGGCTATGAAACTAAAATGGCACATCTTACTAAACTGAATGACATAGCTACCCTATTTCCTCATGATGAGAACATTCGTAACTATTACATCCTAAAAGTATTTCCGTTCTCATTAAAGGGTGATGCTAAAGCTTGGTACAATACTCTTGCTCCTGGTTGTGTGCGCAGTCCCCAGGATATGATTTATTACTTCTCGAAAAGACATTTTCCTGCTCATAAGAAACAAGCTGCCTTGTAGGAAATATTTAACTTTGTGCAAATTGAAGAAGAGAGTCTCCCACAAGCTTGGGGTAGGCTTCTCCAATTGCTTAATGCTTTGCCTGATCATCCACTTAAGAAAATAAGATACTTGATATCTTCTATAATGGACTAACCTATGCTTCTAGGGATTTTCTAGATAGTTGTGCTGGTTGTGTTTTCAGGGAACGAACTGTTGAACAAGCTGAGGAATTATTGAATAATACACTACTGGAACCAGGGATTTTGCCGTCTCTTAGTTCTTTGCCGTCTGCTAGCAGACGACAAAGAAGGTCTTTGCCGCCAGCTACCAAAAAGCAGACGGGAAAGAACTGGCTAATGGCAAATATTATCTTTGCCACCAGCCAGTTCTTTGTCGTCTGAAACTTTGCCATCTGTCGGTAGACGACAAAGAGGTGGTGGTGGGGTCCATTGGATGCTAGTACACTGCAATGGTCCACCCCACCTCTTTGCCGTCTGTTAGCATACGACAAAGAAAATAATACCTAACGGCTATAACGGCCCACCCCCACCTCCTCTCTCTCTTCTCTCTCTCCCTCTCTCTCCTCTCCCTTGACCCCGACACCCGCCGGCCGACACCCCCGAGCCCCGCCGACCCGCCGGCCCCTGCCCCCGACCACCATGTCGTCCCGCCGCCCAGCCCAGGCCGCCCGCCGCCCCACC
>LR738712.1:178730491-178750342 GCA_902687465.1 Secale cereale | reverse complement strand
CCCAGAGTTGTGGCTGCCCCGGCACCCCGCCGCCCGCCACCCCTACGCCCCGCCCAGGCCCCAGAGTTATGGCCGCACCGGCGCCCTGCCGCCCTGGCGACGCACCACCCCGGCGCCCGTCACCGCTCTGCCCCCTGCCGCCCGGCGCCGCTCTGCCCCCTGCCGCCCAGGGCCGCTCCGTCCAACCGCCCCCCTCGGTGAGGTTCTTGATTTTTTTGTCGTCTTTTTTTCTTGCTTTTTTTATATTTAGGTTGTACTGTTAGTAGAATTTAGGTTAGTAGATTTTAGGTTAGTTGATTTTGTTGCTTTTTTTAGGTTGTACTGTTAGTGCACTTTAGGTTAGTTTTTTTATATTTAGTCATATTTTAGGTTAGTAGATTTTAGGTTAGTCATATTTTAGGTTAGTACATTTTGTGAGATGAAAAAATAAAGAAGAAAAGAAGAAAAGTAGAAGTGGAGAGGAAAAGGAAAATAAGGAAAATGAAGAAGAAAAAGAAGACCAGAGGAAGAAGGAAAAGAAGGAAGATGAAGACAAAGAAGGAGATGAAAAAGGAAAATAAGGAAGAAGAAGAAGAAGAAGAAGAAGAAGAAGAGGAGGAGGAGGAGGAGGAGGAGGGTTAAGAATAGAAGAAGAAGAAGAAGAAGAAGAAGAAGAAGATGAAGAAGAAGAAGAAGAAGAAGAAGAAGAAGAAGAAGAAGAAGAAGAAGAAGAGGAGGAGGAGAAGAAGAAGAGGTAAAATGAAAAGAAGGAAGAAGGAAAAGGAGAAGAAGAATAAGGGGAGAAAAAGAGGAGAAGAAGGGAAGAAGAAAATGAGGAGAAGAAGAAGAGGATAAAAAGAAGAAGAAGAAAATGAGGAGAGGAAGAAGAGGAGAATAATAATAATAAGAAAAATAGGAGAAGAAAAAGGAATAGAGGAGAATAAATAAAAAAATAGAATAATACTTATATGTGAAGTTATATTTTATCGGGATTGAATATTTGTGTTGATCGGGTGGATTTAAATGTGCAATAGTTTTGTCGTTGCGAGGGTCGGGTGTTCGACGAGCTCCACCCCTGCGTTCGTGGGTGAGCACAAATGACATCTCCTCCCCCCCTTAAGTATTTGCTTTGTTCCGGCCTTCATGCCGATGACACTAGCCAGGTAACTACAGTCGCGTAACCAGTATGTGTCTCCCATCTGAAAGGTTTGCATCGATAAATATGCATTTAGTTGCATATTTATCACCGTGGCTCATTTGGATTGTCCAGCGATTTCCATGGATAGCCTGAGTATATGTAGATTGGGTATGTTCTCCATGCTCTAGCCCATTCTGAGATAAAATTTTGATAGCGCCTCCCTGTTGTTCTCCGGATGCACATTCTCTCGGCTTTTTGCCAAGATGTGTATTTGGAGAACGCCGGGGAGGTGCTGCTGAAATTTTGTCTCGGAATAGGGTAGAGCATGGAGAACATAGTCAATCAACATATACTCGGTGTTGGGGAACGTAGTATTTAAAAAAAATTCCGACGATCACACAAGATCTATCTACTAGATGCATATCAACGAGAGGGGAGAGTGTGTCTACGTACCCTCGTAGACTGAAAGCGGAAGCGTCTAGTGATGTGGTTGATGTAGTTGAACGTCTTCGCGTTCCAACCGATCAAGAACCAAACGTACGGCACCTCTGCGTTTAGCACACATTCAGCTTGATGACGCCCCCCCCCCCCGAGCTCTTGATCCAGTTGGGATTCACGGGAGAGTTTCGTCAGCACGATGGCGTGGTTGTCGGTGTACAAAAAGAGGGGTACACTTTTTGTACCCCTATGACTATGCACGGGCAGTCTGAGCCACGGGCACTACCGCACCAAGCATGGCAAGGGAGGCGAGCCGGGGTAAGACCGAAGCTTGATGGAGACTGGAACAACGCCAAGAACAAGACCACAAAGAGCAAAGGGACGAAGCGGCTCTCCCCGGCAAGATCCTTGCCGGGGCCAACTCTGGCAGCCCCGGCAAGACCCTTGCCGCGGCAGCTCGCCCCACGCCTACGGAGCGGATCACCCTTGAGTCCTCCGCCCCCATGGGGCGAGGATTCGGGAAATATCCTCGTGGTGGCATGCAGATCTTTGTGAAGACATCCAAGATCAGATACAAGTTAAGAAGACGACGACCCTTGGCAGGATCCCAGCCAAGGAGAACTACAAGGCCCCCGGCAAGCACCGTGCCGGGGATGACAGCAGGCGCCGCGGCATGACCCTTGCCGGAGCCCCGACAAGGCCCTTGCCGAGGACACCCGCAGGGCCACCGTCAGGCCCACACCAACTGGGTTTCCACCGACCCACGCAGCTGCCGACCCGACCAGCTGGACAGGCTCCTGCGTGGCAACCCACAGATCTTCGTGGAGACCCGCCGTTGCGCCACCTCAGCTGCCTGTCTGCCTACATGGCGTCTCAGGCACTGCTGGCCAGGGCGCGTGTCAACACGAGGAGGGGCGGCGACGGACAAGACGGACGTCTCCCCTCGTCCCCGATAAAGCGAGGACACCTAAGCTAATCGTATTAAATGCGCCTTGTCCTGTAATGCGAGGGATAACCTCGCGTCACTGTACCCTTTCCACCTCCTGTGTGCCACTGTGGCGACCCCTTTTTCCTATAAAAGGAGGACCGAGGCGACCATGAGGAGGACTCGGCTTTTTAGAACTCCTCACGACTCTTTTGGAGCTCCTGACTAGCTGAAGAACACAAAAATATAATCCACCAAAGCAGGAGTAGGGTTTTACGCATCTTTGCGGCCCGAACCTGGGTAAAGGAACCGTGTCCTAACTATTAGATCCGCTCTTCTCTCAACCCCGCGCCCCGCAACCATAGTAGGGATTCTTGAGATCCCATAGGTGTCGATCCAAATACATCGACATCTTTGGCGCGCCAGGTAGGGGGCGCAGTTGTGAGAATCGGCTCTAGTGGTCGGCCTGACGCTCTCTCGTCTTCGTGGCCCTTTGAGGAGGCCGGAAGACCTGCGCTCGAGCGACTGCAAATAAAAGCTAAGTTACATCGAACCTTGGATATTTGTACCCTATTATTTAATGTCATTATCCTCGGAGCTATCATTCTTTGTGCAAAAAGAAACCTGCACGCGGACGGGGCCCTTCCTGTTCGGCAACGCCTTTGTTCTATTTCGAGTCCGCTCAACAGTTCAGACGACTGCGTTGGAAACGGTGGGGTAGCCTTCCACAATTGACAAAGCTCTCGACTCTGACTCGAGTCAAACTCGACAGTTCGAGCGGCTGCGTTAAGAGCGGCAAGGTGGCGGACCCGGCAGCACGCTCGCCCGGCAGGCCAATGGGGACCCGTCCCCAAGATGCCGCCTTGGGTATTTCGCACCGGCAAGCCTACCCAGTTAACGTAGGGTGGACACACAAAGAGGCAGCAAACAGGAAAATAACATGCATGATTCTGAAGATGTTTCGAAGTTTTATTACATCATGCCATCGCTGCGGTTCTAACTAAAGATAAAATTTGTCTTGGCCATGAACCCGCAGCGGCAAGGAAGAATGGGATGCCTAATCCCGGCGCTGGCCCTCCACCCTCTTGATTTCGTCGATGCGGCTGATGATGGGCTTGATGCGCTCCTTGAGCGCCGTGAGGTTGGCATCCTTCGGCAAGCTATCCATCGCGGCTTCGAAGTCGAGGGCGGGGTTCCAGAACGCCACCTTGGTGAGGACCTTGGTCATGACCCCCCGGCAGAGCCGCCGGGCCTCCCCGGCGAGCGTGGCCGTTCTGTTGGAGTGAAGATCAGTCAAGGCACTGAGGACGCCCTCGAAGAACAGGGTCAGCTTGGCGTTGACGGACCCGCTCCATTCAGGGGCATACCTCACGTTTGGCATCCCCATGAGGGCTAACTGTGAGGTAACCCTGCCGGCGATGTCCTCCAGCCGGCTGATCCACCTGTTCTCCTCCACCACGTATTCTTGGTGGGAGGCGCCCTCGTCTGCCCGCAGCTGCTTCTCCTCCTCCAGGCTCTTGGCCAAGGCCTCCTCCCGAGCAGAGCCCTCCACCAACATCTTCTCGAGATTCTCCAGCCTCAGCCTAAGATCTCTGATGGAGTTTTGCGCCTCGGAGAGCTCCCCAGTCCCGCTGATGATCGTTCCCTGCGCCTCTGTCAAGGCGCAATTGAGCCTGTTCTTCTCGTCGAACAGCCTGAGGGCCTGCTCCTTCAGCCTGTCCCGTTCCACCTCCAGCTCTTGTACCTTGCCGGCATGGGCCGGGGCTTGGGCATCGAGCGCCTCTTTGTGCCTCTGCCCCAACTCAAGAGTCCGCCACTCGACAAGAGCCTCAAGCTCCTCATCCTTGCCGCGGAGCGTTGCGGCAAGCTTCGCCTCGCGCGCGGAGAGGTCTTCTTCCTGGGAATCGAGGGCGGCTTGATGCTGGTTCCGGGCGGCCTCCGCCGCGGCAGCCAAGTTCGCTGCCTCTTCCTGGGCCTTCTCGATGTCGGCCATCTTCATGATGAGCTCAGCATTACGCTTGGCCAGTTCTTCCTGGAAGGCCCTCTGCTCCTCGCGGGACTGGTGGAACCAGGTTTGCGCCTCAGCGACGCGCGCCTGGAAGTCCGCCTCCGGGTCGTCCACCGCTGCCGTTCTAGACTTAACTTTGTCCAGACGGGCACGGTAGAGTGTATGGAGCTTCCGGAAGTTGGCCCCCATGGCCCGGAAGAGCTTCCCTTCTGGAGAGCCGTCGCCGCCGGCGCCCGGCTCATCAACGACCTCGAGCCCGGTGGCAGCGAGCACCTCGCCATCAAAGACTTCCCCTCCGGCGGGCGCCCGGGAGCTTGATGCCCCGGCAAGATGGATGAAGAGGTTGTTGCCCACCTTCAGATACCTGCCGGGGCCCGAGGTCGCAAAGGAAAAAGGCTGATCATCAATCGCCTCTTCCTCGGTTGTGGCCTTGCCGACATCCCCGGCAGGCCCACCGCCGGCACCCTTGGCGGCATCCTCAGCGGCCTTGTCCGCGGCGGCCCCGGCGGCGTCCTTGGCGGCCTCCTCGGCGGCGATCTTGTCGGCCTCCGCCGCGGCCTCCTCAGCAACCTCCTTGATGACGGCGTCCATGTCCTCCGCCTCTGTGGGAGGAGGGCCTGGGCCGTGATAGAGATAATGAAGTCAAGAAAAAGTGGAAGGAAAAAGCAAAGACAAAAAGCAGACGACTCACCAGCGCCGGGCTATGAAGCGGAAGTTCCCTCCCCGCCGGCGTCGGACGCCGGGGCCGGGCCACCAGCGCCCAAGTTCCCCTCCTCCTCCATGCGTGTGGGCTCCATGCTTGGTGCCCTTGCCGGGGACGCCCCTCGTGGTGGCGTGGTCGATGGGTGTGGTTTGTTGGGAGTAGCCCCCTGCGGCTCCTCCTGCTGCTGCTCCCATCCTACAGAACCGGCAAGGTCAGCACCTTTAGCATCGAACACCTACTGCATGTCGAGCGAAAAGAGGTTGGCGGACTTACGCCGGGGGCTATGCCGGGGCTGCCGTCGGAGCTGCTCAACACCACCAGTGGTGTCCCTGAAGCCCCAGCCGGGGGCTGGCTGCTCGCCGAAGCTTTGGCCCTCTTTACCCTCTGGGCCAGCGTCTCTGCGTCCCTGAAAGAAGCAAAAACAAATCAAGATGAGTGGCATGGTCTAGGGAGATGGAAATGACGATAAGGAATGGAATACTTACTCGTCGTCCATCTCCTCCTCCTCCACCGTTTTCCTCTTCCTCTTCGGGCTGAGGGGCCCGAGGTCGAAGGGGAACTCCGCGTCGCCCTCCGAATCGACGTCTGCCGGGGGAGGCGAAGAAGGGGGTGGAGTTTGTGCGCGCCTCGAGGAAGACAGTGCTGCCACTTTCTTCTTCTCGGCGGCCTTCGTTGATCTCTTCGCCGCTGTGGCCCTCGTGAGGCGCCCGGACCCCTCCAGGGCCAATTGAGGCTGCGTAGCCTTGCCGGGCCGGACTGGCTCGCCGGAATAGGCCCGCCGCAAGACTCGCCCTCTTCCCCTGGCTGGCGCAGGGCCAGCCGCCGCGTCCTCCTCCTCCGACGACTCGTCGGCCGCGTCTTCAACCAATGGAGCTCCGGTGCTGGCACTGCTAGCCTCTCCGGCAGCCGCCGCCCACTGGGCGAACTCCTCCTCCTCCGCAGCCGCGGCGTCCTGGTCCTCCATGCCTCCGGTGCTGCCGGCCTACCTGATGAGCTGTGCCTCCCTCACCCTAGCGGCGATGTAGTCCAGCTCCTCCGGGATGGTATCCCTGACAAGCCACTGCTCAGCGTCAGGATCGACGCACACCTCAACCAGAGTGTCGAAGAACTGCTGCACGACCTCGTCCTCCGGCTCCTGCCAGCTCGGGACGGGGCCACTCCCGCTGCATTCCGGCATCATGGCGACGATCTTAGACTGGCGCGAATTGTTGCACAGCGGGACCACTCCCGCTGGCAGCTTGAAGAGCTGCCCCTTGACGGCCTTGCCGGCCTTTGCGGCAGCCTTCGCAGCCTTGCCGTTCCGCTCGACCTCGCCATCGCGACCCACATCCAGCTGGAAGAGCCGCTGACAGAAATGGGCGTGTCCCATCGCTGTGAGGTTGTGGTCGAGGCCGGGGCGGAGCCGCATGACGTCAGCCGGGTTCCTGAAGAGCTAGGCTAGCCTCCCCTTGTTGTGCAGCGGGGCGATCCGACAGCGAATGAAATCCGCCCCGAACATCTCGAGGGTGAGCCCGGCCTGGACGAGCCGGTTGATCTTGGTGAAGGCAACAGTGAGCCTCCCGTCGGCGGCGTCGACGTTGCTCCAGTCGCTGCCACGGACCGGCGGCGCCCGATGGACCCTGCAGAACGTTGGCGGCTCGTCTTCCTCAATCCAGCACCACCGGCCACGCCATTCATCCCACCTCTCCTTCACGGCGCCCTCCGGGTACACTACCTTGGGTTTCGGAATCCAGGTGATGCATCCAGAGACTGCGCCTCCCGGCTGGATCCGAGGGGTGAAATAGTGGCGGAAGAGCGCCGTGTTGGGCTGCACTCCGATGAAGCCCTCGCAGAGGTGCGCGAAGGAAGCCATGCACGCCACCGCATTTGGGGTAAAATCAAAAAGGTGGAAGCTAAAGGTGTGCATGACGTCACAGAAGAAATCGGAGAAGGGGGGACACAACCCGCAAGAGAAGTAATCAACAAAGAAAGGGTACCGATTTGAGCCAGGCTGGGTGCAAGCGGCCGGAATGATGCGCGTCGTCGGATGGCCCAAGCCCTTTCCCCCCATCTCCGCCCCCAAAGGGGTTTGAAGGCGGCCCGGAGCTCGTGGACATTGACCGACGATGGGATGAAGAAAGCGGCCTTCGTCCGATCCCCCGTAAACGCGCCCTCCGGCAGCGCCACAGGCCCGGCGCCCTTGGCCGCCCCATTGCCCTTGGCGGGTTTGGACGCCATCGCAGCTGGGCGGGGGGCTGAGGGAAGGGGATGGCGAAGCAACGGTGACACGCGACGGCGAAGGCTTCTGAAGGAAGGAAGAAAGGGAACAGCGGCTCTGAGATTGGAAGAGGCGCGAGGAAAATGGAGGAAGTGAGCAGCGCGCTTGCGGTTATTCCTTTTTATGGGGGAAGACGCGAGCCGCCTCCTTTCGCATTTACTGCGGTGTGACGCATGCCTGCGGAAACCGCCCCACGCATGCCGCCCACGTCACGCACGCCCCTCCACCCCGCGCCGCGCGCGGAAAATTTTACCACGGTGAAAACCGCCCCGCATGCCCGCGCATCGTTCTGGGCCTGGCCCAACAACGTGTCGCGCTTATGTGTGGCCCAGGCCCGGGGGCTCCTGTCGGTGTACAAAAAGAGGTGTACACTTTTTGTACCCCTATGACTGTGCACGGGCAGTCTGAGCCACGAGCACTACCGCACCAAGCATGGCAAGGGAGGCGAGCCGCGGTAAGACCGAAGCTTGATGGAGACTGGAACAACGCCAAGAACAAGACCACAAAGAGCAAAGGGATGAAGCGGCTCTCCCCGGCAAGATCCTTGCCGGGGCCAACTCTGGCAGCCCCGGCAAGACCCTTGCCGCGGCAGCTCGCCCCACGCCTGCGGAGCGGATCACCCTTGAGTCCTCCGCCCCCATGGGGCGAGGATTCGGGAGATATCGCCGTGGTGGCATGCAGATCTTTGTGAAGACATCCAAGATCAGATACAAGTTAAGAAGATGACGACCCTTGGCAGGATCCCAGCCAAGGAGAACTACAAGGCCCCCGGCAAGCACCTTGCTGGGGATGACAGCAGGCGCCGCGACAGGACCCTTGTCGGAGCCCCGGCAGGGCCCTTGCCGAGGACACCCGCAGGGCCACCGTCAGGCCCACACCAATTGGGTTTCCACCGACCCAGGCAGCTGCCGACCCGACCAGCTGGACAGGTTCCTGCGTGGCAACCCACATATCTTCGTGGAGACCCGCCGTTGCGCCACCTCAGCTGCCTATCTGCCTACATGGCGCCTCAGGCACTGCTAGCCAGGGCGCGTGTCAACACGAGGAGGGGCGGCGACGAACAAGACGGACGTCTCCCCTCGTCCCCGATAAAGCGAGGACACCTAAGCTAAGCGCATTAAATGCGCCTTGTCCTGTAATGCGAGGGATAACCTCGCATCACTGTACCCTTTCCACCTCCTGTGTGCCACTGTGGTGACCCCTTTTTCCTATAAAAGGAGGCCCGAGGCGACCAGGAGGAGGATTCAGCTTTTTAGAACTCCTCATGACTCTTTTGGAGCTCCTGACTAGCTGAAGAACACAAACATATAATCCACCAAAGCAGGAGTAGGGTTTTACGCATCTTTGCGGCCCGAACCAGGGTAAAGGAACCGTGTCCTGACTATTAGATCCGCTCTTCTCTCAACCCCGTGCCCCGCAACCGTAGTAGGGATTCTTGTGATCCCATAGGTGTCGATCCAAATACACCGACAGTGGTGACGGAGGTGATGAAGCTACTGGCGCAGGGCTTCGCCTAAGCACTGCAACGGTATGATCGAGGTGTGTTTCTGTGGAGGGGGCACCGCACACAGCTAGAACAATGTTTCTTGTGTGTTCTTAGGTGCCCTCTGCCCCCGTATATAAAGGAGCAAGGGGGAGGGCTGGCCGGCCCCTATAGGCGCGCCAGGGAGTAGGATTCCTACTCCTAGTAGGAATAGGAACCCCCTTTTCCTATTCCTACTATGTAATGCCCCGGATGTAATACTTTCCCTTTTGGGTATATAATAAATCTCCGGCTTCATCTATTTCCATTCTGGGTTCTTTGCCTTTCGGGTTTTCGTCGTTTTGTTGTGTGAGTATGTGGCATTCATTCATATCATGTAGACATGTGCATCGCATTGCATTTGTGTTATCGGTTGCATCCGGTTCCACGCGTTCCTTCCCGTTGTCCGTTTCGTGTTCCGGAGTTCCCACACGTGTCCGTGGCGTCCCGTAGACCTACTTTGTTGTTTGGGCGTGTAAAGTTACCGATGTGCCGCGAGGTTGTTGTGTGTGTTGTTATTTTGTTGTGTGCTACCCGCCTCTCAAATCTCGTCGCGTTTGGACTCCGTTTGCTATCCCCAACAGTTATTTGTGTGGGCTCAAAGTGCCTCCACTTTGTGGCCCAAAACACCCCCTCCAACAGCCCACCGTCCACTCCTAACCACTTCTATCATCTAGGCCATCAAAATCTGATCCGGTGGCCGAAAACCGCACTCCATTTGGACAACCCTAGCTCCTTATGCCTATATATTTGTCCACTCCCCCAAATTAAGGAAACCCTAGCCCCACTTTATCTTCCACCTCCAGCCTCCTCCTTCCACTCCGGCGGAGCTCGCCGGAGCAGCTCGCCGGAGCACCACCGCACCACCCCGCCGCCCTCACCGGAATCCACCCCGCCACCTCATCGGTCATCTCCTTCTCCACGCCGGGCTGCCTCCTCCTACGAGCGCCGCCGCCGGCCGGGCCACCACCGCCGCCGCCCTCCGGCCGGCGCGCCGCGCCGCCGGGCCGCCCCACGCCGATCCCCGTCGCCCCGGTACGAAGCCAGCGTCGCGCCACCACTTGGGCTCGGGGAGGGATCCCGATCGGTCTCCCCAGCCGATCCGGTCGACCCCCCCCTGGGCCGAGTCAACGCGCCCCAGGCGCCCGATCCTTCGAGCCGGGCCGACCCCGCTCCTCCTCGGCGGCCCATCTCGAGCCGCGCCTCCAGCCGCCAGGCGGCCCAGCCGGCAGCCTCTTCGCGGGCCGCGCCGCCTTCCCGCGCGCCGGCCTCCCTCGCCAGGCCACAGCCTCCCCTTCGCGGGCCGCGTGCCAGTGGGCCGCAGCCGCGCCGCTCGCCGGCGCCTCTCGCTCCGCGGGCCGAGCCGCGTGGGCCACCGCCGGATCCCGCGCGCCGGGCCCGATCCACACCGCCCGTTGACCAGATCCAGCCGCTTTGACCGAGGAGGTTGAATTTTCCACTAAGTCCCTTGTGTTTTGTTCTCTGATGCTATATACAAACTGCTCTAACTTTGTGTGTGTTTGTCCGTTTCGCGCAAATAGCATGTCCAGACGTTCGTGGGATCGTGCACTACGTTTTATCTTTTTGTGTCATGCATGTTAGAGATCATATAGGTGCTTGTTTTGCTGTTGCAAGAGTGCATCGTGATATAAACTGCTGTTATGTGATGTTTTTATGCCATCATTGCCATGTGATAACTTTTAGCTCGTTTGTCCGAATGATGCAAATGACATGTCCACGTGTTCGTCTTGCCATGATCTACATGTTGTATGTGTTAGGTTGCATGATAGATTTATTCTTGCCATGCTTATCATTGTTGCAAAGTGACATGTGGCTGTGATGTTGTTTCACTTGTTATGAAATGCCATCTTGTTGAGCTCATTGCTATCGTTGTGTTTATCTCCATGATGCATGCTTGTGTGTT
This sequence comes from Secale cereale, assembly GCA_902687465.1. NCBI lineage: Eukaryota > Viridiplantae > Streptophyta > Magnoliopsida > Poales > Poaceae > Secale > Secale cereale. The sequence continues at coordinate 178,739,448 of LR738712.1, read as the reverse complement.
TCGGAATCACCTTCATGTGTACTTTGATGAGGTGCTTACCACTTGCCATGTTTAGTTTCGAGGTGACTTAAACATGCTCTTTTAGGTGCCATGATGAAATTGCTGTTTTAGGACTTAGTGGTTTTTCACTAAGTCTGTAATCTGTAATGTTCCAATGCCATGTTCGTGTGATGTTCTAGGACAAAGCATGATAGTTTTGGAGTGGATCTTGATTGTTCCTTGTAGTATATATTGTAGGATTTTCATTCATGTTCTCACATGTCTATTTAAGTGGCTGTAGCATGTTTATCTTTTGCTCCAAAGTTTCAATAAAATTCTGCTGCCAGAATTTTATTGTCAAGTTCAATATGTCCAAGTTCATTGCTATTGAACCGTGACTCCTTTGGGGGTGCACCTTTGGACTTAGTTGCTGTAGTATATGTCTAGTTTGTGTTCATTTCCTTTGGCATGTTGTTTGAGTGTTGTAGCTTAATTATTTTGTGCTCCGAAGTTGCTATGTTGCTGTAATTTTCAGATTTCGCTCATTTCTTGTTTCGGGCATAACTTTTAGCCCGTAACTCCGAATTCAGCGAATCTTATATGAAACTTGATTGATTTTCTATGTAGATTCATGATATCATATTGTTATCTTGTTTTGAGGTGTTTTGCTTGAGTGCTAATTTCCGTGCTCCGTGTGCATCCTTAGTGCATCCATCATGCATTCATCATTTTCGAGTGCGCATTGCATCTTGTTGATTTGTGCTTGGTGTGATTGTTTTGTTTAGAGCCGGAAGCCGAGACCGAGTTCGAGTACGAGCACGAGGTTTCCAACGAGGTTGAGCACGAGGACCCTTCTTACGATCCGAACGACTTCTCTTCAGGCAAGATGACCGAACCCCGATAACATTAGTATCTTCGCCTATTTGCTAGTAGTTCCGCTCTATAGTTTTGCCTCGATGCCCATGATCTTCTTGTCAGCCTCCTACTGTAACCATTGCCATGTTTAACCAACCTACCTATGCAAACCGTTGCTTGGCTAAGTACGCTTCGCTCAGCCCTTCTTATAGCGTTGCTAGTTGCAGGTGAAGATCGAAGATGCTTGCTTCATGTTGAAGTCTGGTTGGGTTATATCACACTATATAATTGCTAAATGAAATCATCTATATATTGGCAAGGGTGGAAGGCTAAGCCTTTTGCTTGGTGATTTGTTCCACTCATGCCGTTAGGAACCGTATAAACCGGTGTTATGTTCCTTGATTATGCGTTCCTAACACGGTTGGGGTGTATGGGACCCCCTCGATAAACCGCTAAGTGCTAAGTCTTTTCCAGCAAGTCCCAACATTGGTACTATTCACCTAAACAACTAAAACTTTCCGAGGGAGTAATTAACCCGAGGCTTAATTAATTCAACCCCCCTGGGCCAGTGCTCGACTTGAGTGTTGGTCCAAACCAGAGTCACTTGCGGATACTACCCAGTTCGCTGGGGTCTTCGGTATCTGTACGTAGCGCTCATCCGGTCGTGTCCTGAGACCTAGATACACGCGGCTACTATCAGGGTGTCGACACGCCGGGAGGATTTGCTGGATTAGCCTTACCTTAGTTCGGTATATCTTGAGCACGGGATTCCGAGGATACTCGGGTCTTCCCACTTTGGAGTTGCGACTCCGCGGATCGTGGGCTTGTAATGGGTCAAGTTGGAACACCCCTGCAGGGTTATGAACTTTCGAAAGCCGTGCCCGCGGTTATGTGGCAGATGGGAGCTTGTTAATATCCGGTTGTAGATAACTTGACACAATGTTTCTAATACACTACCAGCGTGTGTTCCGTGACTGTCAATTTCCGAATAGGGATTCGGGAGTTGAACACGGAGGGGTTATGTTTGTTAAGCTTGTAGCTAGGATCACTTCGTGATCACTTCTCGTCCGAGGCTTTCTCTTCTCGCTCTCACTCACGGAAGCTAGTTGCTAGTTGCTGCTGCAGACACTTATTCTTTTCTTCAGCCTTATCCTCTCCCAAGGCTTAAATAGTCTTGTTACCCGGGAACGGGATTGCTGAGTCCTCTGTGGCTCACAGTTACTTCACCACCAGATGCAGGTCCAGTTGTGAGCTATCCAGGTGATGGCACCGAGCTGGATTGGGAGTACGACGAGGAGCGTAGTCGGTACTATGTTCGTTATCCGGATGATCAGTAGTGGAGACTTCTACTAGGATTCGATCCCCCTGTGGTTTATTTATTTAAGTTTGGTATCTTGACATTTGGATTTTGCCCTTAGAGGGTTGTGATATTCTTAATGTATGATGATTGAGGCATGAATTGTATTTGTGTGACGTGGCGAGTGTAAGCCAACTATTTATGTTTACAATCCCCTCTTTTACATGAGTTGTGCAAAGATTACCAAACTTGAGATCATTCTAGGATGGACTTATGCCTTTAAGTCGTGCCTTGACACGTAGGAGGTATAACTCCATCCTGGGCATTACAAGTTGGTATTCAGAGACTTCTCCGACCTAGGAGCCCCCACTGTTTGATCGAATCGTTGACGGTCGAGTCTAGGCACACACTGAAAATATTTTGAGTCCTATATTATATCGGAGAGTAGGATTTCTTTGCTTCTCATCCCCTTTCTCTCTGGTGAGGACTCCAGACGACTACTCTTGTCTCTCCTATCTTCAAAAATTGCACAATTTTTTTTAGGAATCCCGCGAGTATTCTGGGATTGTTTCGATGTTCTTGTGACGAGGATATTGTTCTCGATGCCTCCTGACATTAGGGGTTGTGGCAGTGTCCCGGGGAGTTGAGCTTCGGGGTATTGTCGTCACAAGCATATCGCGGCAGTACTAAATACTTAAGACGTCCGACATCGAAAATCTCTCCTATACGGCCAGTGGCAAGATAACCCCGACATCACCCAGTACTGGGGATGTAGTTCGGGAGTATTGCCATAGCTTGTTATAGTGGATGCTTTTCGAAGGTCCGAGGTAAATAGTTTCCGAGAAAGACTGGTTATGTGTTGAAGGATGGATACACCTGGATGTAGGTTTAGAGTTGATTGCGCGGTGCTTCCCGTGTATCCCCAACACCTGATTGCATAACTGGAATCTTTCGGAAATCTATAGGTGGGTTTATCCAGTAGATCGTAGGCATTCTTCCAACGGATGCAGGTTAGTGAGTTCGGGGTTCTACATTGAGTGAAGTGGTTTATGACCGATGTTACTATCAGGAGTTGCATCTTAAAGGGTCCTTGGCTATGCTGATCCGGGGATTGCAAAACCTTTTCGTAACGCGTTCATATGCTTTCAGCACAAAGATGTTAGAACGAAGCTCCTATCTTGTGTTTGTTCCTGTCCGTACCTTGTTGTTTTTCTTATTTACCTTTTGTCCCCTATGTGGCTTCTCGTGAAGATTGATGTTATCATTTAACTGAGAATTTCATTTGTTCCTCTTGTTCGGATGATTTCATTTGTTCTTATTGTTCGAATGATTATTGTGAAGACTTGTTGCAATTCATTCCATTGATTCAGCTTATACCGTTTGTCAATCAATTGCTGATTCGTGGTCATATCTTTCAGGATGCCTCCGAAAAAAGTTCCCAACGCTAACCCAGAGGTGGAAGAGGTCCCAGAACATCCTCCTTCCCCTCCTCCTCCGCCTGAGGCTTGGAGAGCGATTATGCAGACTACAGCTCAGAACACCCAGTTGTTGATGCAGATGATGCAGCAGATGCAAGCTAATCAAGCTAATCAGGGTGTTCCAGGGAACCAAGGCAACTTCTTCAACCAGCAGCACCATGCTACTCTCAACCAGTTCCTGGCCAATAATCCTAAAGCTTTCAGTTACTGTGTCGACCCTCTTGATGCTAAAGATTGGTTAACCGACATAAAGAAGCATTTTGAGTGCAGTAACGTGAAGGAAGATGATTATGTGAAGTTTGCAGCCTTCCAACTGAAAGATCAAGCAGCTGATTGGTGGCAGCAATACAAAGACTCCAGGCCAGGTCAAGTGATCTCTTGGGAGAATTTCTGCAAGGATTTTCGCTCGCACCACATTCCTACAAGTGTCATCGAGGGCATGCATGAGCAATTCCGCAACCTGAAGCAGGACTCCATGACAGTCTATCAGTATAATGTCAAGTTCCAAAACCTCGCCCGCTATGCTAAGCAAGACATTCCTGATGCCAAGAGCAAAATCTACTAGTTCCGTGGAGGTCTCAAAGATGAACTTCAGCTTGCTCTCACTTTGTTCGAGCCCGATGAATTCGACAAGTTCTATAACATGGCTTTGAAACAAGAAGCAGCTCAGCTTAAGATGGAGGCTTCTAAGAAGAGAATTCGAGATGCCGTTCACTCTTCCTCATCGTCTCAGATGGTCTGGAAGCATCAGAAATTTTGTTTCCTCCTCCTCCAGTGATTCGAGCTCCTTACAACAACTCCAACAACTCCAACAACTCCAACTACAAGAACTCTAGTGGACGTGGTTTCTCCCACCCACCCAACCCGAGCAACCAGTCGAAGAAGCAGTTTCAGTCTCAAGGCTCCAAGTCAAGTGGCTCTCATTTCCGTCCTCTCTCAGAAGTGGAGTGCAACAAGTGTGGCCAGAAGGGTCATTATGCCAACAAATCTCCGAATCCGAAGCGTCTTCCTCCTCCTCCACCTGTGAGTTCAGCTATTGTCAGGCATGTTCCAAAGGCAGCAAGGGTCAATCTGATGAGTGCAGCACAAGCGGAGAATTCTTCTGATGTCATTTTGGGTAACCTCTCAGTTAACTCTTTTCCAGCTAAAGTATTGTTTGATTTGGGTGCATCTTTGTCCTTCATTTCAAGACCTTTTGTTGCTAAGCATGAATTGGTTTCGGAAAGGATTCCTAGACCTTTGAAGATTATTTCTCCGGGTTTGCAAATGACTTCCAACACAGTTGCTCCGAATGTTTCTATTCGCATGGGTGATTATCGCTTTCTGGCTAATCCGGTGGTTCTTGGTAATTCTGACATCGACCTCATCCTCGGGATGGATTGGCTTTCTCAGCACGATGCTCATATTGATTGTGCACAGAAGGAAGTCAAGATGACTCATTCTGATGAAGATGTGATTATCTTCGCCTCCAGGGATAACACTATCAGGCTTTTTTCTCTCAATGATAAGGGCGAAATTAATGCCATATCTCAAATTCCGGTGGTGAACGAATATCAAGACGTCTTTCCTGAAGAACTTCCAGGCATGCCTCCACACCGTCAGGTGGAATTTGTCATTGAACTCGAGCCGGGTACTAAGCCAGCATGCCGGCATCCGTACAAGCTCTCTCCGGACGAATTGAAGGAATTGAAGAAGCAGCTTGATAAGCAGGAGAGTATGGGTCTCATCAGGCCTAGTACGTCTCCTTGGGGCTGTGGTGTCTTATTTGTCAAGAAGAAAGATGGCACGGAGCGTCTCTGTGTTGATTACCGGCCATTGAACAAGAAGACGATTAAGAACAAATATCCGCTCCCCAACATCAACGAACTCTTCGAGCAGCTCAAAGGAGCTAAAGTGTTCTCTAAGCTTGACCTCCGAATGGGCTATCATCAAATTCGCATTCGCGAGGAAGACATTCCCAAAACGGCCTTCAGAACGAGCTACGGTTCATACGAGTATACCGTCATGTCCTTCGGTCTCGCCAATGCTCCTCCTACCTTTTCGAGGATGTTGCATTACATCTTCAACCCCTATACTGGCAAGTTTGTGCTTGTGTATCTGGATGATATTCTGGTGTTTTCCAAGAATGAAGAAGATCACGAAAAGCACTTACGTCTGGTTCTTGATCGACTCCGAGAGCATAAATTCTATGCCAAGTTCTCCAAGTGCGAGTTTTGGCTCGATAAGGTTTTGTACCTGGGCCACATCATCTCAGCTGACGGTATTGCGGTTAATCCCGAGAAAGTTGAAGCAATTGTCAACTGGGAAGCTCCTCAGAACGTCAAGCAGCTCCGCAGTTTTCTGGGTCTTGCCAGCTATTGCAGAAGGTTCGTTGAGAACTTCTCCAAGATTGCCAAGCCTCTTTCCAACTTGCTTCAGAAGAATGTCAAATACTTTTGGTCTCCAGAGAGTGAAGTGGCATTCAAAACTCTCAAAGAGAAGCTCGTCGCTGCTCCAGTTCTGACTCCTCCAGATGAATCCAAGCCCTATGAAGTATTCTGTGATGCTTCTCTTCAAGGTCTTGGTGGTGTGCTTATGCAAGATAATAGAATTGTGGCATACACTTCTCGTCAGCTCAAGCCAAGTGAGAAGAACTATCCCACACATGATCTCGAGCTAGCAGCTGTGGTACATGCTTTGATTACGTGGAGACATCTGTTGTTGGGCAGAAAGGTCGACATCTTCACCGATCACAAGAGCTTGAAGTACATCTTCACACAGCCGCATCTGAACCTCCGTCAGACTCGTTGGGTTGAAATGATCCAAGAGTATAATCCCAGCATTGAATACACTCCTGGCAAGGCGAATGTGATTGCAGATGCTTTGAGCAGAAAGGCATATTGCAACAGCCTTCTTATCAAGCCGTACCAGCCTGAGCTTTGTGAAGCTTTCAGGAAGCTCAACCTTCAAGTTGTTCCGCAGGGTTTTCTTGCAAATCTTCAAATTGCTCCTACCTTGGAAGATCAAGTCCGTGAGGCCCAACTCAGTGATACCATGGTGAAGAAGGTGAAACATGGTATTGCAAAGGGCATTCCGAAATACAAGTGCTTCCGTGTTGATGAGAGAGATACCTTGTTCTTCGAGGACAGACTCGTTGTTCCCAAAGGTGATCTCAGGAAGCTCATAATGGAAGAAGCTCATGATTCTCTCCTTTCCATTCATCCTGGCATTTCCAAGATGTACCAAGATGTACCAAGATCTCAAGCAATCTTACTGGTGGACACGCATGAAAAGGGAGATTGCCCAATTCGTGAATGAATGTGATGTATGCAGAAGAGTGAAAGCAGAACATCAACGTCCAGCCGGTCTTCTCCAACCTCTTCCTATCCCCGAGTGGAAGTTCGACCACATTGAAATGGACTTCGTCACTGGTTTTCCTAAATCCAAGCGAGGAAATGATGCTATCTCTGTGGTGATTGACAAGCTTACCAAAGTCGCTCACTTTCTTCCAGTCAAAGAATCAATCAATGCAGCTCAATTGGCAGAGCTGTACACTTCCAGAATTGGGTCCTTACATGGCATTCCTCAAGTGATCTCCTCAGACCATGGAAGTTTGTTTACTTCAAGGTTCTGGGACTCCTTTCAGTCCGCCATGGGCACTAAGATCAGGTTCAGCACTGCTTTTCACCCTCAGACTAGTGGTCAAGTCGAGCGTGTGAATCATATTCTAGAAGACATGCTCAGAGCCTGTGTCATCTCCTTTGGCATGAAATGGGAAGACTGCCTTCCATTTGCCGAGTTCTCTTACAACAACAGCTTTCAAGCAAGTGCAGGCAAAGCACCGTTTGAAATCCTCTATGGCAGAAAGTGTCGTACCCCTCTCAACTGGTCTGAAACAGGCGAACGTCAACTTCTTGGCAATGACTTGATCTCAGAAGCCGAAGAAATGTGCAAAGTCATACGTGAGAATCTCAAGGCCGCTCAGTCGCGTCAGAAGAGCTACTATGATGGCAAGCATCGTGATTTGGCTTTCAACATTGGTGATCATGTCTATCTCCGTGTGTCTCCGATGAAAGGCACCCAAAGATTCGGTATCAAAGGAAAGCTTGCTCCTAGATACGTCGGGCCTTTCAAGATTCTTGGCAAAAGAGGCGATCTAGCCTATCAACTTGAGCTCCCTTCAAACTTCGCCAATGTTCATGATGTCTTCCATGTGTCTCAACTTCGCAAATGCTTCAAGGCACCTGAGCGCATGATTCCGTTTGAAGAGATTGATCTTCAACAAGACCTATCCTACCGAGAGCATCTAGTTGCCATTCTCGAAGAAACCGAACGCAAGACCCGCAACAAGTCCATCAAATTCTTGAAAGTCAAGTGGTCACATCACACCAACCGAGAGGCTACCTGGGAACGAGAAGATCATCTTCGTTCCGAGTACCCTTCCTTTTTCAAGTCCTAGATCTCGGGACTAGATCTTTTTGTAGTAGACGAGAGTTTGTAATGCCCCGGATGTAATACTTTCCCTTTTGGGTATATAATAAATCTCCGGCTTCATCTATTTCCATTCCGGGTTCTTTGCCTTTCGGGTTTTCGTAGTTTTGTTGTGTAAGTGTGTGGCATTCATTCATATCATGTAGACATGTGCATCGCATTGCATTTGTGTTGTCGGTTGCATCCGGTTCCACGCGTTCCTTCCCGTTGTCCGTTTCGCGTTCCGGAGTTCCCTCACGTGTCCGTGGCGTCCCGTAGACCTACTTTGTTGTTTGGGCGTGTAACGTTACCGATGTGCCGCGAGGTTGTTGTGTGTGTTGTTGTTTTGTTGTGTGCTACCCGCCTCTCAAATCTCGTCGCGTTTGGACTCCGTTTGCTATCCCCAACAGTTATTTGTGTGGGCTCAAAGTGCCTCCACTTTGTGGCCCAAAACACCCCCTCCAACAGCCCACCATCCACTCCTAACCACTTCTATCATCTAGGCCATCAAAATCTGATCCGGTGGCCGAAAACCACACTCCATTTGGACAACCTTAGCTCCTTGTGCCTATATATTTGTCCACTCCCCCAAATTAAGGAAACCCTAGCCCCACTTTATCTTCCACCTCCAGCCTCCTCCTTCCACTCAGGCGGAGCTCGCCGGAGTATCTCGCCGGAGCACCACCGCACCACCGCGCCGCCCTCACCGGAATCCACCCCGCCACCTCACCGGTCATCTCCTTCTCCACGCCGGGCCACCACCGCCGCCGCCCTCCGGCCGACGCGCCGCGCCGCCGGGCCGCCCCACGCCGATCCCCGTCGCCCCGGTACGAAGCCAGCGTCGCACCGCCGCTCGGGCTCGGGGAGGGATCTCGATCGGTCTCCCCAGCCGATCCGGT
>LR738712.1:178687372-178726754 GCA_902687465.1 Secale cereale | reverse complement strand
GGGGGGGGGTTCCGGTAACCCCCTCCGGCACTCCGGTTTTACCCGATAACACCCAGAACACTTCCGGTGTCCGAATATAGTCGTCCAATATATTAATCTTTATGTCTTGGACATTCCGAGACTCCTCGTCATGTCCATGATCTCATCCGGGACTCTAAAGTACCTTAGGTACATCAAAACTCATAAACTCATAATACCGATCATCATCAAACGTTAAGCGTGCGGACCCTACGGGTTCGAGAACTATGTAGACATGACCGAGACACATCTCCGGTCAATAACCAATAACAGAACCTGGATGCTCATATTGGCTCCTACATACTCTACGAAGATCTTTATCGGTCAAACCACATAATAACATACGTTGTTCCCTTTGTCATCGGTATGTTACTTGCCCGAGATTCGATCGTCGGTATCTTAATACCTAGTTCAATCTGATTACCGGCAAGTCTCTTTACTTGTTCCGTAATACATCATCTCTTGACAAACTCACTAGTAATTTGCTTGCAAGGCTTATTATGATGTGTATTACTGAGAGGGCCTAGAGATACCTCTCCGACACGCGGAGTGACAAATTCTATTCTTGATCTATGCCAACACCACGAACACCTTCGGAGACACCTATAGAGCATCTTTATAATCACCCAGTTATGTTGTGACGTTTGATAGCACACAAGGTGTCCTCTGGTATTTGGGAGTTGCATAATCTCATAGTCATAGGAACATGTATAAGTCATGAAAAAAGCAATAACATTAAAACTAAACGATCATAGTGCAAAGCTAACGGATGGGTCTTGTCCATCACATCATTCTCCTAATGATGTGATCTCGTTGATCAAATGACAACTCATGTCTATGGCTAGGAACCATAACCATCTTTGATCAACGAGCTAGTCTAGTAGAGGCATACTAGGGACATTCTGTTTTGTCTATGTATTCAAACATGTACTAAGTTTCCGGTTAATACAATTCTAGCATGAATATAAGACATTTATCATGATATAAGGAAATACAAATAACATCTTTATTATTGCCTCTAGGGCATATTTCCTTCACTCGGGTGGGATTAGGACCTATCTTTACCTATTAGAGTGTAGGTTGCATGGACGTAATAAAATTGACAAACTAGATTAAAAGCCAAGTGTTGAAACTTGAAACACCCAAACTGACTCATGAGAAAAAAATACAAGCCTAGAAAAAGAAATCAAAGACGAAACAATACGTAGTGAGAGGTTGCGGTCATTTCGATACGTTCTGCTACAGCACAAGAACCCTGTTTCTGACCACCATTGGTGTCTTGCAGTCATAAGAAGGGTTTTTGCGCTGTAGCAGAATGTATGGAAATGACAACAACGCACCAATGGCTTTCGAGTTCATTGCCATTATCCTCTCCAATTCATTAAAAAAGCTGGTACACAAAATCGTCCTAGTTGGACAATCTCTCACTATGTACTATTTCATCTTTCATTTCTCTTTCTACGCTCTGATTTTTTGTCATGAGTCAGTTTGGTTGTTGGAAGTTTCAAAATTGACAAACTAGATTAACTGATGAATATACGTGCTGATGGACCTATCTTTACCTATTAGAGTGTACTTAGGCAAGATGAGTGATCGTGCGTGGATGTACACTGGCCACACTAGTCAGAAAGACATGACCGATTAATGGTTTACAAAAACCAAGGGGTTTGTGAGAGCCGCATTTGCAAATGGACAGAGAAAAACCTGGTGCCCCTGTGCCTGGTGCAACAACTATCATAGGAGGAAAAAGCTTGACATGAGTAAACACCTGCAGAAGTGGGGTTTTACGCCTGCTTATATGGTATGGACATTTCATGGTGAGTCTGCCCAACGTGCCAGAGCCGAGGTGGTTCATCGTCGCACCGACGAGCATGGTACCGGGATGGAAGGCATGGTGCAAGACTTTGATGATGCTCGGGACTCGGACGATGAGATGGAGGAATCTGCAAAGGCCTTCAATAAAATGTTGGAGTCTTCACAATGTCCTATCCATGAGCACACTGAGCTTTGTCAGCTGGATGCCATCTCGCAAATAATGGCTTTGAAGGCTCAATTCAACTTGGGCAGAGAATGCTACGACGCGATGATGATAGTATTTGGACGCTTTCTACCCAAAGACCATGTACTGCCTGCAAACCTGTACCAGTCAGACAAAATCTTCCGTGCTCTTAAGATGCCCTATGAGAAGATACATGCATGCGATAAAGGATGTGCCTTATTTAGGCTTGAGTATGCGGACTTGAACTATTGTCCCATTTGCAAGTCTTCCAGGTATGTTGTGGTAGACAACGGTATGGGTGAAAAGTCGTAAACCAAAATCCCCGTTAATGTTCTTCGGTATATGACAATTGTACCAAGACTTCAACGTCTTTTCATGGTCAAAGAGATGGCCAGACAGATGACATGACATAAAATGGGCAAAAGAACCGAACTAGATGCAAATGGGAATCCGATGATGGTACACACTGCTGACACCAGATTTTTGCATAGCACAAAACGCAATCAAGATGACATTGGATGGAAAAAAATTCAACATCAAAGTTGTGTGTCTCATCGAATCAGATGATTTTGATATATATATATATATATATATATATATATCATCTTAATCCGAGGTCATATGCAAAAGTTGGAGACAAAACAGTGCAATGGTGCAAAAAATGATGGAGATGACAGGACACCCAAAACTTCCTGTTGCTACCGGACTGTCCGGTCTGGGGAGAGAAACACGCCAGAACCTTCTGTGTGACCGGACAGTCTGGTCCGGTCAAGCGGATAGTCCGGTCCAAACCGAAATCATATATCTTTACGAATCTGATGATCGTGGGGGCGATTAGGCCTTCAAAATGACCTCAAATCAAAAAGTGTTCAACATAAAAGTTGTTCGTCTCGTCGAAATAGTCAAATTTCCTTTTGAGCGCATCTTCATCTGAGGTCGTTTCTAGCCCGTGGGACCAAAAATCTAACTGCTGTTTTATACTTGCCTAAATCCGAGTTCGGTTAATTTTGGAAAGATTGGGACGTGATTTGGAGTCCTTTTCTTGTACGGGAAGTCCAGCCGCCTCAAAAATAGATGAGAGGTCTTGGCCGATGGAAAAACTACACAAAATCAAACAAATCATCTACCACCTTTTATCTTTTATCTTTTCTCCTTAACCCTAGTTCTTCTTCTTCCTCGTTCTTCGTCTGTTCTTCTTATTGCAGGGTGGCGAACCTCGAGGCCCTAGGGGCGATAAGGTCGACCTAGGGCAGCTCATAGCCGCCACGCACCCTGACGGGGTCCCTCCCGGCATGTGGGGTTTTGGGTCCTCAAAAGCACCCACCGGATTGCTTGCGTACCGCGCTTCCGAATGGGTCTCCTTCAATGTAAGATGTGATGCATCACCCCCGGCGTCGAGGGTACACAGTGACGTGTTCGTGTGCGAACACAATTTTCATTGACTCCGCTGGGGACCAAGCTTTGAATGGTCTCCAGGCCGTTCTTGCTACGAAGAGATCGTCATCTAGGGTTTGCAATCTACAAAGGTAATATGAATACCCAATTCACTTATGTAGATGCAAATAATGCATATGTTGCTGCTAGATCGTCTAATGAGAGTAATGTATCGGCTAGCCCTAGCTTTATCAATCATGCATCTAATTATGTGCAAGAGCCGATGCAATAAAATATTCATGCTTCTACCTCATATAATTTTAGCAACATGCAACGTATGCATTCCAACTCCCATGCATCGGCAACCCCACAAATTCATATGCCGATGAACAACATGATGAGTTCGGTTAATCAAGCTGAAACACCTAACATAGGAACTTCTGATAGTATGCAACAAAGTGTTTCACATTTTTATTCATCAGCAACCAACTTGCAATATCTTAATCCAAACATGCCGGTGGATAAGGGAATTGGCCATGCTACTACTAGTTATCCAACCAATTACCCTCAATCATCATATGCTACATCTCACGCTACTAATTTTTTGGCAGCATATGCAACTATAGGTATTCATAATTCGGCTTCGCACCTTCATGCTAATAGCTTAATAAGTGAAAATTATATAGGATCACATGTGTCTTCACCTAGTACCGTAGCATACAATGTTTCCCCTACACAATTATAGAATTTTAGTGATGTCTTGTTACCGAAGGAGTCTAAAAGTGTCGGGGGGGCAATTCTATCCATATTGGGTCATTAAGAAAAATCTTACGTCTTTTTGGGATGAATGCAATATTGTTATACATGAATTAATAAAATAGGGAAAGCCTATTAATTCTGCTGCAATACAAGCTAGATTATGTCAAAAAGAGAAAGCATTAGATAAATATAGAATTATCAAAAAACAGGGTGATTCGGATAACCAAGTTAATTCGGTTATTGAAAAGACCAAATCGAATATTATGTATGCCGAATCTGTTCTAGAAAAAGAGGACAACAAGGTGTTGGGGAGGTATTCGAAAGAGGAACAACATATCGTTCAAGTAACGCAACCATCATGCTTTCCAAACGTGTTTGACAAGGTATGTCTAGCAAGTGATTTACCTTTCTTACGATTTGGTCGCAACTTTATTGTTGATGCTTCTGTATGAAAAATTCTCATAAGTAATTTTGAAAGACTAATGAAGAAGGGTATTTTACTTGTTAGCAATAAATTTGTTATAAAACATATCGGTCAACCTATTGTGCCATTTACAAAGACCGATAGTGACTTATTATTGCAGCCAATGTTTTCCCATTACTTTATTTAGAATTCATATCTATGGGTAGCTTTGATTGCTTCATACTTGGCTTATGCATGGCCTCAATTGAGACATGTATGTTCTAACTACATTGATTTCAGAAATTTAAAGCCAAGGTTATACTCTGTTGAGAAAGCCGATGATAGTATAATTTCCTTTTCAAAGACATCGGAGATAGAGTGCAAAACACAATGCATAGCCGAATGGGGTAATGCAAAATCTGAACCATTCGTTTGCTCAACTTCAAAGCCGTTCTCACAGCAAGATCGGCTAGAAAATAAAAAGTTCTCCTTCAATTCAAGTATGTGTGATCAAATATTTGATTTGTTGCTGAAACATAATTACATAAAAATTCTTGATCACCATGTCAAGCCATCAATTCAAGGACGAATGTATTATATGTTGCATCATTCGTTCAAACATAATTTTGAGGATTGCAATATGTTTCGTCAAATAGTTAAATCGACATTTCATAAAGTACGATTAAAATTTGTTGAGAGACCAAGAGATGACCAGTTTATTCTGATTGGTCTTGATGGCAAACGACTTTTGCATCGGCTGCTTCAAGCCGATCCATCTAAAAATGAGAAAATAAAAAATGTGGATGATGAGATCAAGTTTTCAAGTAAATAAGTTGTTCCAGAGCACAATGAAAATATTCTTGAAGGCCGGAATTCCATCAAGTTTGTGCAAAAGACACCAAGTACTAGGGGCAACAAGAAAATCCAAAGATCAGTGCAAGCACAAGCAAAGAAAGCAATGGCCGAGGTAAGCACAAAGGTAGAAAGCCGAAAGTTACATTCGCGCAACTATAGGAAAATATAAGTGAGGAGAACAATGCTTATTGGCCAACTAATGCAAAAGCATCAAGATCACCCCTTAGGTGCAAATCCAAGGATTGGTATTGGCGAGAAGAAAATTTGAATGGAGCATATTCATATCATTACTTTGGGCCGCCAATGCCAATGTCGTCGATACCTCTCTGTGCTCATGTAAATCCATATCCATCATGGGACAGGTATGATACAAGGGCACGTTATCCATCTTATTTTAGACCATCTCACCAACATTATGCAGCTCCAAAAAGATCAACAATTGATGAACAATCACTCGTCAAAGACCGTTTCAATCATAAGGAATCGGTCTGGAGCTCAAGGAACAAGAAAGAGGTGGTCAAGCAAGTGTACCGGGTCAAGAAAGATGGTCGTAAGTGTGCTACATCAGATTTGATCTCAAATAATGAAGATCCAATTAAAATATTGACATTGGCTACTAAAGGCAATGAGACAAGTCAATCAAGTGCCAAGTCTGAAGAGAAGAAGTTGAGAGTGCACAAGGTAA
This sequence comes from Secale cereale, assembly GCA_902687465.1. Classification (NCBI taxonomy): domain Eukaryota; kingdom Viridiplantae; phylum Streptophyta; class Magnoliopsida; order Poales; family Poaceae; genus Secale; species Secale cereale. The sequence continues at coordinate 178,720,661 of LR738712.1, read as the reverse complement.
AACAAAAATTGCCACTGCTTCAAACAAAATCGCAGCTAGGGTGCCCACTCGGCTTATCATATTGGCAAAAAAAATTACAAAAAATTAGTGCACAAGAACTTGAAGAAAGGAATATGGTATGGGTTCCCAAAGTAAGTACTCAAAATAAGGACCAAGCCGAAGGTTTCAACATTTTGTGTCCACATATTATCCATATTCTTCAACTATGCCATTAATGCCTATGCCATGGAAATCGTCATCAGGTATGATTGGTTACCCTCAATGGGCTTATTTTAATCCATGGATGCAATATAATTTCTTACATCATGAAAGGGTATTACCAAATCATCATACGTTTGATTTGCTTAACTTTTGTTGCTATTCTCATATGTCCGATATATAATTATTGCCCAGTGTTGACATCGTCCTTAGAACAAGCTCAGTGCAAATTATTTTTCGGCATGCAAGCTTTGCCGAAAACAGGGGAGCATGTGTTCACACCAGATTTTTGCATAGCACAAAACGCAATCAATATGACATCATATGGAAAAAGTTTCAACATCAAAGTCGTGCGTCTCGTCGAATCGGATGATTTATATATATAAATCGTCTTAATCCGAGGTTATATGCAAAAGTTAGAGACAAAGCAGTGCAATGCTGCAAAAAATGATGGAGATGGCCGGACGCCCAAAACTTCCTGTTGCTACCGGACTGTTTGGTAATTGAGACCAGACTTTCCGGTCTGGGACAAGAAACACGTTAGAACCTTCTGTTGTGACCGAACAGTCTGGTCCGGTCAAGCGGACAGTCCGGTCCAAATCGAAATCGTATATCTTTACGAATCTGATGATTGTGGGGGCGATTAGGCCTTCAAATCAGAAAATGTTCAACGTGAAAGTTGTTCGTCTTGCTGAAACGGTCACATTTTTTTGGGATCATCTTCATCGGAGGTAGTTTGTGGCCCGTGGGACCCAAAAACCGAACTGGTGTTTCAAATTTGCCTAAATCCGAGTTTGGTTAATTTTGGAAAGATTTGGACGTGATTTGGAGTCCTTTTCTTGTACGGGAAGTCCAGCCGCCTCATAAATAGATGAGAGGTGATGGCCGTTTGAAAAACTACACACAATCGAACAAATCATCTACCACCTTTTATCTTTTATCTTTTCTCCTTAACCCTAATTCTTCTTCTTCCTCGTTCTTCGTCTGTTCTTCTTGTTGCAGGGCAGCAAACCTCGAGGCCCTAGGGGCGATCAGGTCCACCTAGGGCAGCCCATAGCCACCGCGCGGCCTGACGGGCTCCCTCCCAGGCATGTGGGGGGTTTTGGGTCCTCAAAAGCACCCGCCGGATTGCTTGCGTACCGCGCTTCCGGACGGGTCTCCTTCGACGTGAGATGCGGTGCATCAGCCCTGGCATCGAGGGTACACGGTGACATGTTCGTGTGTGAACACACACATCAGATGGTGAAGCGTGTAAGCGCTTCGATGACTTGCATGAGCAAAAAGAGGCAGATCCAAGGCATTCTCGAGTCGCCATCAGCATGGATGGGTTCAGTGTGTTTGGTCTGGTGGGAGCCCAATACAGTTGTTGGCACATATTTGTCATTCCACTCAATCTCCCCCCGGACAGATTATGCAAAGAAAGAACATTTTCCCGACATTGGTAATTCTAGGGCCAAATTATCCGAGGAAGAATATGAATGTGTACATGCAGCCACTTAAGGACAAATTGCAAGAAGCTTGGGATAATGGGTTCAAGACATACGACGCCTTTAGCAAAAAGAACTTCATAATGCGTGTCTGGTACATGTAATCGATGCATGACTTGCCGGTGTATGCGCTATTCGTTGGCTGGTGTGTGCATGAAAGGTTCCCGTGCCCCACATGCAAGGAAGCTCTTGAGTTTCGTTGGCTTCAGGCTGATCACAAGCTTTCTTGCTTCGACTTGCATAGACAGTTCCTGGATCCTCGCCATAAGTTCAGGAAAGACAAGAAGAACTTCATCAAAGGTAGAGTTGTCAAAAATTCTGCGCCACCTCCGTTGATAGGCCAAGAGACCCTGGAATAGTTAAACGCTCTCGAGCCAGATCCACAACATCCAGGGTATTTCAAGGGGTATAACTCGGAACACGCCTAGACTCACAAGACATGCTTGTGGGATCTGCCTTACTTCAAAGACCTCCTTTGCCCACACAACATCGATGTGATGCACACTGAAAAGAATATCGTCGAGGCCCTATTTGGTACATTGTTCGGCATAGAGGGGAACTCATAGGATAATACTAAGGCTAGAGTCAATCAAGATGCACATGTGATAGATCGTTACAAAACATGGAAGAACCGAAAGGAAAGTATAACTAGACGAAGCTAAAGGCATGGTTCAATCTTGGAAGGCCAGCTATGAGGGAAATTATCTTGTGGGTGAAAATGCAGTTGATGTTCCCCGATGGGTATGCAGCGAATCTAAAGAGGGGAGCGAGTCTTGAAAAATTGAAAATATTGGTCTCAAGAGTCATGATTGGCACATATGAATTGAGCGGATAATGCCAGTGATGTTGCGTGGCTTTATCCCTGAGGATGAATGGCTAGTGTCGTGGATTTAGCACGGCAGATGTCCTAGTAAAAGGACTTAGTCGTGAGGCCATCGCTACGGGTTAGCTTAAAGGGGTTAAAGCGGATGAAGGACGCAGGGATTTTATACTAGTTCGGCCCCTTCGATGAAGGTAAAAGCCTACGTCTAGTTTGGTGTGGTATTGCTAGGGCTTCGATGACCAGGGAGCGAATCCGCTTTACCTGTGTCTCGAGTTGTTCTTGTCTGTCCTGAACCATCACCGGGTCGTCCCTTTATATAGAGGCGACGCCCGACCCGGTTTACAGAGTCCCGAGGCCGGCTTATAAACGTGTCCGCCTCGATCTCTGTTCTTTCTATCTTACATCCCAAGTTACATAGTATGACGGTTTACAAATCATGGGCCCTAACACATGGGCTCTAAGCCTCTTGGGCTACAATCTTCTACTTCATACTCCGCTGGGCTTTTGATAATATAGTCTTGATAACGTAAACCGGACCCTCCTGGCCGGTTTATACCTGGTAGTGATATCCCTGACATTAGGCCCCAGATTGATTTGAACCTGTTCATGTCAATCTTCAAAGTCTTGTACAGATTTTTCCTTTCTGCAGCTTCAGTGGGCTTTGTAAACCGGCATGACGTCATCTCCTCAGGTCGCTTTAAACCGTTGTGACGCCATCCGCGCATTTAATACATGTACCTGCTTTTTTACCTTTACTTATTAAAGCTCCGAAGATTGAGGCGACAACACCATCCATATCTGATTTTTGGTCTCCTCGATTCCTGTGCCTGCCGTTTTATCCCTTCAGCTTATAAATAGGGCCAAGGGCCGTCTCTTTTCCCCCTCGCTTTCTTCTTCCTCAGACCTCCAGCGCTCAAGCTCCGCCGCCGTCCGTCGAGCTCGTCGTCTTCATCAAGCCCGGCCGCTGCATCAACCTGAGCGTGTCCAGAGATTCGCCGTCGTCCTTCTGCTTCCGTTGCCTCAGGTACGTTTACTCATTCCTCCCCGTAGATCTCAGTTCTAGGGTTTCACGGGAGCTCGCAGATGAACCCCTGTTCTTCGCGGTTGGTCACCATAGGTAGTTCCTAGCCGTAGATGTTAAACTTTTTAGGTCGACCCCCGTACGCATGACTCCGCTCTGTCTTCATATTCTTATTTCCCCCAATAATGCTGGCTTAGATTGAATCTGCAAAAACCTTTGCTGTTTCCATTGAATATAACTTGAATTATCTTGAATTTTCCATATGCTGTAGATCCATATTTTGCTGCTGCTCGTGTTAAAGTTGTTTCCCACACTTTAGATCTGCATCTCATATCCCCAGATTTTCCGGTTCAGCTATAAATCTGCGCCTCACATGCCTGTGTCGACGGTTTAGCTTTAGATCAGAACCTCACCTGCCTGTGTTTGGCGGTTTAACTTTTTCCTTCCAAACTTCATAATCCGGTAGCTATCATGTTCATAGTTGTTCTGGATCAGTAGATACCATTAGTCCCCTGCTTAAACCGCCAGATAGATTAGTACTTTCATAGTATATGCCGGTTTGAATCTGTGTAGATCGTAAACCGGATTTTTATTACATTTTCAGCCTTCCCTTTTGAAAAAGATGACTTCCGTGGCCAAGGAGTTTGTTGCCTGCAACTGGGTCCCATCCCGGATTACCGAGGATGATTTAGAAAAGATGGCCTCAATTGGCGCTTTAGGTCCCAAGGAGGTTCTGCACTTGAGGGCTCCTGGGAAAGAGTGTCCTCCCAAGCCTAAAGAAGGAGAAGTTATTGTCTTTTTTGATTACCTGTCCCGGGGCTTTAACCCTCCCTGGTCAAAAATAATTCGTGACGTATTAGCAGACTTTCAGCTCCACCCCCAAGACATAGGTCCCAACTCTATATCAAACATCTATAACTTCCAAGTCTTCTCAGAAGCCTATCTACAAGAGGAGCCATCTGTAGAGTTATTTCGGGACTTCTTCCATTTGAACCGTCGAACTGAGTTTCACGATGGCCCAAATACTGAGCTTGGCGGAATGAGCATCCAGAAGAGAAAAGATGTCAGCTTTCCTCACGCCACTCTTCATAGCCATCCCAAGGATTGGAATCAGACTTGGTTCTACTGCGTTGACACTTCACCAGAAGGAGAGAATCCACTGTCGGGTTATCGCTCTCACCGTCTGACAGCGGATCATCCTTTCCCGCAGCGCTTGAGTGCCCAAGACCAGGCTCGATATGCCCCCAGCTTTCCAAGCTCAGGGCTTTTGTAGCCAACGGGTTAACCGGAGTTGATTTTGTCCGCTACTGGCTCTCTTGGAGTATTATCCCATTAAACCGGCGCTCCGGTTTAATGTGCGAATATACTGGCAACCCCAAGGACCCTCTGCGTCACACGGAGACTGTGCTTCTGGAAAAGGAAGTTAATGAATCTGCCAAGAAGATGTTAAATATACCTCTGGAAGAGTGCAGCCAGACCGGATTAGCACCCTTCTGCGTGAACAACAAACCGCCGTCGGTAAGAAATTCTTCCGTCTCTTTGCTTTATTTTAATCCGTCCATATTGCTTGGCATACTATGCTTTTATTCCTTTAAACAGGCTGATGACCCTTTCTGGAAAAGGAAAGCCCAGGACAAACCGGTGAGGCCATCTCACAAGAAGAGTCTGGCTGTAAAGAAACATAAGAAGAAGCCTGCCGCTGCGTCCGGTTCAAACACAGAAGAAGATGATCCGGCCTCTGAGGTACCGTTTGTTTTCTTATGACTTTTAATTTTTCCTTTGTCTGTATTTCTATTAACAATGATTTTTCCCAGGATCCGGCTGAAGGTAGTAAAGCGGATGAAGTTGAGGTAATCTCTCTTTCCTCTGATTCAGAACCATTGCCACCCAAAGTTCGTCGGGTAGCCCGAAAATATCCGTTTTCTCATCCTTATGCTCAACTAGATCCCCATTTTCTTTTGAAGAAGCAGCAACATGAGGCTCGCCGCACCACACGCCACAGTGGTCATGTGGTCGAGTCGACCGGATTGACCCACACTCTGGCTCGAAGACGCCGCTCAGAGGTTTTACTTACTCCAACTATTCTTCATCCCAAAGCGGGTCTTATTCGTAAACCTCTTAAACCGTCTGATCCAAATAATCAGGAGACTCCTCTATCATCTTCTGGCGAGTCAACCGCCACCCAAGTCCCTGTGCTCAAGACTGTCCACGGGTAAACTGTCTTTCACTTTATCTGGTTTATCTTTTGACTTTTGTCTTGTGATTTTTATTGTCCTTTTAATCTTTCCTCAGTATGCCCAAGCCTAGCAAAAAGGCGAAATTGAGTAAACCGGCGGTCGAAAACACCACTTCTTAACCGGCAGAAGATCCTGAAATTGCCAACCCCTTGGAGGAGAATGTTGAAGTCCCACACGATGATCCTTCTCCTATGGATCGAGAAGATCCTTCTGCTCCGGAGGATAACCCCATGGAATATATTGCTGATCTGGTCAGCCCTGTCCGGATTAGTCCTGCTTGGGTTAGTCCGGCCCCTGCTAGCTCGGTACACGCCAATCCCGCTGCTGCTGATCCTTCCAGGCCAACCGCTACTTCAACAGACGATGTTGAGATTACTGGGACTGGCTTTACCAAGCCAGGAGAGCCTGTCGCTTTGGCCAAGCACACTGCCAAGGAGGAGTTTCTCAATAAAGATAAGGGCAAATGGAACACCGATCTGTCCAGCTATGCACAACTTAATGCTCAGGAACTCCACTCCGGGTTTTTAAACCGGCTATACACCAGCCGTGACTACGAGGCCGGCTTGGTGAATTTAATGAAAGAACGATATGAGGTAACTTATTTTCCTTTGCCTTTCATTTCTGCTTGTGTCTTGTAGCTATACCTTTAGTCCATTGTAGCCCCCAAGTGTCGGTTTAGCCTTTAGGGTGAACTGGGACTTTGATAGATCAACTGGAATATTTTGATTTGCATGTGTAGCCCCCAAGGGCCGGTTTACTCCATTGCGGGTGGACCGGAACTTTTCCTTATGCTTAGAATGATGTCGCATTAGCCCCCAAGTGCCAAGTATATAACTTGTTATATGCTTGGGACTTGCTTGGAAAAATTGCCTGCTTATTACTACAAATGTACATTAGCCCCCAAGTGTCAAGTGCATAACTTGGTATGTGCTTGGGACTTTTGATTGAATTGTCTTTATGAACATCTGGTATTCTCTATCCTCTACAGACTGACTTGAACCGTAGGGCTTCTGAGATAACTGAGCTTCGGAATAGCCTGTCCTTCCAAGAGACCGCTTCAACTAAAGCCAAGGAGGAACTTACCCTTGCTTTAGCCAGTATGGAAAAACTGAAGAAAGATTTTGAAGCATAACGTTCCACTTGGGAGGTGGAAAAGGCTGCCTTGGAAAAAAGAGCCAGTGATGCTGAAGCAGCTCTTAACCCGGTGACGGAAGAGTTGTCCGGGTTAAGGCAGCATATAAATGATATGACATCTGCTATCTTTGGTAAGTTTTTGTTAACATAAGCTTATCCTTGCTATCTTGTGCTGCTCCAGTTTAACTCATCATTTGTACACAAGGAGGCGCGTTACCCATCGGGATGATATGTGGAAGAAGCTGAAGGCTGCATACACTTTGGTGGAGCAGTTATATTCCGGCGCACAAAGGGCCATTAGTGCTATCTCCCACAATAAACCGGCTCCAACCACCATCCAAGGTACTCTGGAGAAACCATCAATCTTGCCTGCTCGCATTGTTAAAGTGAAGAAGTCCTCTGCCAGAGCTGGCTCTCTAATGGCTTTAACTCGGGCCAAGGCGTGGGTTCCTGACTTTGATCCGGCAGAGGCCATGAATGGTTATCCAAGTATGAAAGAGGACGGATCAGCTTTCTCCGCTGAGGATCTTCGCGCCTTAACCAAAGATATGCGGCCTCTTGCTAGTAAGCTTGCTGATGAAGCGGACTTATCAAGATATCACCCGAGTTATGATCTGGAGAATGTGCGGGTGGAGCGTCCGTCCTATGACATTGAAAATCTTATTCCGTTCGTAAGCATACCTTCGCTCCTGACATTGAACCGTCAGAACTTATAAATGTTGAAGTGTATTTCCGTGCCCTTGCCAAGATTGACTGGAGCACCCCTGATTTCCAACAGCTGCCAGAAGTCGTCGAAGACCCGGAACAAGCTAACCCTCAGTCTTCACAGCGAGCTGAAGCAGAGTCCTAAACCGGCTCCGGTTTACCTTTATATGTTTAACACTTCGTGAGAAAACTGATATTCTTTTGGGCCTGCCAGTGCCTTGTAATAGAATAGTTGAGATACTGTCTTTATCCCACACTATGTGCCATGGCATTACTTTGTCTGGCAGCTTCTAAAATATATCCTGCGTGCAATGCTTTGACAGTTTTATATTACCTGTTTCTGCATAAACAATGCTCAAAGTGTCCTGGCGGTTTATCGCCGGACGGGTCATATTGCCCAAACACATGATCGAAGTAAATAGCTTGAACTGTGTAACAAAATAGAAACATGTACCATACCTGTGATTAAGTGTATCTGTAAACCTTAACCCGGTAGGAACAATCCAAAGCATAAGTGCTGATGGCCTGCTCAGCTCTTTGTCGGCTCTTCATGGAGGCCGATCCGGGTTACAATGAACGCCGGTTTAACTGTATACTAGTACTGGTGTTTATAACCCAGACTATAACTCTGTAAATACAAATGTAGTGACAACTTTGTAGTTATCAGTCTTGAATCAATGGACTTGGTTGAAAAACCAATGACCTTGAAGATAAAGATTTGAGAAAACATAAAAAATGAAAAATAAAGTTTTTGGGCAAATAAGACCATGTAGTCGAGGCTTTTTACGACCTGCCAGGCTCCAAATTCGAGGCTTTTTATGAGCTGCCAGGCTACTATCATTAACCATTTTAGCAAAGCTTGTTAAGATGATCTGCAATCCTTAACCAAATCATCAATGTCAAATGCTACCAATGTTCAAAATCTTGTAAAGATTTGAATTGTGTAATCACTTGATGATCGTCAATTTAAAGTTACCAAGTTCAGGGTCCCGAAGGATTGACTTGTGTGTACGTTCGACGGGTCATACAAGGTTTACCTGGACGGCGTGATTTACTTGATGCAGGCATGTTAATCCGGGGTTTTAGGTGTATACACCAAGCTTCCAAGCCGTGTTCACTACAAGAGTTTTCAACTCGCTGATGAACTTGCATCAGGAGCCCCCAGGTAGCGTTTGAGCATTGCTCGTCGGGGCCTATGTTTGAGTTGTACTAGGCATCAAACTCTCCTTGCCCCTCATCATCATGTGGAAATTGCCGAAGCAACCAGAGCTGTGCTCTTATGATGGTCTTGATGTGGCCGCCGGTTTAAGAGGCCATAGGAAACTTCCTTGCCCACGGAAGCCCCCATGTGATTCTCTTTATGTACAGAAAAGACGGCTGATACCTTGATTTATCAAGGGCGCCGGTTTAAGAGGCCATAGAAAACTCCCTTGCCCGCGGAAGCCCCCATGTGATACTCTTATGAAAAAGATGGCTGATACCCCGATTTACCGGGGGTGCCGGTTTATTATATTAATCATAATATATACATTGTACATAAAGTGGAGCCTATGGCTCAAGTATAGTAAGGTCGAAGAAGAGCGATGTTCCACGGCCGCTTGGTCTCCTCCTCCGCTGTGCGTGAGTCTTTATGTTCTCGAACGTCGATGAGGTAGTATGATCTGTTGTGCAGGTTCTTGCTGACCACAAAGGGTCCTTCCCAAGGTGGGGATAGCTTGTGCATGTCCGTCTGGTCTTGGATGAGCCGGAGCACCAGGTCTCCTTCTTGAAACGTCCTGGTCTTAACCCGGCGACTGTGGTACTGGCGGAGGTCTTGCTGATAAATCGCCGACCGAGCTGCTGCCGTGTCCCGTTCCTCGTCCAGCCGGTCCAAAGCTTCTTGCCTTGCTTGTTCATTATCCGCTTCGACATAAGCCGTCACCCGCGACGAGTCATGACGGATATCACTAGGGAGGACCGCTTCAGCTCCATATACCATGAAGAAAGGCGTGCACCCTGTAGATCTGTTAGGTGTAGTGTTGATGCTCCATAGCACAGAAGGCAAATCCTCCACCCAACAACCCGGTCTTCTCTGCAAAGGAACCATAAGCCGGGGTTTGATGCCTCTCAAGATCTCTTGATTGGCTCTCTCAGCTTGGCCATTAGACTGAGGGTGAGCTACTGATGATACATCGAGACGGATGTGCTCTCGTTGACAGAACTCCTCCATAGCCCCCTTGGATAGATTGGTCCCATTATCAGTTATAATGATGTGTGGAAAGCCAAACCGGAAAATCACCTTTTTGATGAACTGAACCGCTGTTGCTGTATCACACTTACTGATAGGCTCTGCTTCAACCCACTTGGTAAACTTATCCACCGCCACACATCGCTGAAGGGTCCAACCATATCAAGCCCCAAGGTCGCAAACGGCTAGGTAATTGGGATCATCCTCAGGTCCTGCGCCGGTATATGAGCACGCCACGAGAATTTTTGGCAAGCGTCACATTTTCTGACCAAGTCCTCTGCATCGGCGTGAGCCGTCAGCCAGTAGAACCCGTGACGAAAAGCTTTAGCCACCAAAGATTTTGAACCGCTGTGATGACCGCGATTGCCTACATGAATCTCTCTAAGGATATCAGAGCCTTCTTCTGGTAACACACATCGCTGAAATGCTCTAGAAACACTGCGATGATGAAGTTCTCCATTGACAATAGTCATAGATTTAGACCTCCGGATTATCTGCCGAGCCTCGACTTCGTCCTCTGGTAACTCACCTCGGTTCAAGTATGCCAGGTAAGGAAGCGTCCAATCCGGAATGACATGAAGTGCTGCGACCAATTGTGCTTCTGGATCAGGGACGGCCAAGTCCTCTTCAGAAGGTAACTGCACCGATGGGTTATGCAACTCATCCAAGAAGGTATTAGGTGGAACCGGTTTACGCTGGGAACCCAGCCGGCTTAACGCATCGGCAGCTTCATTTCTTCGCCGGTCTATGTGATTCACCTGATAACCCTTGAAGTGTCCAGCGACAGCGTCCACCTCTCGCCGATATGCTTCCATGAGCGGATCCTTGGAGTCCCACTTGCCCAATACTTGCTGTGCCACTAGATCTGAATCGCCAAAGCACTTAACCCGGCTCAAGTTCATCACTTTGGCCATCCGCAGACCATGAAGGAGAGCTTCATACTCAGCAGCATTGTTAGTGCAAGGGAACATCAAACAGAGGACATAGCAAAACTTATCTCCTCGTGGGGAAGTTAACACAACTCCAGCCCCCGAGCCCTCCAATTGCCTTGAACCATCAAAGTGAATAGTCCAGTATGTCTGATCCGGCTTCTCCTCAGGTGCTTGCAACTCTGTCCGATCGTTGATGAAATCCACCAGTGCTTGAGACTTGATCGCAGTACGGGGCACTACTCGACCAGTAGCTTCTCTGTTCTGAATGATATCCCCTAATGAAGCTGAACTGACAATGGTGATTGGGTGGCCCTGAAAATGGTGCTTTAGCTTCCGGTTTTCCATGAAAACTCCATACACCAGCTTCTGCCAATGCGGATATCTCTGCTTTGACTCGATGAGCACCTCACTGATGTAGTAAACCGGACGTTGAACCAGATATTCTTTGCCATCCTCCTTGCGCTCTACCACAATGGCAACGCTTACGGCACGGGTGTTAGCAGCCACGTATAACAACAGCGGTTCATTGTCAACTGGGGCAGCAAGGACCGGCGGCTGTGCCAATTGCCACTTCAAATCCTCAAACGCAACATGAGCAGCATCACTCCAGACGAAACAGTCTGTCTTCTTCATCATCTGATAAAGCAGGATTGCCTTCCCCCCCAAACGGCTGCTAAACCGGCTAAGTGCCGCAATACGGCCCGCCACACGTTGGACATCGTTGATGCACGCCGGTTTAGCCAGGGACGTAATCGCCTTGATTTTCTCCGGATTAGCCTCAATTCCTCTGTTTGACACCAAGAACCCCAAGAGCTTGCCTACCGGAACACCAAAAACGCACTTCTCCGAATTAAGCATCATTTTATAGACTCGGAGATTATCAAAAGTTTCCTTTAGATCATCTATCAGTGTCTCCTCCTTCCTGGATTTTACCACAATGCCGTCGACATATGCATGAACATTCCGTCCAATCTACCCTTGAAGGCAGTTCTGCACACAACGCTGGTAGGTCGCCTGGGCACTCTTGAGCCCAAATGGCATAGATACATAGCAGAAGGCTCCAAAAGGAGTTATAAAGGCTGTCTTCTCCTAGTCCTTAACTGCCATCTTGATCTGATGATAAACTGAGTATGCATCCAAAAAACTTAGCTGCTCACATCCTGCCGTAGCATCAATAATTTGATCAATACGGGGGAGAGCAAAAGGATCAGTTGGGCAAGCTTTGTTCAGATCCGTATAATCAACACACATTCTCCAAGTGCCATTTTTCTTAAGTACTAGCACCGGATTGGCCAACCACTCTGGATGAAACACCTCAATTATAAAGCTTGCAGCCAAGAGCCTAGCCACTTCCTCTCCAATAGCCTTGCGCCTCTCCTCATTGAAGCAGCGCAGATACTGCTTGACCGGTTTAAACTTAGGATCGATATTAAGATTGTGCTCAACGACTTCCCTCGGTATACCTGGCATGTCAGAAGGTTTCCATGCAAAGATATCCCGGTTCTCACGGATGAACTCGATGAGCGTGCTTTCCTATTTCGGATCTAGGTTAGCGCTGATAGTGAACTGCTTGGATGAATCGCCCGGCACAAAGTCCACCTTCTTGGTCTCTTCAGCTGATTTGAACTTCAACGCCAGATCATGCTCTGTGGCTGGTTTCTTCAGCAGAGACATATCCGCCGGATCAACATTGTCCTTATAGAACTTCAGCTCCTCAGTTGCGCAAACTGCTTCAGCATAAGCTGCGTCTCCTTCCTCGCACTCCAATGCAATTTTGCGGCTCCCATGAACCGTAATAGTTCCCTTGTGGCCTGGCATCTTGAGTTGTAGATAAACATAACACGGTCTAGCCATGAACTTGGCATAAACCGGCTGCCCAAACAAAGCTTTACCACCTCAAAGGTCACAGTCTCTGACCTAGAATCATGCTCATCTCCAAAGGTGACCTCCAAATCGATCTTGCCAACTGGATAGGCCGATTTACCGGGTACCACCCCGTGGAACACCGTGTTGGATTGTCGAAGCTTCTTATCTGTCAGCCCCATACTCCGAAAAGTCTCATAATACAGGATGTTGATGCTGCTACCTCTGTCCATGAGCACTTTGGTGAACTTGTAACCTCCCACCTGTGGTGCAACCACCAGAGCTAACTGACCCGGATTATCAACCCGGGGAGGATGATCCTCTCTGCTCCACACAATGGGTTGCTCGGACCAACGCAGGAAACGTGGCACCGCCGGTTCAACAGAATGCACCGCCCTCTTCAGAACTTTCTGATCCTGTTTGCATAAGCTCGTGGTGAAAACGTGATATTGCCCACTTCTCAGTTCCTTCGGATTATTCTGATATCCAGATTGCTGCTGCTGTTGGCGCTGTTGGTTCCCTTGGTTGTTGTATCCTCCCTGACCATGCTGCTGGTTATGCTGATTGTGCCCATTGTGGTTGCTGTTATTACCATGATATCCTGAACCGGATCCACCACCTTGATAACACGGACCTTGGAAGCCTGGGCCTGATCCGCCGGGTGGCCCGTGATCATACCTATTCCGGTTCATGAACTCCTGCATGATGAAACAATCCTTCCAGAGATGCGTAGCTGGCTTTTCTAGCGTACCATGGTTTGGGCAAGGCACGTTCAACTGGCGCTCCAGATTAATAGGCAGCGTCCCATTACGTGGGGGCGGTCTACCCTTGCGGCGTTGCCCATCCTCCTGAGCGTTGGTGTTGGCCACAAAATCTGAGCTGCCATCTGCTTCACGCTTACCATTGTATCCTTGGTTCACCGGATTGGCCTACGGCGGTTTGCCATTCTTGCTTGCCTTCCCTGACTTGTCTCCTTCTGCGTCTGGATGTTTGGTGTTATCAGAATCTCCGTATTTCACTTAAGCGCCCATGAGCGTTCCCATGTCATTGCAATCACGTTTAAGCCGCCCCAACTTCTGCCTCAAAGGTTCAAACCGGCAATTACTTTCCAAGGTTACCACCGTCGTACTTGGGTTGATGCTATTGGAGGAGTGCAGGATTTCGGACACTCGACGCACCCAGCTGCTTGTAGACTCCTGCTCTCCTTGAACGCAGGCAGCTAAGTCGACAATAGACATTGGCTGCTTGCATGTGTCTTTGAAATTTTTGATAAACCGGCTTCGCAGTTCAGCCCATGATCCAATGGAATTAGGTGGTAAACCCTTCAGCCATGTTTGGGCCGTGCCCTCGAGCATCATTGTGAAATACTTGGCGCATGCTGCCTCATCCACATCGAGCATCTCCATTGCCATCTCATAACTCTCAACCCACTACTAGAAAAAGGGCTATAGATGGAATTGACACTAATGGCGCACCAGACAAGCAGTGCGCCATTAGTATATACTAATGGCGCACCACCTTCTGATACGCCATTAGAGTTCAAACTACTAATGGCGCACCAGGCCCAGGGTGCGCCATTAGTATCAATTTTTTTGAACTAGTGCGCCTGTCCAAACATACTAATGGCGCATCCAGACACAGTGCGCCATTACTAGTTGTAACTAGTAATGGCGCACCTGCCGGAAAGTGCGACACAAATGTTGTTTTTTTATTATATTTTTTATTCTTTTTTTGCAAAACTACTAATGGCGCACTGTTCCACAGTGCGCCATTACTAGTTTAAACTAGTAATGGCGCACTGTGGAACAGTGCGCCATTAGTATTTTTTTTTTCAAAACTACTAATGGCGCACTAACAGAAGATGCGCCATTAGTTACCTGGATTACTAATGGCGCATTTAGAGTTGGTGCGCCATTAGTAAGTGGGCAGCAACAAGATATTTTGGACAGCCTCTCCTACCCACACTCACTTTCTCCCCACTTCATTCTCTCCACCTCCTCCTTGTCTCGGGTCCCTCCTCTTTTTCACCTCATTTCCACCATAGATTCATTCAAATTAAGTGGTTAAATTACCTTGTTTTGATAGGTAAGTAAGGGGGGAAGCTATATTTATGTTGTTCTCCCTATAACAATGTGCACATGCACTTTTTATGGCCTAGCTAGATCTATGTATGTTCGTGGTGTTGCATATGTTTGTGGTGTTGCATATGTGTTTGTGTTTGGAGGTGTACCTGTCACACCCTGCATTTTGTAACATGTTATTTGCATCAATGAAGCATGATAATTTGAACCAACAATTTTTTTTTGGCATCATTTGGCTTTTATTGGAATTGAGTTTTTCTTCATATGCTTTTTCATGTGCTCATTAAAGTCAACTATTACCTCTTGTAGAATTCATCTCCATCCCCAAAACTTCTGCCCAAAGATCATGCCAAGTGTTATATAACAGTATAGTATTTTCTTACAAAATTAATTTGGCCAAAATGTATTTTACAAATTTAGTTTTCCAAAAACACCTGAATTGAGATTTGCACTGCAAGTGCTTAATTTAGGGTGAGAAAATTATTTCAAAAGTTGTATTTGAGACCTAGTAGTCATAGGACTCCCAGAAACTACAAAAGTATAATTTTAAAAGTTATTTTCCTATTTTATTTAAAAGCTTTTTCTTAAGGCCAGAAATGGTCTTTAATAGGGGAAATTTATTTAAGTATTTCAAAAATATTTGCCAAAATTCAGGGAGACTCATCGGACATATATTGTCCATATATAAGAGTTTCAACACTTGGTCATGTTAAAAATAATGGGCTAATCCCTCCAAAACCCTTTTTGGATATTTCAAGCTTTTGAAATATTTACAAAGGAAATATTTTCCAAAAATTCTAGGGAAATTCTATTATGTCACATATGGCATATATGATGATCTTGCCAAGTCCCATGCCTTGGGAAGAAAGAAAACATCATCAAAACCCTTCATAACCATTCTGTCCATATTTAAAGTTTGAGCAACTTTACATTGCCAAACTTGTTCAAATGCCCTCAAACTTGGTGCACATGCTAGAAATGCCTAATAAGGCATCTAGAACAAATGGCACAAGAATTGGAGTAGAGCAACGTGATCAGAATACCCCAAAACCCTTTCTGTTCAAATGCAAATTTGAACAACTTTACATTACCAACTTTTTACCTGGAGCTTCAAACTTTGAGGGCATGATCAATACCCCAAATGATAAAACTACACCCGGTGGTGCATGAAGGGGAGATGATTAGCTTGACTCAGACAAGATGAAGCCAATTCTGTTGATTTCTAGGGTTCACCAAAGTTACATTGGCTAGTTTATTCAAATGAGCCCAAATTTGGTGAAACACCCTATTTTCACATGTCATTCAATCCTGTTAAGTGTCATGGCAGGTGGAAATCATTTGCTTTGACCAAAACATGATCAAACACCTTCTGGCTTTTTACTAAAACCCTCTTCTTGATCACTTTTACTATTTACCTTGGCCTCAACTTTCTACTACAGGATCATCAAGTAACTATCTACCACCAGTAACTCCCCCACGTCCCCAGCTCCATGATTGAGGGGTGAAAACCCTGGTTCACCTTGCTGGACAGCCTAGAATCACCAAGTTACCAGCTTCTCTTCTCTCTCACAGCATCTCCAGAGCATCCAAGGCCTCCTCCGTGTTGATTGCATCACCCTGGACCCCCAGACACGGTGGACGCGTCCAGAGGGCCAATGGCATGCCATGGCATGCGATAAGGGCGCTCCAGAGCATGCTACAGTGCGCCCACGCACTGTAGCTTCGCCCAATCGGCTGCCCCCGACAGCCTCGAGCTCTCCCCTCGCGCCTCCCAACGCGCCTCGACGTCCGCAGCCTCCACCGGTGCTGTCCCCCTCCTCCTGCGCCCTCCAATAGCCGTCTCCACACGCGCACCGGCCGTCCGCGACGTCCACTCCTCGGCCTCACACGCGCGCACGGTCTGGAGCGTTCCCCGCTCCTCCTCTCCCCTCAACTAGACGTGGAACACGTCCACGATCCTCCCCGGCTCGATCACAGGTACCAGAACCCCTTCTGGCCTCGCCTGCAACCTCGCCGGCGCACGAGTCCACGGTGGACCGTGGGCGCGGCTATATAAGCCCCCCGAGCTCCCCACTCAGCACCAGCAGCCTCAGCACATCCCCTTTAGTCCTCCAGCACTGCTAGTTCATCCCTGAAGAGCCCCAGTGCTCGGGATCGACCGGAGCTCCGCCGCGTCGGGCAGCCGGCGATCTCGCAGTACGGGCCTCCTCCGCCCTTCCTTTTGCCCGATTTGGAACCTCCACGCACCACTGATACTTTCCCCTCGCTTTCCCCTCTCTGTAGCAGTCGGAATCGGCCGGAGCCACGACCTCCCGAAGCTCCTCCGCCGTCCCACCTCGCCGCCGACGAACCCGACCTCCCCGGCGAGCCGCACCACTACCACTACCTCCGCAACTCATCGCTGAACCCGTCCCTGCCCTCCGTTGGCTTCGCCGTGGCCGAAATCGTCGCCGGTGAGCTCGCCGTCGCCGTGGCCGTGAGGTTAAAGATGACAGGCGGGCCCCGCCTGTCATCCTCACCACTCTCTCCCTCCCCTCACAGCCGCTGACCGCCGGGCCCCGCCCGTCAGGTTTGAAAACCTGACGTGCGCGCGCTGGCGCCTGTGCGGCTGGGCTATTAGCCCTGGGCCATGCAATGTGGCCACTCTGGCCCAGTTGCACAGGGCTTTTTCTTCTTTTTCTTTTCTGTAAAACTTCAAATATTTTTACAGAAATGAATATTTGTCCAAATAAAATAATTCCAACTCCAAAAATCTTGTAATATTCCAACCTATTTAATGGTGTCACTTTCACACATATCTATGAAACTTTTCTGTTCTGTTCAAATTCAAATTCAAATTTGAGCAATAAAACTCCTGTTCAAAAATCCCTAGATTCCATTCTGTAACTCCAAAACTCCAACTAAGAATTTTCTCCAACTTAGATTTCCCTCTAGTATTTAACAAAAATAAGTTGACATTTTTCTGAGCACTTTGATTTTTCTGTTTTATTTGTGGTCTTATTTTTCCGTTGTTATTATGCGACGTATAGATACCGTATTTGACGAAGTTGCTGAAGAAGGAGAAGGAGAAGGATTTGAAGACTTTGAAGACCAAGCCAATCCAGGCAAGCAGCCCTTTAACCATGATACACTTGTTCTTCGGAACCCGTTTGTTTCCGATGCATGATGATAGCGTTACGGTGGTGACCTAGTTGAACCACCACATGATGCATGCCTTGCTCTTGATCTTGCTATGTGCTAGATGACATGCAAATAGTTAGTAGTGATGCTTAGTGATGCATGTATGATAAGAACCTTCGTGGTTGGAATCCTTGCATAAATCCGATCGGGTGCCCCTAATGCCCGAGGGTGATGTTGAGTTAGGTCATCACTTGAGGAAGAAGTGATGTGCCGGTAGAATCTTGTGCATGGGTGAAATAATGGATTAGATTTATGTGTGACTACCGTCCCAACCAAACATGTGCAACCACTCTACCCCTTATGGGACGGGGCTTTATTGATTACTTAGGTCGATACTAGCATGGTGCCCGCATTACTAGTGACGGGAGGACTTGAGGTCTTTCCCGGGACGGGGTCGTGCTTGGATAGATGGCCATGACTGTTTTTACAGGGCACCGGACACACCGTTGGTCCCTTCGGGTACGCGAGACATTGAAATAAGGGCAAGTCCCGTGATCTATTGTTGTACTCGAGGGCCGTGTACCAACGAGTGGACTCTATGTTAGTGTCGTCTAAGGAAAGATAATGACCGGGTGCTTCCCTCGAGCACTTGAGGTACTGCGGGATCGTGGGTGACACGAAAGCTTCCCGGATCTTGTGGGTAAAGTGCGCAACCTCTGCAGAGTGTAAAACTATTCGAATAGCCGTGTCCATGGTCATGGATAGTTGGGTGGTGCTACTTAAACTATGTCCAGAATTTTACTTCATCGGTGAAAGTATGTGTGTGATGAGTCAAGGTGGTGACTTGACTCGAGGAGTTGAATCATATTCATGTTGATATCGGTAACCTGTTTTCGAGGTTACGTGAACTCGTTGATGCATACACTTGATGGTAGAATATTTATTCTAGCCCATTGCTAGATTGTTCATTGTTGCTCAATTGCATTGTTACTTTGAACCACATCATGGGTTGCTTGCGAGTACATTCAAAGTACTCATTGGCTTGCCACTGGTTATTTAATTGGCCAGGCATGGAGGAACAGGCATTTGAGGAAGAGTTCTTTGGAGACGAACATGCGAACTAGGATGCTATCCCAGTCAGAATGCCTGTAGGGTTAAGGCAAATGGCATGGGTTCTACCTATCATCAAAGACTTCCGCTATTTGAGTTATTTGCTATTCAGCCCGTGAGGCTTTATCTATGTAAGACTTGGCCATAATGGCCATAATTTGTGTAAGACGATATGTATGGATGTAAGACTCTTGTTATTCAGCTTCTGTGTGTTCAGTGAGCATTGATCTCTGGGATCACTGTACATGTGCATTCGGTGATCTCGACTTCTAAGTCGGGGTCCCCACAGAACTGGTATCAGAGCCATCCTGACTGTAGGAAGCCTTAGTTAGCATGGGCGTTAGTTAGATGAGACCCTTTTTCAAAAACCTTCTGAACCTCTCTTCTTTTCTAAACCTGAAATTTCATCAGCTTATTAACCCCTCCTATTCCACATTTGTAGATGGCCGCTGTACCCGAAGAGCACCTGACCACTGGGTTTCCCTTGCTTCTCGAGGATAGCCTCCAGGAGTGTCAGTTCCACCGAGCGCCCATCCTCACCTACCTTGAGCATTGGGTTAGCGACACTGAGGTGGAATACCATGTGGAAGTGATCGTGAAGGCAAACGATCCTCCCACAAGTTGGTTCTTCGAGGGGCCCCAGATGGCAACACTACCACTTGCTGTCGAGGCTGCTGCACTCAAGGCACTAACCCGTCTCCGCGGGCTTCTTCCGGAGGTGGCAGCCAAGATGACAACCCGCTTCTTACCTTACCCGAAGGAAGGTGAAGATGAAAGCAGCGCACTAGCCCCTCCACTGAAGGAAGGACTCTCGCTTCGGTTCCAGACCTACTTCAGTCTATGTGCCGACAGCTTGGCACAAGACTTGGCCTCGGAATCAATGAAGCTTCGAGAAGAACTTCACAAGACCAAGGCACTTCTTCGTCGAGCTCAAGATAAGACAAATAGGATAAAGAAGGAAGGAGCACATTCTGGACAGTCCGCTATCGCATACCGAGGCGGAAGGCCCTCCGAAGATGTATCTTCCAAAGATGCAGAACCACCTCGGCGACGCCGGATGATAGAAAGGGAATATCGCAAGCTTTTCCCTGCACCACCGGCGAAGCACCGTCGTATCCAACTCCTCCACTCCCCCACACCCTCAAGTGACAAGGGGGCCCAGACAGATGAAGACAAGGAGGAAGACCCAGAAGAGCCGGAATACGCGACCGAGCATTCCGCCACTTAGGCATTATTCGCTACTCGGATATGCCAGTTGTGACCTCTACGGTAGGATAGGTCGTGTAACCCCTATGCGCAGTCGAGTCCTTGTATGGTTCATATGAAACCATCTAGTGTTTGCTTTTGTTGTGCTTGGATGTATGTCGTATTCTTCCTTCGGGAATATGTAAACGACTGCATCACCCATTTGGATTTTAATGAATGTGTTTTGGCCTTTTGGCCCTTGCATGATTTGATTAGTGTCATACCCACCCCCTTACTAGGCACCCATCTATCTTGCTTTCCCTCTTCCAAGTCATGAGACCTTTTACCGCTCCAACAAGATGCCTGTTGTAACTCGTACTAGTACCTCTACCCAGCAGCCTGAAGCCGGAGCATCCGCTCAGTCAGAGGCCACTCACGACCAAACCAACGACCAAGCTCCACCACCACCAACCTCCTCCGAACATGGACATGGCTCAGCTTCTCCAAGCTTTCTGAGAGGAACGCCAAGCCAACACCGCAGCCCTTCAGTTGATTGCTCAAGCTGTCACCAACAACCGCCAGCCGGCGGGGAATGGCAATGGACGTTCCACGTTGGCAGAGTTCAAGAAGCATGCACCGCCAACTTTCATCGAGACTGCTGAACCCCTGGATGCAGACGACTGGGTCCGCACCATTGAGGACATACTGGAACTAGTCGGATGCACCGAAGACCGCGAGAAGGTGGCTTATGCAGCCCACTGCCTCGGGGGGACTGCTAGAGCTTGGTGGGATGGATTCAAGGTCATGCATGCTGAACAAAACATCACTTGGGTCAACTTCAAGGCAGAATTCCGCTAAGCCCACATTCCTTCAGGAATCATGGCTATCAAAAAGCGTGAGTTCCGAGCCCTCAAGCAAGGAAGTGGTACTGTCAAGGAATACATGCAGAAGTTCAGTGTTCTGTCAAGGTATGCCCCTGAAGATGTCAGCACCGATGCTGCAAAAAGGGAGCGCTTCATGGAAGGCCTCAACCAGACTCTGCAGTATTCTCTTGTCGTGTGCGACTGCCCGACCTAGCCTGACCTGGTGAACAAAGGACTTATACTTGAAGACAAGCAGCGTGCTTTGGAAGACACTCGCAAGCGCAAGATGGTCAGCAAGGGAAGTTCCAGCAACCAGAAGCCTCGTCCGTGGCAGTCGGCCCCGGCCAAGCCAACCTATCAGCAACCAAGAGCTCCTGCACCTCGCACCAACTTTCAGCCTCAGCAGTATGCCAACCCAAGGCCAGCCTTCAACCCCAACACCAGTGGTGGCAACAAGATCAATCCAAACCAAGTCACTTGCTTTGGATGTGGTCAGTCTGGACACATCTCAAGGGTGTGCCCCAACAAGAAGCCAGATGCCCCGCGCCCCAATGCGCAGAACCTAGGACAAGGCCGCGGGATGCCAAGGAACCCAGCTCCTCGCAACCCGCCTAACCATGGGAAGGGGCGTGTGAATCACGTCACTGCTAAAGAAGCCCAGGAAGACCCGGACGTCGTGCTGGGTACGTTCCTTGTCAACTCAGCACCTGCAACTGTCTTGTTTGATTCTGGAGCAACGCATTCTTTTGTCACTCAAAGATTTGCATTAAAAAGTGGCATGACCCCTACACCCCTGAATAACCCTATGGTGGTACAAACCCCCGGAGCAGAGAAGAGAGCCAAGATAGGCTGTAAGGGAGTCAGTATTACCATTAACGGTGTACATTTCCTGGCAGACCTTATCGTCCTGAGATCACACGGCTTGGATGTGATCCTAGGCATGAATTGGCTCAGCAAGCACCAAGGCTTGTTAGACTATGCCAATCGGACAGTCACTGTGACCAATGACCAAGGAGTCGAAGTCAAGTTTGCTCCCAACTCCTCTTCCGCTCAAGCCATTCAAGTCAACTGTCTGTCTGAAGTTGGGCTAGAGCAAGTACCAGTGGTATGTGAGTATCCTGATGTCTTTCCAGATGAACTACCGGGAATGCCCCCTGACCGTGACATTGAGTTCATCATCGAGCTCGTGCCCGGAGCAGGACCCATCCATAAGAAGCCTTATAGAATGGGGATGGAAGAATTAGCCGAGTTGAAGAAGCAGCTGGAAGAGCAGCTGAGGAAGGGATTTATCCGCCCAAGTGCCCCCCCTTGGGGATCTCCCGTTCTGTTTGTGGCAAAGAGGGACGGTACCATCCGGTTATGCATTGTCTATCGTTCCCTCAATGAAGTTACAATCAAGAACAAATATCCACTTCCCAAGATCGAAGATTTGTTTGATCAGCTCAGCGGAGCCAAGGTGTTCTCCAAGATCGACCTCAGATCTGGGTACTACCAACTAAAGATCAGACCCCAAGATATTCCGAAGACGGCATTCGTAACCAGATGTGGCCTGTACGAGTGCACGGTCATGTCCTTTGGGTTAACAAATGCCCCAGCTTACTTCATGTATCTCATGAATAAGGTCTTCATGGAATATCTGGACAAGTTCGTTGTTGTCTTCATCGATGACATTCTTGTCTTCTCGAAGACGGAGGAAGAACACGAGCAACATTTGAGGATGGTCCTAGACAAGCTTCGAGAGCACCAACTATATGCCAAGTTCAACAAGTGTGAGTTCTGGCTGCATAAAGTTGGATTCTTTGGTCATGTCTTGACCGAAGAAGGATTATCAGTTGATCCCGCGAAGATCGAAGCTGTGACCCAATGGCAATCTCCAACGACCGTCAAGGAAGTCAGAAGCTTCCTCGGACTTGCGGGCTATTACCGCAAATTCGTGGAAGGATTCTCTAGCATTGCACGGCCAATGACTCAGCTCCTCAAGAAGGACAAGAAGTTCGAGTGGATGCCAAAATGCGAACAGAGCTTCCAAGAACTCAAGAAGACGTTGACAACCGCCCCAGTTCTGGCAACACCTGATATTCGCAAGGAGTTCGTGATATATTGTGATGCCTCTCGAACCGGATTGGGAAGCGTTCTGATGCAAGAAGGCCGAGTCATAGCATACCTCTCCAGGCAGCTACGACCTCATGAGGAGAACTACGCTACTCACGATCTTGAGTTAGCAGCAGTGGTTCATGCCTTGAAGACATGGCGGCATTACCTCCTAGGGAAGCGGTGTGAGATATACACAGACCACAAAAGTCTGAAGTATATTTTCACCCAAAAGGAATTGAACATGAGGCAGCGAAGATGGTTGGAACTCATCAAAGACTATGACCTCAGTGTTCAATATCACCCCGGGAAGGCTAACATGGTGGCCGATGCCTTAAGCAGGAAGGCTTGCTCTTTGAATGCCATTATTCAAGAAAGGCAGCCAGCCTTGTTTAAGGAACTCGAACAATTCAGTTTGGAATTGGTCACCCCTGGATTTCTGGATCATTTGGAAGTCAGACCGACCCTGATGGACGAAGTCAAGAAGGCGCAAGATGGACATACAAGCATCGAAGGCATCAAGAAGAAGATGAAGCTAGGCAAGGCCCCAGGATTCTCTGAAGACGAGCATGGGATTGTTTGGTACAAGGGCCGCATCTGCGTGCCAAACAAGACGGAGCTGAAGAACCTGATCCTGCAAGAAGCCCACGGCACTCCGTATTCCATCCACCCCGGAGGAACCAAGATGTATCAAGACTTGAAGGCAAGATTCTGGTGGCACGGGATGAAAAGAGAGATTGCAACCTATGTTGCAAAGTGTGATGTGTGCCAAAGGGTCAAGGCTGAATATCAGCGACCCGCTGGATTGCTTCAACCACTCAAGGTTCCTGAGTGGAAGTGGGATAAAGTCGGAATGGATTTCATCACTGGATTACCGAGGTCGAATAGAGGACATGACTCCATCTGGGTCATAGTCGACCACTTGACCAAAGTGGCCCACTTCATTCCTGTCAAGACCACTTATGATGGCAACCGGCTGGCAGCTCTCTACATCGACAGAATCGTAAGCCTTCACGGCGTTCCCAAGGAGATTGTGTCAGATCGAGGAACCCAGTTCACCTCACGGTTCTGGAAGAAGTTCCAAGAAGCCTTGGGAACCAAGTTATCTTTCAGCACGGCTTTTCACCCGCAGACCGGAGGTCAGACAGAACGAGTAAATCAAATTCTCGAAGATATGCTCCGAGCCTGTGTCTTGGCATATGGAGCCAAGTGGGAAGATTGTCTCCCTTTTGCCGAGTTCTCCTATAACAACAGTTATCAGTCGAGCCTTCAGATGGCACCATTTGAGGTGTTGTACGAACGCAGATGCCGCACACCCCTCAACTGGTCAGAGACTGGAGAAGGACTAGTCTTTGGACCGGATATTCTCCGCGCAGCAGAAGAACAAGTCCAACTAGTCAGAGAACGTTTGAAGGCAGCCAAGTCAAGGCAAAAGAGCTATGCTGACACTCACCGTCGGGACATGAGTTTCCATGTCGGGGACCATGTGTACCTGCGGGTAACTCCTCTAAAGGGAACCAAGCGTTTCCACGTCAAGGGGAAGCTCGCACCAAGGTTCATTGGACCCTTTGAGATCACTGCACGACGAGGAGAAGTGGCTTATCAGTTGGAACTACCACCCGAGCTATCCGATGTGCACGATGTATTCCATGTGTCACAACTCCGAAAGTGTCTCCAAGTTCCGAACAAGCCTGACCTCTACAAGGATGTTGATCACCAAGCCATTGACATGCAGCCTGATTTGACCTACCGCGAGAAGCCCATTCGCATTCTGGACGAAGCAGAACGACGGACACGAAGCCGCACCATCAAGTACTTCAAGGTCCAGTGGAGCAACCACACTGAAACAGAAGCAACCTGGGAACGTGAAGACTATCTTAGATCCGAGTTTCCCGATCTCTTTTAAGACCTAGTTTAGGAATCTCGGGGACGAGATTCTTGTAAGGGGGGTAGGTCTGTCACACCCTGCATTTTGTAACATGTTATTTGCATCAATGAAGCATGAAAATTTGAACCAACAAATTTTTTTTGGCATCATTTGGCTTTTATTGGAATTGAGTTTTTCTTCATATGCTTTTTCATGTGCTCATTAAAGTCAACTATTACCTCTTGTAGAATTCATCTCCATCCCCAAAACTTCTGCCCAAAGATCATGCCAAGTGTTATATAACAGTATAGTATTTTCTTACAAAATTAATTTGGCCAAAATGTATTTTACAAATTTAGTTTTCCAAAAACCCCTGAATTGAGATTTGCACTGCAAGTGCTTAATTTAGGGTGAGAAAATTATTTCAAAAGGTGTATTTGAGACCTAGTAGTCATAGGACTCCCAGAAACTACAAAAGTATAATTTTAAGAGTTATTTTCCTATTTTATTTAAAAGCTTTTTCTTAAGGCCAGAAATGGTCTTTAATAGGGGAAAATTATTTAAGTATTTCAAAAATATTTGCCAAAATTCAGGGAGACTCATAGGACATATATTGTCCATATATAAGAGTTTCAACACTTGGTCATGTTCAAAATAATGGGCTAATCCCTCCAAAACCCTTTCTGGATATTTCAAGCTTTTGAAATATTTACAAAGGAAATATTCTCCAAAAATTCTAGGGAAACTCTATTATGTCACATATGGCATATATGATGATCTTGCCAAGTCCCATGCCTTGGGAAGCAAGAAAACATCATCAAAACCCTTCATAACCATTCTGTCCATATTTGAAGTTTGAGCAACTTTACATTGCCAAACTTGTTCAAATGCCCTCAAACTTGGTGCACATGCTAGAAATGCCTAATAAGGCATCTAGACCAAATGGCACAAGAATTGGAGTAGAGAAACTTGATCAGAATACCCCAAAACCCTTTCTGTTCAAATGCAAATTTGAACAACTTTACATTACCAACTTTTTCCCTGGAGCTTCAAACTTTGAGGGCATGATCAATACCCCAAATGATGAAACTACACCAAGTGGTGCATCAAGGGGAGATGATTAGCTTGACTCAAACAAGATGAAGCCAATTCTGTTGATTTCTAGGGTTCACCAAAGTTACATTGGCTAGTTTCTTCAAATGAGCCCAAATTTGGTGAAACACCCTATTTTCACATGTCATTCAATCCTGTTAAGTGTCATGGCAGGTGGAAATCATTTGCTTGACCAAAACATGATCAAACACCTTCTAGCTTTTTACTAAAACCCTCTTCTTGATCACTTTTACTATTTACCTTGGCCTCAACTTTCTACTACAGGATCATCAAGTTACTATCTACCACCAGTAACTCCCCCACGTCCCCAGCTCCATGATTGAGGGGTGAAAACCCTGGTTCACCTTGCTGGACAGCCTAGAATCACCAAGTTACCAGCTTCTCTTCTCTCTCACAGCATCTCCAGAGCATCCAAGGCCTCCTCCGTGTTGATTGCATCACCCTGGACCCTCCAGACATAGTGGACGCGTCCAGAGGGCCGATGGCATGCCATGGCATGCGATAAGGGCGCTCCAGAGCGTGCTACAGTGCGCCCACGCACTGTAGCTTCGCCCAATTGCCTGCCCCCGACAGCCTCGAGCTCTCCCCTCGCGCCTCCCAACGCGCCTCGACGTCCGCAGCCTCCATCGGTGCTGTCCCCCTCCTCATGCGCCCTCCAGTGGCCGTCTCCACACGCGCACCGGCCATCCGCGACGTCCACTCCTCAGCCTCACACGCGCGCACGGTCTGGAGCGTTCCCCGCTCCTCCTCTCCCCTCAACTGAACGTGGAACACGTCCACGATCCTCCCCGGCTCGATCACAGGCACCAGAACCCCTTCTGGCCTCGCCTGCAACCTCGCCGGCGCACGAGTCCACGGTGGACCGTGGGCGCGGCTATATAAGCCCCCCCGAGCTCCCCACTCAGCACCAGCAGCCTCACCACATCCCCTTTAGTCCTCCAGCACTGCTAGTTCATCCCCGAAGAGCCCCAGTGCTCGGGATCGACTGGAGCTCCGCCGCGTCGGGCAGCCGGCGATCTCGCAGTACGGGCCTCCTCCGCCCTTCCTTTTGCCCGATTTGGAACCTCCACGCACCACTGATACTTTCCCCTCGCTTTCCCCTCTCTGTAGCAGTCGGAATCGGCCGGAGCCACGACCTCCCGAAGCTCCTCCGCCGTCCCACCTCGCCGCCGACGAACCCGACCTCCCCGGCGAGCCGCACCACTACCACTACCTCCACAACTCGTCGCTGAACCCGTCCCTGCCCTCCGTTGGCTTCGCCGTGGCCGGAATCGTCGCCGGTGAGCTCGCCGTCGCCGTGGCCGTGAGGTTGAAGATGACAGGCGGGCCCCGCCTGTCATCCTCACCACTCTCTCCCTTCCCTCACAGCCGCTGATCGCCGGGCCCCGCCCGTCAGGTTTGAAAACCTGACGTGCGCGTGCTGGCGCCTGTGCGGCTGGGCTATTAGCCCTGGGCCGTGCACTGTGGCCACTCTGGCCCAGTTGCACAGGGCTTTTTCTTCTTTTTCTTTTCTGTAAAACTTCAAATATTTTTACAGAAATGAATATTTGTCCAAATAAAATAATTCCAACTCCAAAAATCTTGTAATATTCCAACCTATTTAATGGTGTCACTTTCACACATATCTATGAAACTTTTCTGTTCTGTTCAAATTTAAATTCAAATTTGAGCAATAAAACTCCTGTTCAAAAATCCCTAGATTCCATTCTGTAACTCCAAAACTCCAACTAAGAATTTTCTCCAACTTAGATTTCCCTCTAGTATTTAACAAAAATAAGTTGACATTTTTCTGAGCACTTTGATTTTTCTGTTTTATTTGTGGTCTTATTTTTCCGTTGTTATTATGCGACGTATAGATACCGTATTTTACGAAGTTGCTGAAGAAGGAGAATGAGAAGGATTTGAAGACTTTGAAGACCAAGCCAATCCAGGCAAGCAGCCCTTTGACCATGATACACTTGTTCTTCGGAACCCGTTTGTTTCCGATGCATGATGATAGCGTTACGGTGGTGACCTAGTTGAACCACCACATGATGCATGCCTTGCTCTTGATCTTGCTATGTGCTAGATGACATGCAAATAGTTAGTAGTGATGCTTAGTGATGCATGTGTGATAAGAACCTTCGTGGTTGGAATCCTTGCATAAATCCCATCGGGTGCCCCTAATGCCCGAGGGTGATGTTGAGTTAGGTCATCACTTGAGGAAGAAGTGATGTGCCGGTAGAATCTTGTGCATGGGTGAAATAATGGATTAGATTTATGTGTGACTACCATCCCAACCAAACATGTGCAACCACTCTACCCCTTATGGGACGGGGCTTTATTGATTACTTAGGTCGATATTAGCATGGTGTCCGCATTACTAGTGACGGGAGTACTTGAGGTCTTTCCCGGGACGGGGTCGTGCTTGGATAGACGGCCATGACTGTTTTTACAGGGCACCGGACAAACCGTTGGTCCCTTCGGGTACGCGAGACATTGAAATAAGGGCAAGTCCCGTGATCTATTGTTGTACTCGAGGGCCGTGTACCAACGAGTGGACTCTATGTTAGTGTCGTCTAAGGAAAGATAATGACCGGGTGCTTCCCCCGAGCACTTGAGGTACTGCGGGATCGTGGGTGACACGAAAGCTTCCCGGATCTTGTGGGTAAAGTGCGCAACCTCTGCAGAGTGTAAAACTATTCGAATAGCCGTGTCCACGGTCATGGACAGTTGGGTGGTGCCACTTAAACTATGTCCAGAATTTTACTTCATCGGTGAAAGTAGGTGTGTGATGAGTCAAGGTGGTGACTTGACTCGAGGAGTTGAATCATATTCATGTTGATATCGGTAACCTGTTTTCGAGGTTACGTGAACTCGTTGATGCATACACTTGATGGTAGAATATTTATTCTAGCCCATTGCTAGATTATTCATTATTGCTCAATTGCATTGTTACTTTGAACCACATCATGGGTTGCTTGCGAGTACATTCAAATTACTCATTGGCTTGCCACTGGTTATTTAATTGGCCAGGCATGGAGGAACAGGCATTTGAGGAAGAGTTCTTTGGAGACGAACATGCGAACTAGGACGCTATCCCAGTCAGAATGCCTGTAGGGTTAAGGCAGATGGCATGGGTTCTACCTATCATCGAAGACTTCCACTATTTGAGTTATTTGCTATTCAGCCCGTGAGGCTTTATCTATGTAAGACTTGGCTATAATGGCCATAATTTGTGTAAGACGATATGTATGGATGTAAGACTCTTGTTATTCAGCTTCTGTGTGTTCAGTGAGCATTGATCTCTGGGATCACTGTACACGTGCATTCGGTGATCTCGACTTCTAAGTCGGGGTCCCCACAGTACCGGTATTTGAAATGTGATAGTTGCCAATATTTTCCCGGAATGTTGATTCATTTCTGTTTCGGTGAGAATTTTGGCATTAAGCATTCTTTGTTCTAAAATATCGTTTTGCTCTACCCCGCAGGCGACCATGGTGCGCACGATGACCGAAGGCATCATGAATAGGTTTTTGAGGTCCGTGAAGGCCGAGATGCTTCAAAAGAACGAGACGGAGATAAGATGTCCGTGTCGAAGATGCAAGCTCAAGAGCCTTATTGCGGACCCGGATTCCGGGCAGGTGCGGGACCACCTGCTCTTGCGTGGTTTCATGGATGGCTATCGGTGGCAAGGTGATGAAGATGACTACGAAGTCGTCCATGGGGGCCGGGCAAGAAATGAGGAAGGGCAGCAAGACAACCACCGCGGCTCGGGCGGGCGAGAAGACGAAGAATCCCCAGGAGATGATCACGACGGTGATGCTGTACACAGTCATCATGTAGAAGATGCAGGACATGATGATGAGGAAAATGCCGGAGCAGACGACGGGCATGATCATGAAGATGATGATGCCGGCGGAGCAGACGACGCTGGACCATCGATGGGCTGGGTGAAGGACCCTCATATTCAAGAGCTGCTTCTCAAGCAGACGGATAACGCAAGAGCTGCCGCCCGAGAGAAAGCCAAGATGGATCAACTTGAGTTAGACGCGGTTACTCCATTGTATGAAGGATGCAGGCCCGAGGATACCCGCCTGAAAGTAACGCTCATGGCTTTGGAGATGAAGGTAAAACACAAAATGACCGACACATGCTTTGACAAGAACATGTCATTCTGGCACGAACGTCTTCCCAAGGGGAACAAGTGCCCGACCAATTTGGAGGAGGCGAAGAAAATCGCGTGTCCTCTGGATTTACCGCACGTGAAATACCATGTGTGCATGAACAATTGCATCATTTATCGGGACGAGCACGCGGAGTCTACCATATGTCCGGTGTGCGGCGTCACTCGATACAAGAAGAGGAAGAAAGCTCCTCGAAAAGTGGTGTGGTACTTTCCGATCACTCCTCGTCTACAGCGGTATTTCGCGGACCCTAAGGTAGCAAAGCTCCTGCGTTGGCACGCGGATTGGGAGGAGAAGAAGCGATAAGATGACGCAAATGATCCGGAGATAGATAAAAAAGACAAGATGGTGAGTCACCCTAAGGATGCGAGCCAGTGGCAAGCGTTGAACTTCGAAGACCTAGAATTTGGGAACGATCCAAGGAACATCGTGCTGGGCGCGAGCACCGATGGAGTCAATCCGTTTGGCAGCCAGAGAAGCACACATAGCACCTGGCTTGTGTTTGTGTGGATGTACAACCTTCCCCCCTGGTTGTGCATGAAGTGGAAGTACATTCACATGAGTATGCTAATTGAAGGACCGAAACAACCAGGGAACGACATCAATCTGTATCTGGGGCTGCTGAAAGAGGAGCTTGACATGCTGTGGAAAACGCCAGCCAATACGTGGGACGCCACAGAGAAAGAATATTTCCCTATGAGAGCCGCGCTGCTCACGACGGTGCACGACTATCTCGGTTACAGATATGTCGCGGGGCAGGTGGTCCACGGATTTTCTGGATGCATCAGGTGCATGGATGACACAACGTATCGCCAGCTAGATAGAGATCCCGGGTCTTCGAAAACCGTGTTCATGGGACATCGAAGGTGGCTTCGCGACGATGACCTGTGGAGAAAATGCAAGGATCTGTTCGATGGTGAAACCGAACCCCGAGGACGCCCGTGTACGAGGAGCGGCGAGGAAATAGATGAGCTGTTGAAAAATTGGAAAGATTGCCCACTGCTGGGAAAGAAGCAAAAGGCGCCATAGCCGGGAAAGAAGCGAAAGGCGCCAGAGCCGCCGCTGAAGGTATGGAAAACGAGGTCTGTTTTCTGAGACTTGCCGTACTGGAAGATCCACCGTGTGCCTCACAGCCTTGATGTAATGCATATCACGAAGAACGTGTGCGAGAGTCTGCTTGGTACCCTGCTCAACATGCCAGAGAGGACCAAAGATGGGCCGAAAGCAAGGGCAGACTTGAAATCAATGGGCATCAGGCAGGAGCTTCACGCTATATATGATGATGATGATGATGATGATGATGATGATGATGAGGCGAAGCAGGACACGGAAAGTCGTCGCAAAGGCAAAAAAGGCCAAGAAGACCGAAAATGACTACCCTCCCGCGTGCTTCACTCTAAGTCAGGAGGAGATCGAGCAGTTTTTCACCTGTCTCGTAGGAGTAAAACTTCCTTACGGTTACGCGGGGAAGATAAGCAGATACCTAGACCCACCGAAGTTGAAGTTCAGCGGGATGAAGTCTCACGACTGTCACGTGCTGATGACGCAGATACTTCCAGTTGCAATCCGTGGGATCATGGACGCGCACGTCCGTGAAACCCTATTTGGCCTATGCAACTTTTTCGACGTCATCTCTCGGAAGTCTGTTGGCGTGAGGCAACTCAGAAGGCTATAGGAAGAGATCGTGGTGATACTATGCGAGCTTGAGATGTACTTCCCGCCTACATTCTTCGATGTTAAGGTGCATCTGCTGGTCCATATCATGGACGATATCATCCAACTCGGGCCGACGTTCCTGCACATCATGATGCCGTTCGAAAGGATGAATGGTGTCATCAAAGGATACGTTCGCAACATGTCACGTCCAGAGGGAAGCATAGCCAGGGGCTTTCTGACCGAAAAGTGCATCTCCTACTGCACGAATTATCTAGGCATCGAGAACCCCGTTGGTCTGCCCATCAACAGGCACCTCGGCAGGCTCGCTGGATGGGGTCACCGTGAGGGTCGCCGCGAAATGCATGTCGACTTCGAGGGTCGACTCGCCGACTTTGAAAGAGCAAACCTAGTCGCGCTACAACACATAGACGTGGTCGATCCTTGGGTGGTAGAGCACAAAACCTTTATTGAGAAGACGTACAATGACCGAGGCCAACAGAGGACAGACGGAGATATAATCAAAGATCACAACTCATGTTTCACGCGTTGGTTCAAGCAGAAGCTTCTGTCGTACCCTTTACATGAGGATTCTTCCATGGAAGAACAACTCATATTCGCCTTGTCACAGGGCGCCGAGCACAACCTGATGACCTATGAGGCATACGATATCAACGGCTACACATTCTACACCAAGGCCAAGGACATGAAGAGCAATGGTTATCAGAACTCCGGGGTAACGATGGAATCCTACACCGGTAATAACAAGGACAGATACTACGAAAGGATCGAGGAGATCCGGGAGCTGAGCTACGCTGGAGAGAAGGTCCCGATGTTCCGTGTCAGATGGGTCAAGAGGGTCCTAAAAGAAGACCGGTATTTCACCACCATGGTTATACCCGAAGCCAAATCCAAGACCGCAGGCGCAAACGTCACCGCGAAAAATGAGCCACGGGTACTGGCTTCCCAAGTTGACCAATGCTTCTTCATTACCGACCCGTCAAAGCCCAGTCGTGTTGTCGTGAGGAGATGCAAAAGGAAGATCATCGGAATGGATGGAGTAGCCAATGAGCAAGACTTCGACAAGTACGGCGACCCGAGGATCGAACATGACGACGATGATGAAGTAGCAGCATACACCACAAGAAGAAGCAGGACCACCCTACCTAAAGGACGTCCGTTTCACAGAAGAACTCCATTTGCGAAAAAGAAGGGAAAGAAGATTGTGAATAGATAGCTAGCTAAGATCGATTGTATTTAAATCGTAGCTTTCATTTCCCAATTGTATTTCATGGGCACTTTTTGAACTATCATGAATATTTTTAAATTTCATGGACACTTGATCTCGACCCCCCTCCATCTCGATCGCTATCCCCACCTCGCCAGATCCGGTCCCCCTCGCCGCCGAGCACC
>LR738712.1:178516892-178687184 GCA_902687465.1 Secale cereale | reverse complement strand
ACCGGCATTACTGTTTGATGATATTTAAAAAAAATTATGACTGTCTTATAAAAAAATATTACTGTTATGATTTAAACAAGTTTGAACATATTTAAACACAAATAAGTATCAAACAACATTTTAAATGCATAAAAAAATTGTGGAGCCTGGGAATCGAACCCAGGACCTCCTGGTGTGAGAACTGGCTGCTGACCAATCGAGCTAGTAGAGGGGACTTGATGTGGATCTGGTCAGGTGGAAGATAACCTGTTGCCTCGAGCAGAAATAAAAAAAAATACTAATGGCGCACCAGGGCGAGGTGCGCCATTAGTATGGAGGTACTTATGGCGCACCGGGGGGTGGTGCCCCATTAGTATTGTGCCGCCCCCATCCATATTCCTCCCCGGCCCAAATTAACCTATCCCCTCTCTCTCCCTCGCCGCGCCCTCGATCCCCTTCCCCTCTACTCTCTCCCGACGCCGCCCTCCCCGCGCAACTCCGGCGCCGGCGCCACCCTCCCCGCGCAACCCCGACGCCGCCCTCCCCGTGCAACTCCGAGGCCAGGCGCCCCCTGGCCCGCTTCGACGCTGCCTCCCCGTCCCCGACGCGCGCTGCCTTCGTGTGGACCCCCGGCGCCGCGCCCCCGAGCCCTAGCGCTTGCCGCCGCCCATCTTCCACGGTCTTCTGCTCCTCCGCTCCTCTGCTCCTCCACTCCCACGGTCGCCGTCGATGAAGGATCCGTCCTCCTCAAGGTTTGGCCTTCTCCCCATCCCCTTCCACTCCCATCTGCTCTCTCTCATTAGCATGGTAGTGCTGTGATTTGGAGTGTGAATCCATGTTTTTTTATGGTTTGATCGACTAAGGTTGTGACCAAATAAAATCATCTCCACCCGTTTTGTGCATTCTCTTTGGATGGCTGATGCATTGCATGTGTGCTCTGTTTTGTTATGTATGCAAAGGAGATGGATGGATAGATGCAGGAGAAAACATTGGTTTGCAAATCCTGGAGAAACAATCATGGGCTTAGAAATAAGATAAAAGAGACCGACCATGCCCATCATCAACATCAAACAAGAGAATGCTTTGAACATTAGAAATATGACTTTGTTCTAACAAGTAATAGAAAACCTGTGTTGTTCTAAGAAGTAATAGAAAGCCTTCACCGAAGAACAATTAAGCACAGTGTAATCCACCTTGGCTATTTTTTGGCATTCCTCAAATGAAAGTTGATTTGATAGAAAATGAGACATTTTTAGGGTCAATGTGAAATGACTAGAAATGGCACTGGAATGACAAGCAAACAGACCACCGCACTGGAATGATAGTTATGGGCGCATGCAAATCAAGGCTTGTTTATTAATCTTGAAAGATGGAGCGTCGGTTTTACGTCCATGGTGTACATGAACAAGTCCACTTATTTTGTGGTCAATTTATTTAGTTAGTTACCAGAGAGAGAGAGAGAGGGAGGAGCACATACAAATTTTGCAGTCCATACAAATTTTGCAGCTATGACTTCCTCTGGTAGTATTTTATTGCTTATTTAAACCATGTATTGCTAGTACAGATCATGTGAGGACACATGAGACACTCAGCTTTCGATACATCGCCTTGGATGCAACTTAAGCCATCTAGGTCATTGCTGTTATTGAAGGGGGCGGCACAATAACACTCATGTCTTGCTGCCATGCTTAGTTTTTTACCCATTCTCAGTATTTGCACAAATTCTGTTATTGAAGTTTCATGCTCCCAACTAACACTCATAATGCACCCATGGTATTATTTTCCAGCTTCTTACCTAGGTGCTTCTGTATTGTGATTATTTTGTTTCGAGGGACTATAAAAATGCTTCCATTTATCAACAGAATTCCGGTTCTGTTTTGGAAGTTGGCGACACAGAAGATGCATCAGCGTCTTGTTGCCATGCTTAGTTTTTTTTATCCATTCTTAGTTTTCTATCTGTCATACCAATATTAGTTATGTAGAGTTCTCATCTTTTCATCTTCCCGTAGTCCATTCATATTAGTTATGGTGTCGACAAACCATAAATTATAAAACCTTGGCTTTTAGGGTGCCTCGGTGTCGATAAAAACCGAAATGATGAAAGCTTAGGCTTTTAGGGTGCCTCGGCGTCGAAAAACCCTCAATGATAAAAGCTTAGCTTTTAGGATGCCTCGGTGTCGACAAACCCTAAATGATGAGACCATGATCTTGTTCCTTGGTAATAACCAACTTTTTGACCAAACTTTGTTCCTATTTAGAGAGAAACATGGCCAACAACGATGAGACCGGGGGTTCGGGCGGCAAGGCATTCTGGGAGCTGTCCCAGGAGATGGAGGAACAACCTCACTTGTATGAGGACGCCGCCTTCCCCACCGATCCTGAGAACACTGATGGTACCACCAAGGATGACCCCACTGATGCCACCACTGATGGTGCCGCCGAGGATGCCACCACTGATGATGGCGGCGCACGCACAGATGGCAGCCAACCGAAGAGGCAACGAAAGGACCGGCGCCCGACCGTGCTCCGCACCCTCAAGGAGGAAGTTACTGAAGTGGACTCCGACGGGAATCCAACGGCGCCCGAACGAATAGTCAAGGGGTACTCGCTTCACCCCGGGTGCATTCTCCGGAGCACCATCTTGATCAACACCGAGAACCTGAGGCATCCTGACCGAGGGAATTTGCGCAACCTCCTCTTCACGAAGCTGCACGAATGATACAAGTTCCCCGCTGAATTTGAAAACACAAGCCTCAAAGGGACTAAAGTGAACAATGCTGCCCTCACGAAGATGAGCAAGGCCCTGTCTACTTGGAAAAGCAATGTGAAGAGAATGATCGAGAAAGGTGAGAGTTATGAGAAGATCAAGGAGAAAAATCCTTCGATCACCGAAGATGACTACAACGACTTCAAGATCAATTGCTCGAGCACCGCAAACTCCGAATCAAGTCAGTGGGGGAAAGAAATGCGGGAGCTGAACTTAGGGGAACACACACTCGGTCCCGGCGGTTACAGAGTGGCGGAGCCTATATGGGATAAGGAGGAGGCGGACCATGCCGAGCAAGGCCTACTGCCCCTCTTCGATAAATACGGTGACAAGCAGACCAGGAACTTTGTCAGGGCCCGGTACAAGAAGGACCCGAAAACAAAGGAGCTTACCACGGATCCGAAGACCAGGGCGCTTGAGCTTGTTCTGGTAAGGAATACACCCCCACGTAATTAGCTCCATATGGTTGCATTCTAATTAATGAAGCCAAATTTCTAAATGGTTCACATTCCTTCCGCAGGCGACTGAATGCAGTAGCGCGGGGTTGACTAAGAGCAACCCTTGGGACACGACTCTAAATAGGGCATTGAATGTAATGAAGAACAAGGATAAGCTCAGTAAGCCGATGTCAGCTGGTCGTGTGGCCGGCAAAGGCTTGTCGACAAAATGGTCGTCATACTATAACGCTGGTGGGCGAAACGAGAAAATGACCAGCTCGGAAAGCCAGGCGCGCGAGGTTCAAGAACTCAAGGCACAGGTGGCGCGGATTCCGGAGATTGTCCAAGAGCAAGTGCAACAACAGCTCGGAGCGACGATCACCACCATTGTGCCTACCTTGATCGAGGGGTTGAGTGCGTGGATTGCGGGCGGCCAACAGGGGCCGCCCCCGATTCCTAGCTTCACAGCCAGCAACTCGCAGAACACGATGGCGGGGCCATTGGTGTCTCCGGCGGAGGCGGCATTGGTGTCTCCGACGCCGGCACGGGAGCTTAATGCACCTGGGTGTACGCCGGCCGGCACCTCTGCAGCAAGCGGCCCCTCCATCAACTGCACGCCCGCCGTTGGCGGTGCCTCGACATTAGCCGAGCTCAACGCCATCATCACGGTAACTAATTAAGACTCTCTCGGCCGAGGACTTCATCTCCTTGCCTTTGACTGGGCATCCCTAACGCCCTACATGTTTTCGCAGGGTGCTGCCGACATTCCGTGCACTCTCCTGCACTTCGTGAACAACGAGTTGGTCGATGTCGCCAAGGGAAAAATCGTTCAATCGGGCAACCCCTTGTTCCACGATACCCAGATGCCACCCAACTTGTTTAGGGTTCAACTGGTTCGGGTGCTACCAGGCTGCGACGAGGTGTTACCTCCGATTCGACCCGTCGGGGCCGACGATGATGACGTGATGACCCTCAGCGCCTGCCTGAGCTGGCCCCTGCTTTGGCCGAAGAGCCAGATTCATTTGGGGGCGGGGGACACCACCCCAAAGACAACACCGCCAGTCGTGCCGGCGCCAAGTCGGACCCATGGCAAGACCGCCACAACGGTGCCAGACATCCCTATGCCACTGGATCCAAACATGCATATGGCGCAGGATCAGAACAACGACGACGACGATACATTTGCCAACGTCGATCAGTACTTTGCCGATCATGGGTACGGTGGCGACTTCATGGGGCCTCCTTCTCAAGAACCCAACCCAACAAAAGATGTGCGCAATCTAGCTGGTACCGCGGAGAAGCCAAGTTGCAACAGGCGTCGTCTGCGTTCAGCTCTCAGGAGACGCCTCCAGCTACCGACTTCACCGAGCCTCAGATAGGCGAGGTGCGAAATATTATCAGCCCCAACACACTCAAGAAGGCGGTCTGTGAGCAGAACTCAGTCCCATTACAGGAGAAGAAGAAGGCACGCAAAAGAAAGACTAACAAGGGTGCGAGCCAGCCGGCACCGAGTACGATCCGTGCTCAGGACGGGCCACCTTCACCTGAGGATGTAATGAGGAGGGTGCATGTGGCGGGTAGGCCGATGCTACTGACAAATATGCTCGATGCTGCAACCGGTGCTATGCGGAGTCTGCATGACAGTGTTCTTTCTTTGGAGAAGCGGCGTCTCAGAGAGAAGGATGTGGCATACCCGGTTTTCGCGGCCAAGGTGCCAGAGGGCAAGGGCTTTGTGGATAACTCCATCGGGGGTACGATCGTCCTGGGGTTTGATGACATCCATGCTATGTTGAACCTTCATCCGCTGCACTACACCTTCGTTCGGCTATTTTCGCTGAGTATGGAGATGCGGATCATTCGCGACAAGACCCCGGACATCGTGATAGTCGACCCCTTCTACATGCGTGCCAAGATCTTGGGCAGCGCTGGGGACCGGCAAGTCGCGAGTTCTTACCTCGAAGGCGTCATTCTGGCAAACCGAGATAAGGATAACTTCCTCGTGCCTTACTTTCCCGAGTAAGTCCTCCCCCTCAACCGCCCCGTAACATATGAATTCTTAGATTTCGATCGTTTTTCTTTTAACATTCCATGTTTTCTGCAGTGACACACATTGCACGCTCATCCTCCTAAGCCCCAAATATTCCATGGCCACGTATTTCGACCCGGACCGTCAGTCGAACGTAGACTACACAAATGTCAAGAAGGTTCTTGATGATGTTCTCCCCGGCTACGCCAAATCTGGAGGCACCTTCACCAGACCTATTCATAAGTACGGAAATCACGTGTTCTCCCACAATACGACGTTCTGCTGCGTCAAGCAGCCGCCTGGCGGTCAGAAGGGTGCCTACTACGCCATCCATCACATGCGGGCGATCGTACGGGACCATCGTCAACTTCTGCTACTGAGTAAACTCAAAGATTGGGCCGCGAGCATGTCGGCAATCCAGGACGCGGACATCAGACAAGAATTCTTTCGCATCCAGTTGGAGTTTGCGGAAATCATCCATCAAGATGTCCTTCGTACCTCGGGGAAGTTCTACCTCAGAAATCAACCGTCCAACAGTGACATCGACACAATGCTACAAATGCAGGCTGACAACGCCCGTGATTTCATGACTCCCACGATAGACGGCGGCTTCATCCACGCTCCGGTCCCTTGAGTCGAGTCGAAAGCAGTGATGCTGTGTCTAGTTCTGAAACATCGATTGGCTCATGTTGTAATTAAACTTTAATGAACTTGTAGTATGTCTCTTTGGTTTCTGGAGTCGTTCAACTTAGATGTAATCGATGCTATTAATGTCTTGCTTTTCTCTTCCAATTGTTCTATTGCATACTTATATATTGCTTATATATTGTCTGTGAATTGGTACTAACGTTTCGTTTGGCTAGTGCATAGCGATGCCGTCGTATGTCGTGTACAAGGGTAAGGTTCCCGAAGTCTACGACGACTGGGAGGAGTGTCGTAGACAGGTTCACCGATTCAGCGGTAACAGTTACAAAGGGTACACCACTAGGGCCGAGGCCGAATCTAGATACGCCCGCTATCTAGCGGGAGAGGGGAGGGAGCGTTGGAGGAACCGGATGAAGACGAGTTTCATCGTGATGATGCTCATCGTGATGACCGCAGCTCTCTTCTATGTGATGGTAGTTTAGATGATCGATATCGACTTGTAATGTGAAGACAAAATCGCTACTCGCGGTCTCGGGACTTGTAATATAATGTTCTATCTTTGTTCGGTCTTTTCAATTCGGAGACTAATATGATGAATTGTATTCGGAGACTAATATGATGAATTGTATTCAGAGACTAATCTTCTATTGTATTCGATGAATCTGTTGTTGATGTGTGCTGTCTATATTCTGACCAATTATACATTTTGTAACCTGTGCAAAAAACAGAAAATAAAAAAAATAAAAAACCTAATATTCATACTAATGGCGCATCACATCACAGTGCGCCATTAGTATGCCAAAGGATACTAATGGCGCATCATTAAACAGTGCGCCATTACTATGCCGAAGTTACTAATGGCGCATCTTGTTGTTGTGCGCCATTAGTATGCCAAAGCACCTGGGTATACATGGCCCCTGGGAGGCATACTAATGGCGCACTGTTGTATATACTAATGGCGCATCTGAGGTGCGCCATTAGTATACCAGATACTAATGGCGCACCAGAGGTGCGCCATTAGTAAAATATACTAATGGCGTGGCACTAATGGCGCACCACTAATGCGCCATTAATGGCCAAATTAGGTGCGCCATTAGTTACGCCTTTTCCTAGTAGTGACCCATGCCTCTGGAGCAAGATCAGCCGTGTAGTTGGGCACCTTGCGCTGACCTTTAAAATCCTTGGGTAGTTTCACGTTCTGTAAAGCGTGGATGAGACACGGTACGCCCAGGGAACTGGACATGACCCCCGGTTCAACTGTGATGGTGGGACGAACCGGCGTCGCCTAACAGACCTCGTACTGAGCCATTACCTCGGCCTCGTGGCCCTGCCTGGCCTGATCCACCACGTCTTGAGCGTGCTCCTCTTCTACTGCCGGATTATCTCGTCTCCACTGATGACGCCTCCGTGCGCTGCTTGATACGGCCGGTTCATCCAGACGCCTCGTATAACTCCGGCTTGGACAGGGGGTCGAATGAATCCTCTCCCGGCTATAGGAATAAGCTTGCTGTTGAGTTAGCGCCGTGTCGAACAACTCCTTGGCCCGTCGTGCCTCCACTGCTATGGGGGACGTTCCTTCAATAGGAAGGGCGGCCAGTCGTGAAGCGGCAGCAACTATGGTGTCCAACGGATTAGAATAATGACCAGGAGGGGTGGGCACATGTTGGGTCGGCACAACTTGGCGGTTTGGTCCTGCGGCCGGTGGCTGAACCGACGCGCCCGTTCCCGGTGCTCCTCCCCGGTTCACCTCCGGCTGGTTACTGGTTCCTGCTCCTGTCGTGCTAAAGAGATTTCTCGCCTCATAAATCGGCGGCAGGCGAGATCGTTGCCTTCTCGTCATTACCTCTTGTGAAGCGGTGTGATCCAACATGAGCCGATAGGCCTCAGCATCCAACTCCGCCTGCTTTGTAGCCATCCTAGCTTTCTCAGCAGCCAGGTCCAACTTGGCTTGTTCAATTGGGCTTTTCACCTGAGCGACCTCTGCATCATGCTGCTCCTTGTTGGCCTGGGTTACTTTTGCTATTACTAGCGCTGTCAATGTATCGACCAAGATGGATAAAGTATCAGA
Organism: Secale cereale; assembly: GCA_902687465.1. Lineage (NCBI taxonomy): Eukaryota > Viridiplantae > Streptophyta > Magnoliopsida > Poales > Poaceae > Secale > Secale cereale. The sequence continues at coordinate 178,679,262 of LR738712.1, read as the reverse complement.
CGGCGACGGGGGAGGATCTCCAGCTCTAGTTCCCATTGCCTCTGATGTTAACGCCCCTGCTGTTGAGGACTACTGCACGGGCTGTGATCCGGCCATGAAGACAGCAACCCTGTTTGGCGGATTGAGGGGGTCCGGAATACTATCATCATCGGAACAGCCCTCAGACCGGCCACCCTGCAGCAGATACAAAGATTATGTCTCTCCGGAAGAAGATTCATCACCGAAATAGACAACAGTCTCGCCGCCAGAATCCGATCCGTCCTCGGCTTGTACTCCATGCACTGCTCCAACGAAGACGTGCTTCACGGCGGGCTGAATCCGGGCAGGTCTCGCACGCTCAGCCGACTCGACGATGTTGGGGAAGATGTCCGGCTCAGGGCCCGGTTCGCCGATCTTGCCAATGAAGACTTGGATGCCGCCGAAGGGGACCCGATACCCGTATTCGATTGAATCGGCCTTGGGGCCACAGCCTGCATCGTCGATGTAGATCCGGCCGCGACGACTCTTGGTCATCCGGCCCACTTTGTAACCCTTGAGTCCTTCAAATCCGCCCTTCAAGAACTCGAAACCATCGTGCGATAGCCGCACGGTGGGCGCCAACTGTCATGGATTTAGCACGACAGATGTCCTAGTAAAAGGACTTAGTCGTGAGGCCATCGCTACAGGTTAGCATAAAGGGGTTAAAGCGTATGAAGGACGCAGGGATTTTATACTAGTTCGGCCCCTTCGATGAAGGTAAAAGCCTACGTCTAGTTTGGTGTGGGATTTCTAGGGCTTCGATGACCAGGGAGCAAATCCGCTTTACCTGTGTCTCGAGCTGTTCTTGTCTATCCTGAACCGTCACCGGGTCATCCCTTTATACAGAGGCGACGCCCGGCCCTGTTTACAGAGTCCTGAGGCCGGCTTATAAACGTGTCCGCCTCGGTCTTTGTTCTTTCTATCTTACATCGCAAGTTACATAGTATGACGGTTTACAAATCATGGGCCCTAACACATGGGCTCTAAGCCTCTTGGGCTACAATCTTCTACTTCATACTCCACTGGGCTTTTGATAAGATAGTCTTGATAACGTAAATCGGACCCTCCTGGCTGGTTTATACCTGGTAGTAATATCCCTGACAGCTAGTACTAACCGAGCTGAGCTATTTCTTCCATGTTCTTTGTGCGAAAGAACTATCGCATGCTGTGCTAGAAGAAATGGAAGTGTTGACGCCGGAGTTGATCTGCAAGTTAGAGAAGTATTTCCGCCGGCCTTCTTTAATCCAATGCAACACTTGTTTTGCATCTCTCGACCGAGTCACGATTGGTGGGCCCATGCAAAATCGTTGGTTCTACGCAACAGAGAGGATGCAGAAGACGCTTGAGCAAAATGTAGAAATAAATGTAGAATTGAAGCATCAATGGCCGAGGCATTCATTACTGAGGAGGCGGCAAACTTTGTGACAACACACTACGAAGCCAAAAATCGTTATTTGCATAATCCCGAAGCCTCGGTACAATGCTGGCGACCCTAGAAAGGGTGGATCCAAACTCAACCTATTCAAAGGGAAGCTCGCACCAGCCGGTGCTTCTAATCCCTATTTGTTGGATGTCGAAGAATGGTGGACCATTTCGTTGTATATCTTCAGCCACCTAACAGAAACGCAGCCGTACATCGAGTAAGTTATCGGTACATTGTTTCGCAACTTCTAATTCCTTTGAACCGCTCTTATTCCCAGATATTTGATACAGTCGATAAGTCGCCAAATTCTCATATGGAGCGGTGATCCAAAAGGATTCCGTCGAAGAGTATGAGCTTCTGGCAAATCAAGGAGGCGGCTATCCTGGTTTCATCTCTTGGTTCAAACAAATGCTAATTTCCATTAGACCATTTCATTTCTTCGTCTAATTTGTGGCTAATGCAAAAATCATTCTTTCGTATTAAACTTGTAGGCTAATTCAGAGTTTATGGATGCCGAATTGAGACAAGTCACTAATGGTTTTGACTATAAGGTCCGTTGATTTGACAAATACGACATCAACGGGTATCGCTTTCGTACCTATGGAAAAGAGCTATCTATGGCCGATTGAAAGTCTACAAATTGTTGTGTCTATTCTATCGGCGAAGGGGGTACCGAGTATTATGGAAGAGTTGAAGCAATTTATGAACTTTTATTCTATGGTGCAAACCCACCAAACGTCGTAGTCTTCAAATGTTATTGGTTCAAGCCAAAGGAGACTACAAGGATTCATGAACATATATGGCTAGTCGAAATCAAACAAAGCACCCATTTGGATGTTCTTGATGTCTATATTACGGCTCAACATGCAACCCAAGTTTTCTATCTACCATGGGCCTGCCAAAGTGATCCAAATCTCAATGGTTGGGATGTCGTTTATGAAGTGTCGCCACGTGTTAGACCACCTCCCCCCAATTAACCCAGACACATATGATGGAGAATTCTTCCAAGAAATACGTCATTCTGAAAAACGTATCAAGAACCGCTCTACTTCAGCCCAGAACATTGAAGTAGACAACGACAATGAATCCGACTTCACCCCTGAGCCGGAACAAGAAGAGCCAGAATAGGAAGAGGTTACTGTTGCGGATGACCTGTCAATGATTGACCGATTACGTAAAGGAGGCATTCCACATGTTGATGCATTTATTGATGATGATGATGAGCACATCATTACTGATAGTGATGATGATGATGATGATGATGCATTTATTGACCCCAGAGCATTTATAGAGGATGAAGATTATTAATTAGTTCATGTTATTAGGTATTCAATTTTTTATTATGTTCAGGATGATGATACAGTTAAATTATATACATATTATTATTCATGTCAGGTTCAATTTTTTTATGTTGTACTAATTTTGTTTACTCAGATGGTGGGTGTGGTTCCAGAGCGCTCCGAGGCTCCTTCCTCGACGTGTGCTGGGAGGGGTGCTTCCCTTCCACCCCAGCACCTCCGAAGAGCACTGATACACAATATGCAGTCATCAATGGTGGGCGCTTGTTCTTTGGTCGGGAGAGGTCGGGGGAAGAAGAGGGGTGCTTGAGGTGGACGTGCCGGCGGGAGAGGTAGGAAGGTTGCTTTGCCTTCCTCGTTACCACACCCAGCTGATTCACCCGACCAAAGGACTGCTCCGTCAGAGGTGGACCGGTCTGACCCATCTTAGACTCCGGTCCACGAGCCTCGGGCTGTCGAGCCTCGGATCACAGAGCCTTCGCCCCACGAGAATCCGGTCCCAAAGTCTTCATCCCACGAGACTCTGGAGCAGAGCAGGGATCATGCTATGTCGCAGTCGACCCGAGGGGGGGACGGGCCGCCGGAGGCAAGTGGCCACATAGATGGTGGCAAGGATCGCTTTTCTGATAGCTATAGCGAGGGCGAGCTGGTTGAGGGGGGCAACATCTACCAGCGTGGTGGTACAAAGCTTCTGCCCGTGCCGGCGACCCGCGAGCGGAGGTGGTTGATTGCAACTAATGGGCTGAAGTAAGTGCATTTACTCTTTTTTAACCTTTTGCCTTCATGTTTCTTCAAATTTATATCTAATGCATTGGCCTTGTCATGCTGTAGGGGTTGGAAACACGCCCCTGGTGTCCGCAGGCCCAACCAGGTCCTTGGTGTGATTTGTCGGAAGAAGTTCCCGGGGTGGGTCACGTTGCCCAGTATGGGTCAGATTCCACAGCTAGCACTGAGCTGGGAGTTGTACTTGGCTGCCCCAGCCCCGCCGGAGGAGATGGTGAACGGTGTCTTGTGCCACACGGTGGCCGACATCGTGATCCAGACATTTTGGGTAATTTCTCCTTACAAATTAAAAATCAACAGGACCTAGTGATTGTACTAATTATTAGTGTTGTCTTGTTTGATTACAGACCTTCTACACGTGTCTTGAGGGAGAGGAGGATGTCGCGGCTGTGGTTATCGAAATCGAGTGCAAGCGCCTACTTAAGAACTTACGGCACGAGGCTCAGGTGTAGGCTGTTAGAGACTATTATGCCTTAATTGGTATTAAAAGGTCTAAGATGAAGTGCCGCGGCTAGTTACTGAGTAAGGACAAGTACATAAAGGTAATTACCTATTCTTAAGGCCTTGTACTTAGTTTCTTTGATTTGATTCGTAGGCATAGCACTGAATTTTCTCTTGACTAACTTAGGTGCCCTCGAGATGGTGTGCGGATATGATGGACTGCTGGGAGGCGTTGGTGGATGAGTGGTGCTCTCCCGAATGGCCAGACGTCCGCAAGAAGGCCTAGAATAAGCGTGCCCAAATGGTTGGTGTGTGATACATCTCCAACGTATCTATAATTTTTTATTGTTCCATGCTATTATTTATGATGTTTTGGATGTTCAATGGGCTTTGTCATACACTGTTATATCATTTTTGGGACTAACCTACTAACCCAAAGGCCCAGTCCAGATTGCTCTTTTTTGCCTGTGTTAGGGTTTTGCAGAAAAGGAATATCAAACGGAGTCCAAACGGAATCAAACCTTCGGGAGAGATATTTTTGGAGAAAATCACGCACGGGAGACTTGAAAACCACGGAGTAGGGGCCACGCGGTGCCCACAAGGGTGGGGGGTGCACCCCCCTACCTCGTGGGCCCCTCGTGAGTCCCCCGGTGTCCTCCTTCCTCCTATATAAGCCTACGTACCCCGAAACCATCAACAACAGATAGAAAACCCTAATTCCACCACCGTAACCTTCTGTTCCCGTGAGATCCCATCTTGGAGCCTGTTCCGGAGCTCCATCGGAGGGGTGATCCATCACGGAGTGCTTCTACATCATCATCATCGCCCTCACCATGAGTTGTCAGTAGTTTACCACAGACCTTCGGGTCCATAGCTAGTATCTAAATGGCTTCTTCTCTCTCTCTGGATCTCAATACAAAGTTCTCCTTGGTCTTCGAGGAGATCTATTCGATGTAACCTCATTTTGCGGTGTGTGTGTCGAGATCCGAGAATTGTAAGTTTATGATCAAGATTATCTATGAGAAATATTTGGTTCTTTTCTGAATACTTTATGTGTGCTCATAATATCCTTGCAAGTCTCTTCGAATTATTGGTTTGGTTTGGCCTACTAGATCTATAGTTCTTGCAATGGGAGAAGTGCTTGGCTCTGGGTTCAATCTTGCGGTGTCCTTTCCCAGTGACAGTAGGGGCAACAAGGCACGTGCTGTATTGTTGCCATCGAGGATAAAAAGATGGGGTTTATATCATATTGCTTGAGTTTATCCCTCTACATCATGTCATCTTGCTTAAGGCGTTACTCTGTTCTTATGAACTCAATACACTAGATGCATGCTGGATAGCGATCGATGTGTGGAGTAATAGTAGTAGATGCAGGCAGGAGTCGGTCTACTTGTCTCGGACGTGATGCCTATATACAATGATCATGCCTAGATAGTCTCATAATTATTCGCTTTTCTATCAATTGCTCGACAGTAAGTTGTTTACCGACCGTAGAATATCGCTATCATGAGAGAAGCCACTAGAGAACACTATGGCCCCCGGGTCTATTCTCAACATATCAATCTACATCTACTTTAATTTTTCCGCTTTTATTTTCTGTTCTTATAAACAAAAATACCAAAAAAATATAAACTATCATCTCTATCAGATCTCACTTTCGTAAGTGACCGTAAAGGGATGGACAACCCCTTATCGCGTTGGCTGTGAAGTTCTTATTTGTTTGTGCAGGTGCGAGGGACTCGCACATGGTCTCCTAATGGATTGATACCTTGGTTCTCAAAAACCGAGGGAAATACTTACCTCACTGTGCTGCATCTCCCTTTCCTCTTCGAGGGAATACAACGCAAACTCGAGAAGTAGCAAGAAGAATTTCTGGCACCGTTGCCGGGGAGGCTTATGAAAAAGGCATATACCAAGTACCTATCACAAACCCTTATCCTTCGCATTACTTTTTTTGCCTCTCGTTTTCCTCTCCCCCACTTCACCCTTGCCGTTTTATTTACCCTTCTTCTGCCGTGTGTTTATCGTTCGCTTGCTTCTTGTTTGCGTGTGTGTGTGTGTGTGATTACTTGCTTGTCACTATGGCTTAGAACAATACCAAATTGTGTGACTTCTCCAATACCAACAATAATGATTTTATTAGCACTCCAATTGCTCCTATTACCGATGCTGAATCTTGTGAGATCAATGCTGCTTTGTTGAATCTTGTCATGAAAGATCAATTCTCCAGCCTTCCTAGTGAAGATGCCGCTACCCATCTGAATAACTTTGTTGAGTTGTGTGATATGCAAAATAAAAGGGATACGGATAACGATATCGTTAAATTGAAGTTACTTCCGTTTTCACTTAGAGATCGTGCTAAAACTTGGTTTTCCTCTTTGCCTATAAATAGTATTGATTCGTGGAATAAGTGCAAAGATGGTTTTATCTCTAAGTATTTCCCTCCTGCTAAGATCATCTCTCTTAGAAACGATATTACGAACTTTAAGCAACTAGATCATGAGCATGTTGCACAAGCTTGGGAGAGAATGAAACTAATGATACGTAATTGCCCTACACATGGTTTGAATCTATGGATGATTATTCAGAACTTTTATGCTGGCTTGAATTTTGCTTCTAGAAATCTTTTAGACTCGGCCGCAGGAGGCACTTTCATGGAAACTACCTTAGGAGAAGCTACCAAACTCCTAGATAATATTATGGTTAATTATTCAATGGCACACCGAAAGATCTACTAGTAAAAAAGTGCATGCTATTGAAGAAATTAGTGTTTGGAGTGGAAAGATGGATGCACTTATGAAATTATTTGCTGCTAAGAGTGCTTCTTCTGATCCTAATGATATGCCTTTGTCCACTTTGATTGAAAATAACAATGAATCTTTGGATGTGAATTTTGTTGGTAGGAATAATTTTGGTAACAATGCTTATAGAGGGAATTTTAATCCTAGGCCTTTTCCTAGTAATTCCTCTAAAAATTATGGTAATTCCTACAACAACTCTTATGGAAAGATGCCTTCTGAATTTGAAACTAGTGTTAAGGAGTTTATGATCTCGCAAAAGAATTTCAATGCTATGCTTGAAGAGAAATTGCTTAAGATTGATGACTTGGCTAGAAGTGTGGATAGAATTACTATTGATGTTGATTTTTTGAAACTTAGATCTATCCCACCTAAGCATGATATCAACGAGTCTCTCAAAGCCATGAGAATTTCCATTGATGAATGCAAAGAAAGAACCGCTAGGATGCGTGCTAAAAGGGAGAATTATAGAGATGAAGATATGAAAGTTATTGATGTGTCTCCCATTAGATCCTTGTTTTCTAGTATAAAGCATGTTCTTCTAGTTATCATGAAAATAAAGATGAAGATATGAAAGTTATTGATGTGTCTCCCATTAGATCCTTTTTTTCTAGTATAAATCTTCATGAAGATAGGATTTGAGATGATTCTGCTTTAAGGTGTCCCAATGATTTGGAATTTTTAGATCTTGATGCTAAAATTGTTAAAAGTGGGAGTGAAGAGGTTAAAACTTTGCATAGTGATGAACCCACTACTTTGGATTTAAAGGGATTCAATTTTGATAATTGCTCTTTGATTGATTGTATTTCCTTGTTGCAATCCGTACTAAATTCTCCGCATGCTTATAGTCAAAATAAAGCTTTCACCAAACACATAGTTGATGCTTTGATGAAATATTATGAAGAAAAACTTGAGTTAGAAGTTTCTATCCCTAGAAAGCTTTATGATGTGTGGGAACCTATTATTAAAATAAAAATAAAAGATCATGAATGCTATGCTTTGTGTGATTTGGGTGCAACTGTCTCCACTATCCCAAAAACTTTGTGTGATTTGCTAGGGTTCCATAAGCTTGATGATTGTTCTTTAAATTTGCATCTTGCGGATTCCACTATTAAGAAACCTATGGGAAGGATTAATGATATTCTTATTGTTGCCAATAGGAATTATGTGCCCGTAGATTTCATTGTTCTTGATATAGATTGCAATCCTTCATGTCCTATTATTCTTGGTAGACTTCCTTAGAATGATTGGTGCAATTATTGATATGAAGGAAGGAAATATTAGATTCCAATTTCCGTTAAGGAAAGGCATGGAACACTTTCATAGAAAGAAAATCAAATTACCATATGAATCTATTATGAGAGCCACTTATGGATTGCCTTCCAAGGATGGCAATACCTAGATCTATTTTGTATCGTGCCTAGCTAGGGGCGTAAAATGATAGCGCTTGTTGGGAGGCAACCCAATTTTATATTTTTTGTTTTTGCTGATGTTAGGGAATAAATATTTCATCTAGCTTCTGTTTAGATGTGGTTTCATGTTTTGTTTAGTGTTTGTGCCAAGTAGAACCTTTAGGAAGACTTGTGTGAAGTTTATGTGATCTTGGTGTGAAAAACAGAATCATTAGTGCTCGCTAGAATGGTCATCAGATTTTACTAGAGCGTGCTATTTAGTTTATTATTTTTGCATATGATTAATATACAAATTCCTCACGTTTAACAATTTAGTTTGAATTTTTTTGAGTTACAGAAGTATGCGAAACCTGCAAATTACTACAGACTGTTCTGTTTTTGACAGATTCTGTTTTTCGGGTGTTGCTTGCTTATTTCAATGCATCTATGAGTAATATTTAGAGGTATGAACCATAGAGAAGTTGGAATACAGTAGGTTTAACACCAATATAAACAAAGAATGAATTAATTGCAGTACCTTTGAGTAGTGATTTGTTTTCTTATACTAACGGAGCTCACGAGAATTTTTGTCTATGTTTTGTGTTGTGAAGTTTTCAAGTTTTGAGTATTGCTTTGATGGACTATGGAACAAAGAGTAGCAAAGGCCTAAGCTTGGGGATGCCTATTGCACCCCAAGTAAAATTCAAGGACAATCAAAAGCCTAAGCTTGGGGATGCCCCGGGAAGGCATCCCCTCTTTCATCTTCATCCATCGGCAACTATACTTGGAGCTATATTTTTATTCACCACATGATATGTGTTTTGCTTGGAGCGTCTTGTATAATTTGAGTCTTTGCTTGTTGGTTTGCCACAATTATCCTTGCTGGACACACCTATTTGAGAGAGTTAAATATGGCCTAGGAATTGATAGAACACTCTATGTGCTTCACTTATATCTTTTGAGTTGAATAGTTTTGCTAGTGCTTCACTTATATCTTTTAGAGCACGGTGGTGATAATATTTTGAAGAAATTGTTGAAATCTAATGCTTCACTTATATTCATTTGAGAGTCTATTAAAACAGCATGGTAATGTGTTTAGGCTATAAAACTAGTCTTCACATGATAGACATCCAATATCAATGTAGTAAAAACTTTCACACTAAGTGCATTGAATATGATGAGATGTTGGATGCTTGATAATTGTTTTGAGATATGAGGATAGTGATATTAGAGTCATACTAGTGGAGTTATTATGAAATTGAGAAATGCTTGTGTTAAGGTTAGTGATTCCCATAGTATGCACGTATGGTGAACCGCTATGTGACGAAGTTAGAGCATGAGGTGTTTGTAAAGTCAACCTTTATGTGGAGGTCAGGGGCGCGCGATGGTTAACTCCTACCGACCTCCCCCCTAGGAGCATGCGTTGATTGCTTTGTTTTGATGACTCGTAGATTCTCGCAATAAGTATATGAGTTCTTATGACTAATGTTGAGTCCATGGACTATACACACTCTCACCCTTCCACCATTGCTAGCCTCTCTTGTACCGCACAACTTTCGCCGGTACCATAAACTCACTATATATCCTTCCTCAAAACAGCCACCATATTATTCCGCAAAACAGCCACCATACCTACCTATCATGGCATTTCCATAGCCATTCCGAGATATATTGCCATGCAACTTTCCACCGTTCCGTTCATATGACACGCATCATATTGTCATATTGCCATGCATGATCATGTAGTTAACATAGTATTTGTGGCAAGGCCACCATGCACAATTTTTCATACATGTCACTCTTGATTCATTGCACATCCCGGTACACCATCGGAAGCATTCATGTAGAGTCGTACTTGTTCTAGTTTCGAGTTGTAATAACGAGTTGTAAATCAATAAAAGTGTGATGATCATCATTATTAGAGCATTGTCCCATGTTTGGAAAGGCCAATAAAAGAAAGAGATGGCCCAAAAAAATAGAGAGGGGCTAATAAAAAAAGGAGAGATAATGCCCCTCCAAAAAATGACACAAAAGAGAGAAGGGACAATTGCTACTATCTTTTTCCACACTTGTGCTTCAAAGTAGCACCATGTTCTTCATGATAGAGAGTCTCATGTTTAGTCACTTTTATATACTAGTGGGAATTTTCATTATAGAACTTGGCTTGTATATTCCAATGATGGGCTTCCTCAAATGCCCTAGGTCTTCGTGAGCAAGCAAGTTGGATGCACACCCACTAGTTTCTTTGTTGAGCTTTCATACTTATTTAGCTCTAGTGCATCCGTTGCATGGCAATCCCTACTCACTCACATTGATATCTATTGATGGGCATCTCCATAGCCTGTTGATACGCCTAGTTGATGTGAGACTATCTCCCTCCTTTTGCCTTCTCCACAACCACCTCTTTATTCCACCCATAGTGCTATGTCCATGGCTCACGCTCATGTATTGCGTGAAAGTTGAAAGGTTTGAAAGAATAGAGTATGAAAACAAGTGCTTGGATGAAACCGGGGTTGTGCATGATATGAATATTTTGTGTGATGAAGAGGGAGCATAGCCAGACTATATGACTTTGTAGGGATAACTTTCTTTAGCCATAGTAATTTGAGAAGACATGATTGCTTTGTTAGTATGCTTGAAGTATTATTATTTCTTATGTCAATATAGACTTTTATCTTGAATCTGTCAGATCTGAACATTCATGCCACAATTAAGAGAATTACATTGAAAAACTATATTGGCTAGCATTCCACATCAAAAATTCTATTTTTATCATTTACCTACTCGAGGACGAGCATGAATTAAGCTTGGGGATGCTTGATACGTTTCCAACGTATCTATAATTTTTTATTGTTCCATGCTATTATTTATGATGTTTTGGATGTTCAATGGGCTTTGTCATACACTTTTATATCATTTTTGGGACTAACCTACTAACCCAAAGGCCCAGTCCAGATTGCTTTTTTTGCCTGTTTCAGGGTTTTGCAGAAAAGGAATATCAAACGGAGTCCAAACCCAATGAAACCTTTAAGAGAGATATTTTTGGAGAAAATCACACACGGGAGACTTGAGAACCACGGAGTAGGGGCCGCGAGGTGCCCACGAGGGTGGGGGCGCGCCCCCTTCCCAGGGCGTGCCCCCTGCCTCATGGGCCCCTCGTGAGTCCCCCGGTGTCCTCCTTCTTCCTATATAAGCCTACGTACCTTGAAACCATCAGCAACAGAGAGAAAACCCTAATTCCACCACTGTAACCTTTTGTTCCCATGAGATCCTATCTTGGAGCCTGTTCCGGAGCTCTGCCGGAGGGGTGATCCATCACGGCGTGCTTCTACATCATCATCATCTCCCTCACCATGAGTTGTGAGTAGTTTACCACAGACCTTCGGGTCCATAGCTAGTATCAAGATGGCTTCTTCTCTCTCTCTCTGGATCTCAATACAAAGTTCTCCTCAATCTTCGAGGAGATATATTCGATTTAATCTCTTTTTGTGGTGTGTTTGTCGAGATCCGATGAATTGTGAGTTTACAATCAAGATTATCTATGAGAAATATTTGGTTCTTTTTACAAACTCTTTATGTGTGCTCATAATATCCTTGCAAGTCTCTTCGAATTATTGGTTTGGTTTGGCCTACTAGATCTATAGTTCTTGCAACGGGAGAAGTGCTTGGCTTTGGGTTCAATCTTGCGGTGTCCTTTCCCTGTGATAGTAGGGGCAGCAAGGCACATACTGTATTGTTGCCATCGAGGATAAAAAGATGGGGTTTATATCATATTGCTTGAGTTTATCCCTCTACATCATGTCATCTTGCTTAAGGCGTTACTCTGTTCCTATGAACTCAATACACTTGATGCATGCTGGATAGCGGTTGATGTGTGGAGTAAGAGTAGTAGATGCAGGCAGGAGTCGGTCTACTTGTCTCAGACATGATGCCTATATACAATGATCATGCCTAGATAGTCTCATAATTATTCGCTTTTCTATCAATTGCTCGACAGTAATTTGTTTACCCGTCGTAGAATATCGCCATCATGAGAGAAGCCACTAGAGAACACTATGGCCCCCGGGTCTATTCTCAACATATCAATATATATCTACTTTACTTTTTCCGCTTTTACTTTCTGTTCATATAAACAAAAATACCAAAAATATAAACTATCATCTCTATCAGATCTCACTTTCGTAAGTGACCGTAAAGGGATTGACAACCCCTTATTGCGTTGGTTGCAAAGTTCTTATTTGTTTGTGAAGGTGCGAGGGACTCGCGCGTGGTCTCCTACTGGATTGATACCTTGGTTCTCAAAAACTGAGGGAAATACGTACGCTACTGTGTTGCATCTCCCTTTCCTCTTCGAGGGAATAAAACACAAGCTTGAGAAGTAGCAGTGTGCCGCACCATCAAGGGAGATCCGACCTATATGAGCATGGGGATAACTGGGTATGTAGTTTGCTTCACAATTCATGCAATTTCATTCTTCATGCTAGCTTGAGGCCTTAAATAATACTTTGTTCCTCTCTTTTAGGGGCAATACAACAAGAAGGAGGTGCCAGGGGTGTTCGACCTCTATGCCATGGCCCATAGTGCCCCTGTACAAGAAGGCCAAGGAATTCTCTGAGTCTGACCTCGATTATCCAGAGAGCTTCACCAACATCTTCTCCCGCGACAAGCTCATGAGGTACAGAGACGATGGGAAGAAGAGGAAAGGGTAGGACTTTAACTCGATACATCGTCCTTTTGATACAGAGTTGGTGATGCTATCTGGTGGCGGGAGGAAACATGGCTCGTTAGCCATTGGGGATGGACTGATACGTTGTCCAAGCACTCACCCGCCGATCAAGAAGCGCCTGACGAGCTCCGATCCTGAGGTAAGGCCTCGTCCACAGCCAATGGAGCTCACCATCAAGGTTAGTTATACGGACTCAGATACCTTTCCTCCATTACATTGTGTGTGATGTCGTCGATGATTACAATGCTAACGTGGAGTGGTGTTGCAGGCTATTATTGAGAAAGAGAGAGTGAACACCGAGGCGCTTCTGGTGGAGGCAAACAGGAAGGTGGTGGAGAGGGAGAAGGAAATGGAGGAGAGGATGGCTAAGCTGTTGGAGGAGGAGAGGAACCAGAACGAGGCGTTTCACCGGGCCCTGTACGAGCTCATAGTGGTAGGTTTCTCCTGCATATTAGCCAAATCATGCACGTAATGTTCGTTTCATTACTAACAAATATGACTAACTCGTGAAAACCAATTGTGCATTCCGTGTGCCAGACCAATGGTCAGACCCCTCCGTCGATGGCCCAGATTGCTCCGGCGACCACGGTGAGTTTCATTTGAATGGTGATTACTTACTAGTATTCACATTTGAGTTGCATCATGCTAACGAGACATTGCAAATGATCTTTGGTGGAGCATGCCTCCCGACAAGCATCGACCAATCCTTCTCCGTCTTCCACTAGCACGACCGGTCCTTCACCTCCATGATGATGGTAAGTTTTCCCAAGTGTTTTGCTTCACAAATGCATAGTTAGCTTAAGAAATGACCTATTTAGCTCCAAAATGACCTATACTTTGCTTATTTTCCTCAAAATGACGTAATAACCTTACTTAGCTCCAAAATGACCTATTTTACCTAGGATAGCTATAAAATGACCTATACTTAACATTTTTTCCTCCAAAATGACTTAATATGCTTAGTTAGCTAAAATGGCATAAATACCTAGGATAGCTCAATAATGACCTATACTTAGCTTAGCTAGTTCATTTGTGACATAATTAGCTTACTTAGGTAAAAATTGGCATAGTAACCTTGGTTTAGCTCGAAACGATCATATAATTAGTTTATTTTCCTCCAAAATGACATAATAACCTTACCTAGCTCCAAAATGACCGATTTTAACTAGGATAGCTCTAAAATGACCTACACTTACCATTTTTTCTCCAAAATGAATAAATATGCTTAGTTCACTCAAAATGGCATAACTACCTATGTTAGCTCAAGAATGACCTATACTTAGCTTATTTAGTTCATTTATGACATACTTAGCATACTTAGGTCAAAAACGGCATAATAATCTTGGTTGCCTCCAAAATGACATATACTTAGCTTATTTTCCTCGAAAATGACATAATAACCTAACTTAGCTCCAAAATGACCAATTTACCTAGGTTAGCTCCAAAATGATCTACACTTAGCATTTTCCCCTCCAAAATGACTTAATATGCTTAGTTAGCTAAAATGGCATAATTACCTAGGTTATCTTAATTAGAAGAAGAAGATAAAGAAGAGGAGAAAAAAAGAGAAGAAAAATTCTTCTTCTTCTTCTAGTCTTCTTCTTCTTCTTCTAGTCTTCTTCTTATAGTCTTCTTCTTCTTCTTCTTCTTCTTCTTCTTCTTCTTCTAACTTTCTTCTTTCCCAATTTGCAGATTTTCTTTAGATCACAAAAGCTTGCGTTGATGGAGTCTACTCTTCTCCTTGTCCTTCCTTTTTGTTTTGGTTTTGTAGGATGAACAATGTGAAACTTGCTACCTATATATGTATGTATATATGAATGAAACCATTGTATGCTTGTTGTTGGATATGTTGGCTATATATATGTTGGATATGGACTTTTGATTTGGTATGTATATGTGTGGGATGATCATATCCATATGCCAGGGATATGTATGCTTGTTGAAAGTATTTTAATATATATATATATGTGAAATTGATTGAATTTAAGAAAAACAGGGGCAATACAGGCACTTTGCCGTCTGCCAACAGACAACAAAGAGGTTTCATGTCTGCAAGCAGACGGCAAAGCTACTACATGGCAGCTACCTGTGCAACCTGGGGGCACTATGGCTGGCCTATTTGGTCACTTTGCCATCTACTGGTAGACGACAAAGACCTTTGCATCTTTGATGTCTGCCGGCAGATGACATAGCAAGCCACGTGCCAGCTACCTAGGGGGGGCACTTGGTGTCGGTGTCAAAACCGACAGATCTCGGGTAGGGTGCCCAAGTTGTGCGTCTAAGGATCGATGGTAACAAGGGACTGGGGACATGATGTTTTACCCAGGTTCAGGCCCTTTCTATTGAGGTAATACCATACTTCCTGCTTGATTCATGTTGATGGATATAGGGTTACAAGAGTTGATCTACCTCGAGATCGTAATGGCTAAACCCTAGCAGTCTAGCCTATGATTGTTGTGATTCTGCTAGCCTCTACGGACTAAACCCTCCAGCTTATACACACGCTAGAGGGGGCCTAGGGTTGTACAAAGATGATTTGGGGATGAAGGAATCATTACATCCGGTCATCTATTTTGCCTTCCTACATACATAAGAGTCCTATCCGGACACGGGGGATGACCTTCTACTTTTATCTTCACGGCCCATCAGTCCGGCCCAGCTTCAGTAGCCCGGACACCCGTGGACCCCTAAATCCAGGACTCCCTGAGTAGCCCCTGAACTTGCCTTCAATGACAAGGTTGTATCCGGCTTCTTGTCTTCGGTCTTGCAAGGCATGTTCTTCGGAACAAATGACAGTTCAGTTCTGATTTTGATAATGCACCCTGTTGATTCCTTCCCGTCGTCGCCTCGGCTTCCACGTGTCAGATGAATGCGAACAGTCAATGTACTTTTTACAAAATTAACACTTGACCGTGCGGGGATGGCGTCTATTTACAAAGATTGGATCTCAGATGCCATTCTACACCATGCAAAAATCCTTAGAGTCAGCCACAGAAAATACTCCAAATATGGCCAGTGCTCCCGGCTCCTCCTCACACCCCCACGACCCTCAAGCAGGCGATTGGGAAAGTTGCTTAGTATCTCATGCCCATCTGAATAGACTTCAGCAGAGGGATATCTCCCTCCTGTGGATCTAGTCTCCGTTCGGGCTGGATTAACCTCGATTGACAGCGAAGCCTTGGCGGAAAACTTCCCCAGCCCCACTAAAGAGGAGCGGGTGTGTGATGACTCACAAGTGTAGGGGATGTATCGTAGTCCTTTTGATAAGTAAGAGTGTCGAACCCAACGAGGAGCAGAAGGAAATGATATGCAATTTTCAGTAAGGTGTTGTCTGCAAGCACTGAAATTATAGGTAACAGATAGTTTTGTGATAGCGTAATTGGTAGCAAGTGACAAAAGGTAAAAGTAAATAAGGTGCAGCAAGGTGGCCCAATCCTTTTGGTAGCAAAGGACAAGCCTAAACAAACTCTTATATGAAGGAAAGCGCTCCCGAGGACACATGGGAATTATCGTCAAGCTAGTTTTCATCATGATCATCTGATTCGCGTTCGGTACTTTGATAATTTGGTATGTGGGTGGACCGGTGCTTGGGTGTTGTCCTTACTTGGATAAGCCTCCCACTTATGATTAACCTCTAATGCAAGCATCTGCAACTACAAAAGAAGTATTAAGGTAAACCTAACCATGGCATGAAACAAGTGGATCCAAATCAGCCCCTTATGAAGCAACGCATAAACTAGGGTTTAAGCTTCTGTCACTCTAGCAACCCATCATCCACTTATTACTTCCCAATGCCTTCCTCTAGGCCAAATAATGGTGAAGTGTCATGTAGTTGATGTTCACATGACACCACTAGAGGAGAGACAACATACATCTCATCAAAATATCGAACGAATACCAAATTCACATGACTACTT
The DNA here is from genome assembly GCA_902687465.1 of Secale cereale. NCBI lineage: Eukaryota > Viridiplantae > Streptophyta > Magnoliopsida > Poales > Poaceae > Secale > Secale cereale. Next base: position 178,662,467 of record LR738712.1, on the reverse strand, counting down.
ATAGCAAGACTTATCCCATGTCCTTAGGAACAAAAGTAACTACTCACAAGACATAATATTGTTCATGATCAGAGGGGTATTAATATGCATAATGGATCTAAACATATGATCTTCCACCAAACAAACCAACTAGCATCAACTACAAGGAGTAATAAACACTACTAGCAACCCACAGGTACCAATTTGAGGTTTGGGTACAAAGATTGGATACAAGAGATGAACTAGGGTTTGAGAGGAGATGGTGCTGGTGAAGATGTTGATGAAGAAAGCCCTCCTCAAGATGGGAGAGTTGTTGGTGATGACGGCGGTGACGATTTCCCCCTCCTAGAGGGAAGTATCCCCGGCAGAACAGCTCTGCGGGAGCACTAGATTGGTTTCCGCCAAGGTTCTGCCTCGAGATGGCGGCGTCTGGTCCTGAAAGCCTCCTTATGATTTTTTCAGGTCAAAACACCTCATATAGGAGAAGATGGGCATCGAGGGGCCATCGGGGGGCCCACGAGGCAGGGGGCGCGCCCCCCACCCTCGTGGACAGGTAGTGGCCCCCTGGTGATCTTCTTTCGAACATATGTTTTATATTTTCTGAAATGGTGTCCTGTGAAGTATCGGGGCTTTTTGAGTTGTGCAGAATAGGTTTCTAGAGTTTGCTTCTTTTCCAGCCCAGAATTCCAGCTGCCGGCATTCTCCCTCCTCAAGTAAACCTTGTAAAATAAGAGAGAAAAGGCATAAGTATTGTGGCATAATGTGTAATAACATCCCATAATGCAATAAATATCAACATATAAGCATGATGCAAAATGAACGTATCAACTCCCCCAAGCTTAGACCTCGCTTGTCCTCAAGCGAAAGCCGATATCGAAAAATATGTCCACGTGTTTAGAGATAGAGGTGTCGATAAAAATAAAATACAGACATGAGGGCATCATGGTCATTCTACTAACAGCAACATATATGTATTGTCATATGATTCTTATGCTAAAGTAACAATTCATTCACAATATCAAGCATGAACCATAAACTTCATTGAAAACCAACAAACTATGATCTCTATTGTTGAAGCAATTGCAATTTATCATAACTTCGGAAAGAGTCAACATAAGAGCTTTTCAGCAAGCCTAGATGCTCAACTATCATATAGTCTTTCACAATTGCTCACACTCACGCAATACTTATGGTTATGGAGTTTTAATCGGACATAGAGAAAGATAGGGGCTTATGGTGCTACCTCCCAACCTTTTACCTCAAGGGTAATGGCAACAGTAATAGACCATGAAAACTTACATCTAAGTGGGTATATATGTCAGGATCTTTCCAACACAATGTGCTTGCCAAAGGATAAAATGTAAAAAGGAAAGGTGAATTTCACCTTGACTCTTATAAGGCAAGAATAATAGATAGGCCCTTCGCAGAGGGAAGCAGAGGTTGTCATGTGTTTTTATGGGTGAATGCACAAAGTCTTAGCACAGAAGAACGTCACTTTATATTGCCGCTTGTGATAAGGACCTTTATTATGCAGTCCATCGCTTTTATTACTTCCATATCACAAGATCGTATAAAGCTTATTTCCTCCACACTAATAAATCATACATATTTTAGCGAGTTTACAACATAACAACTTACTTGGAAGGATCTTACTCAATCCATAGGTAGGTCTGGTTGACTCTCATGGAAAAACTGGGTTTAAGGATATATGGAAGCACAAGTAGTATCTCTACTTGGTGTGAGGAGTGTTGGCTAGCATGAGGGGGAAAGGCAAGCTCAACATGTTGGATGATCCATGACAATATACTTTCTTTCAGATATAAGAAAACATAGCCCATTATGTTGTCTTCCTTGTCCAACATCAACTCTTTAGCATGTTATATTTTAATGAGTGCTCACAATCATAAAAGATGTCCAAGATAGTATATTTGTATGTGAATCCTCTCTTTCTTTATTACTTCCTATTAATTGCAACGATGACTAAAACTATGTTTGTCAACTCTCAACAACTTTTATTCATCATACCCTTTATATGTGAAGTCATTAACTCCATAAGATCAATATGATCTCTTTGATACTTTTTATATTTTCTTTCTTTATCATGACCAAAGTGAGGAAATCAAGCCCTTGACTCAACACTAATCTTTATTATATAGCTCACGGACTCAATTACAAAGGGTAAAGATCATAAAGCAAAAGCTCACAACTAGATCATGCTAACTTTATTCTACTAGATCAAGATACTACCAAAAGGATCGAACTAAGAAAAATGGTAAATATAGGAGTGATGGTGATACGATATCGAGGTCACTCCCCCAAGCTTGGCAGTTGCCAAGGGGAGTGCCCATACCCATATGATTAGGTCTCCTTCTTCGGAGGTGATGATGATGGAGTTGAAAGTAATGACGCCGGACCATCATATATCGAGCGTAGGAGATCCTCCAGCTTGCGGATAATACCTTTGAGTGCAGCTATATACTCCTTCAACAAAATATTTTCACTTGTGAGATACTTGTTTTGAATCTGAGCTAACTCAATCATCTTGAAAGCTTCAATCTCAGTTGAAGTAAAGAGGTTGGGAAGAGGTTGATGGAGGTCTATTTCTCCCATTGCCGGAGCCTGATCTTCCACCTTGTCAGGGATATTACTGCTAGGTATAAACCAAGGGTCGACGGCGGTGGCGGAGCTTGAGAACAAGAAGGTACAAGGAAGAAGAGGCAAAGGAGCAAGGGGGGAAAAGGAGATACCCCTCTGCCCTATTTATAAGCCGAAAACTGAAACGGCAGGCGCGGGAATCGAGGAGCCAGAAAAGTGGATATGGGACGATACTATCGCCTCGATCTTCGGAGCTTTTAATGAGTAAAAATATAAAATAGGTACAAGTATTTAATGAAGTAAGTGACGTCACGACGGTTTAACGTGATCCAGGAAGATGACGTCACGGCGGTTGATGAAGCAGTTGAAGTTACAAAAGGTGAGATCCTTACAAGACGTTGAAGATTGACATGAACAGGTTCAAATCAATCTCGGGCCTAATGTCAGGGATATTACTACTAGGTATAAACCGCCTAGGAGGGGCCGGTTTATGCCTATCAAGATTACTTCTACTGAAGCCCAGCGGAGCATGGATCATGATGCTTAATTCCGAAAGGTTTGAAGCCCAAGAGGTGTTAGGGCCCATGATGTGTAAACCGCCATACGGCGTGTAACTTGTGTTGTAAGATAGGAAAGATAGAGACTGAGCCGGACATGTTTATGAGCCTGTCACAACCCTAGTTCTGGTATGCACTAGGTTAGTCTTGTTGTTTGCATCATGTTTAAATTTCAAATGAAAATGAATTGAGGACTTGTGAAACCCTCAGAAACCCTTTTTGAAAATGACCCAAATAAAAATTGCTCCAAAAAGGTCCCATAAAATGTTCATGTGGCCCCCTAAAAATATTGGTTAGAGATAAAAATCAAACCAATATTATTAGGAGCTCATAAGTATTTATTTTGGGCATTTGGAATTAATGCAATAGTTATTTGCTTGGATATATATATTTATTGTATATGTTATATATGTCCAAAATTCTTATTCTATATTTTGAGGGGCTTGGATTAATTCCTAGGTCGCTGCAAAATAAAAATGTCAGAAGAAAATAATTGATTTAGTTTAGAAACTAAATCAAAACATAATTGCAACAATAGAAATCAGAACAAATAAAAAAAAGGAGAGGTAGCAACTTACCTGTGCTGGCCCAGCACAGTGCGGCCTGGCCGGCCCAGCTGGCCAGCCCAGCCCACCGAGCCTCCCCTGTCGTCTTCCCCGCGCCAGTAGGCGAGGCGCGTGGCCGACGTGCGCACACGGCGAGCGTGCCACCTCCTGCCTCCCTGCTTCATCCCCCTCGCCGCCTGGTCGCTTCTGGACGAGCCACGCGCACCCCCGACCCTCTCGCACTCTCTCTGGACCCCTCCCCTCTCCTCTGCTCTCTCTCCCGCTCGGTCCCGAGCGCCGTCGTCGCCGCCGATCGCAACCACCGTAGCCACCGCCTCCCCCTCGCCTCTCCGAAAAGCCTCAGAGCTCCGCCCCGCCGCCATGAACCTCTACGCCGAGCCGCAGGACCCCGGACGCCCCGAGACCGCGCCCCCGAGCTCTTCTTCTTCCCACGGCCACCGGACGCCGTCGACGAATTCGCCGCCTCCGACGCATCCCCGAGCCCACTAGGCTACTTCGCCGCCTCACTGTGAGCTTCTCCTCCTTTCCCCCCTACCCTTGCCGTCGTTTGCGACCTCTAGGTCCTATCCCCGCTGATGCCCGACCTCACCGCCGCTGGCGATGCCGCCGCCGTGGCCACAGCCACGCAAGCTCAAAACTGAGCACGCCACCGCACTCGCCGTTTCACCAGGAGTCCGTAGCACCTTTCCCCTGGCCTCCCCGTGCCCTGTAGCTCCAATTCCGACGAGGCCCGAACTCCGGCGCCGCCGCGAGCTCGTTTTCGGCGAGCTCCGGCCGCCCTAGCTGCTGCTGCTTATTGGAATGGACGCGGACAAGCTCTAGCTCCTCGCCCGTGGTCTCCGCTGCCCAAATGACCGCCGGAACGGCGATTCCGTGCCCCTCCACCGCGTCTGTGGACGCCGGTGACGAGCCGCCGGTGGGTTTGACCGCTGACCGGCGTGCTTTGACCCCCACTGCACAGTTGACTCCCCCCCCTCTCTCACTGACCTGCGGGCCCCACCTGGCTAATTATTCTAGTTAGAGTTAATTAACTATTTAGGTTAGTCCTACAGTCACTGACTAGTGGGCCCTGCCCAGTTAGTTAGGGCTAACTAACTCAGTTAGTTAACTGAGCCACTGACGTGTGGACCCCACACGTCAGGTTTGACCTGAGCCAGCGCTGTTGACTTGCTGACGCAAGCATGACGCAGTGCTGACGCAATAAATATTTTCTGGAATTGTTTTTGTTTAAGAAAATCCAGAAAATTGTTTAAAACTTCAAAAAATCACAGAAATTCAATCGTAGCTCAGAATGAAATAATTTATATATGAAAAATGATCAGAAAAATATAAGGAATCTGTTTATGGCATTTTCATGCATGTTTAACCAACTTATACTTGCTGTATAGGTGAAAACACATAAATGGCACTTTTAAATGTTAATTTTGGAATTGCATTTGAACCCTTGGTTCAAATGGACTTCTTTCAAATAGAATGCTAGTTGCATTAACTCAAACAACATCATAACTTCATGCCATATTCATGCATCATATTGTTGCATATGCTTGTGTTTGATTGTCGACACCGTTCTTCTCGATAGGTCCAGCTCCGGAGACCGATCCAGAGTACCTGTCAGAGGAGCAGTGCTCTGCACGTTGTTTTACCAGGCAAGCAAACCCCCTTTGTTCATTCCGATACAACCCCTCTCTCGCTCCTGCTCCCTGTTATTGCATTAGGACAACAACGACTTCAACTGCTACGTTATGCTGCGGTAGTTGCACCCATTCCTCTGCATGACCTGTCATTCCACAGTAAATAGTTGAAACCCACTAGCATGTGTAGGAGTTGATTGAAGCCATGATGTGATCTTACCATGCCTTGCTTGCTATTGCTTAGAGTGTGTCAGGTCTAATTCATCAGGAATGAATTGGAGTGAAACGATATGCTTTGATGCTGAGGGTTAAGTGTATGAACACGATTTTGTAAAGGTAGTGGTGAGAGGCCATGTAGGAGTACAAGGTGGGTTGTCTCACTGGAACCGTCCCTAAGAACTGAGTTCTGTGTATGTTGTCCAATGACCAGCTACTACCATGCATTGGAATGCTTAAGTGCCCCTCTCGACTTATTAACCGACTTGGTCTCTGTCCAGGAGTTGCAACTAGTTTCTGGTGTTTGTAGGTAGTGTTAGTAGTCTACCAAGTGGCACTCGGCCAGTGGGCTTGGGACAGACTAGGCACCGTGGCACGGTGTACCAAGCGTAGATCCACTCGGCGAGGTGGGCTTGGGAACCCTGCGCACATCATTTGGGGCCGTGAGCGACACCCCGGCCGGATCTCCTTACGGATGGAACCCGAATAGGCGATAAACCTTGACTAGAGTCTTGTGTGGTTAGTCAGGTCGTGGCCGACACCCTCGCCAGGCTTCCGCTTGAAGGTTGCCGAGATACACGAGATGTACATGGCGGTAAGTGGCGACAGCATGTGTGAATAAGTACACCCCTGCAGGGTTAACATGATCTATTCGAATAGCCGGGTCCACGGTTATGGACTTCTTGGATGCTTACGTGGTACATAGACAACTTGAAGTGGATACTCTAAAATACTCAAGACAAGTGTGAGTGCTATGGATGGCCTTCTCGTAGGGAGACGGGGATGAATCCATAGTGGTGTATTGTGTGGTGCTTAGTGGACTCGTGTGCGCCACCTCAAAAGAGTTACCAGCACTCGTAGAATAGGATAGCCACTGAGTCAAAGCTGGCTTGCTGCAACTAAGCCCCACTTTGCCATCTTGATACAAGTGCATGTATGATAGGATCTGATGTAAGTCTTGCTGAGTACCTTTGTACTCATGTTTGCTTAATTTATGTTTTGCAGATGAGATTGATGTCTCACTAGTAGTTCCGCTTGGACTTCGACAAGTAGCTTGTTACCTCAGCTACGATCTTGGACGAGTGTTGTAGTTAGTCAGGCTCTTCAGCCTTTTTCATTTGTAGATGTCTGTACTCAAACATGTTGTGCTTCCGCTTGTTGCTTGTATGCTCTGAATGCTGGGTCGTGAGACCCATGTTTGTAATATTTGGCTCCTCGGAGCCTAATGAATAAATACTTTGATTATTAGAGTCTTGTTGTGATGCCATGTTGTATTTGCACATATTGAGCATATTGTGTGTATGTTATTGAAATGCTTGGTATGTGTGGGATCCGACACCTAGTTGTTTACCCTTGGTAGCCTATCTTACAGGGAAATGTCTCCTAGTGCTTCCACTGAGCCTTGGTAGGTTGCTACTGCTCCGGATCACTTAGGCTGACCGGCATGTGTCCTTCTTCGTTCCTGTGTCTGTCCCTTACGGGAAATGTCACGCGTTGTTCCTTTAAGTCCTTGTAGCTTGCTACGACTTGGGTTCATACGTTGATGACCGACACGTTCGTTGCTGGGTCATGAATGCCTGTCTCTGTAATTTAGTGCCACTTTTGGTTTATAACTGGTCATGTCGGCCCGGGTTCTCTGTCATATGGATGCTAGCGACACCATCATATACGTGAGCCAAAATGCGCAAACGGTCCCGGGCCAGGTAAGGTGGCACCCGTGGGGATACCGTGCGTGAGGCCGCAAAGTGATATGGTGTGTTACATGCTAGACTGGTGTGACTTAGGATCGGGGTTCCGACAGCGTTGGTATCAGAGCTTGACTGCCTCTAGGATTACCAAGCCAAAATGGTCGAAGTTGAGTCTAGAAATTCCTTAGTTATATAAGGGAATTGATTCTGGAAGGGAACGTAAGGCTCTTTTTACTTCTTATACCTCATGTCTTCTGATCTGAGTCATCCTACCTTTCCTACGGGGTTAAGGAACTAGGTTTTCTCTTCCGTCTATCAGGATCACGAGTTACTACTCCGTAGTCCCTTAGGATTGGTTTATCAGAGTCCTACTCCTGTTTTCAAGTTCTTCCAATATAGTTTATTTAGTACTATCACAGAACCTTGAGTGATGATGTTGAGATGTTGAACTACCCCCTTTGTTAGCAGGATGTCTCATTCTGAGCATTTTACTGCCGTTATGCTGCCGGAATTATCCTAGTAGTTCGAGAGATACTAATTTCTTGTTCTACCTTATGTATCCTATAGTTGTTGATGTTTTTGTCGTCGGTTTCGCTTCTAAGGATATCTTCAGTTAAGCAAAGCTCAGCTGCTCGTAGGCAGAACCACGGAGGTGGTAGGGATGAGGAGGATCCTCCCGACCAGCCTTCGTTGGTAGAGTTAATGTTAGAGATGGAGAGAAACAAGCGTGAGTCTAACCGCTTGTTCGCACGTATTGAGGAGAACACCGCACATCAGTGCAAGGAATCAACAACCATCCATGACTTCATTCGTCTGAAACCACCCACCTTCCATCATCCCATTGAGCCACTCGATGCAGATGACTGGCTCCATAATATCACTCACAAGCTGCGTTCTGCGAACGTAGCTGAAGATGACAAGGTCATCTATGCCACTTATCACCTGGAAGGTCCTGCTAGTCTTTGGTGGCAGAACTATGAGGCCATGATTCCAGCTGGCCAGATTCCTACCTGGAGAGATTTCACCGAGGCTTTTCGTGAGCATCATATCCCTCAAGCCCTTATCGATCGTAAGAGAGAAGAGTTCTGTAGTCTTACACAGGCTAAGATGGCTGTTGATGCTTATAGTCGAGAGTTTGAGAACCTCGCCCGCTATGCTACAGAGGAAGTGTCCACGGACGCCAAGAAGCAGGCTAGGTTCCGGAAGGGTCTCAACCCCAAACTGCGTCGTGATCTCCACTTGCATCATTGCAACACATTCCATGCTCTTGTGAACAAGGCCATCAATGCAGAGACAGCTCAACTCACTTACGATGAGTCTCGTAAGCACGCCCTTGATTTGAGATCTTCCTCCGGTTCTAGTTCTCAAAAGCGCTGGATTTGGGTTCCGAACTCTGTTCTTCCACCCATTTATCCTCCGAGGCCATCTTGTGTGGTACCTCTTCCAGTTCAGCAGTATGCTCCACCCAGGTCTATTGATGGACCGTTTGCCAATGCGGGTCCACGTCCTACCTCCAGGATTTGTTACAAGTGCGGAGAATCGGGACACATTGCCTGTATTTGCACTCAGACCCGTGTTGCTCCATCCCAGTCCGAAAAATCTGTTAGACGTGATAAATCATCACGCAAGATGATCAGTGTTAAGTCAGCTCTCACCGAACATGGACGTGTGCATCACGTCTCATCCAAAGACGCTCATGATGATCCAGATGTCCTTCTTGGTACACTCCTTGTCAATTGTCATCCGGCATCGGTTCTGTTCGATACTGGAGCATCTCATTCCTTCATTTCCGAAAGTTATGCCCGCTTGCACGACATGTCATTTTGTGATATGCCCTCCCCACTACTCATTCAAACTCCTAGATCCAAATAGCAAACTTCTAGTGTAAGCCAAGGTAATGAAATCCTTGTCGACAGACTTGTGTTCCTTGCATCACTTGTAGCCCTCAAGTCTTCAGATATTAATATCATCTTGGGTATGGACTGGATGACAGCTCATCATGCCAAGATTGATTGCTTCACTAGGTCTGTTCAGCTTACACATCCATCTGGTAAGATAGTCACCGTCACCACTAGAGTTGCAAAGCGTCAACTCTATTCTCTTAATGCCAGCCCTCTTCCAGATCTTGAAGATGTTCCGGTAGTCCGTGACTTTCCGGATGTCTTTCCAGAGGAACTGCCAGGTGTTCCACCCGACCGAGATGTAGAGTTTGTTATAGAGCTTATCCCAGGAACCGCTCCAATCTCTAGGAGACCCTACAAAATGGCACCCTTCGAACTAGCTGAGCTTAAGAAACAACTTGATGAGTCCTTGCAAAAGGGTTTCATCCGTCCTAGTTCTTCTCCTTGGGCTTGCTCCGTCCTCTTCGTTAAGAAGAAGGATGGTACGGATCGGATGGTCGTAGATTATCGTCCCGTTAATTTGGTCACAGTAAAGAACAAGTATCCGCTTCCCAGGATCAACGACCTGTATGATCAGCTCGCTGGATCCTCAGTTTTCTCCAAGATGGATTTGAGGTTAGGATACCATCAAATCAAGATTATAAATGGGGACATCCCCAAGACGGCTTTCGTCACTCGTTATGGTCAGTACGAGTACACCGTCATGTCCTTCGGCCTAACAAATGCTCCAGCCACCTTCTCCTGCTTGATGAACTCGATCTTCATGGAGTATTTAGATAAGTTCGTCGTGGTTTATCTCGATGATATTCTTATTTACTCGAAGAACGAGGAAGAGCATGCCGAACATCTTAGACTTGTTCTAGAAAAACTCAGAGAGCACCGCCTTTATGCCAAGTTCTCCAAGTGCAAATTTTGGTTGCCAGAAGTGACCTATCTCGGCCATGTAATCTCTGGTAAGGGCATTGCTGTCAATCCCGAGAGAGTTCAGGCCGTTCTTGATTGGACTCCACCTGAAACAGTTAAACAAGTTAGGAGTTTCCTTGGTCTTGCTAGTTATTGTCGCCGCTTTGTTGAGAACTTCTCTAAAGTGGCCAAACCTCTCACGGAACTTCTTAAGAAAGATAAAAAGTTTGAGTGGTCCCCACAGTGTGAGCACAGTTTTCAGGAACTGAAAAGATGCCTGACTTCTGCTGTCGGGACCCCGATCCTAAGCCACACAGGTCTAGCCTGTAACACATCATATCACTTTGCGGCCTCACGCACGGTATCCCCAGGGGTGCCACCTTACCTGGCCCGGGACCGTTTGCGCATTTTGGCACACGTATATGATAGTGTTGCTAGCATCCATATGACAGAGAACCCGGGCCGACATGACCAGTTATAAACCAAAAGTGGCACTAAATTACAGAGACAGGCATACATGACCCAGCAACGAACGTGTCGGTCATCAACGTATGAACCCAAGTCATAGCAAGCTACAAGGACTTAAAGGAACAACGCGTGACATTTCCCCTAAGGGACAAACACAGGAACGAAGAAGGACACATGCCGGTCAGCCTAAGTGTTCCGGAGCAGTAGCAAGCTACCAAGGCTCAGTGGAATCACTAGGAGACATTTCCCTATAAGATAGGCTACCAAAGGTAAACAACTAGGTGTCGGATCCCACACATAGCAATACACATTACACGTACGCATAACATGCAAGTATGTGCTGTACAACATGGCATCACAACATAACTCAACAACTCATATAGATAAAGGCCCAGAAGAGCCATCATAGCATTTATTACAATCAGAGGTCACATGATCCAACATACAGAGCATACAGGCAACGGAAGCATAACATGTCTGAGTACAGACAACTATAAATGAAAAAGGTTGAGAAGCCTGACTATCTACAAGACCCTCCTAAGGGCACAAGATCGTAGCTGAGGTAACAAGCTAAACGCCGAAGTCCACACGGAACCACTAGCGAGACTGAAGTCTCTCTACAAAACATAAATTAAGCAAACGTGAGTACAAAGGTACTCAGCAAGACTTACATCAGAACTAACTACATATGCAACAGTATCAACAAGGGGGTAGTGGAGTTTGACTGCAGCAAGCCAGCTTTGACTCGTGGCTATCCTGAACTACGACTGCAAGTAACTCTTTTGAGGTGGCGCACACGAGTCCACATATTCACCAATCAATACACCACTATGGATTCGCTCCCGCCTCCCTACGAGAAGGCCATCCATAGCACTCACACTTGTCTTGCGCATTTTAGAGTATCCACTTTCGATTGTCTATGTACCACGTAAGCATCCAAGAAGTCCATATCCGCGGACCCGGCTATTCGAATAGATCATGTTAACCCTGCAGGGGTGTACTTCTTCACACATGCTCTCGCCACTTACCGCCATGTACGCGTCATGTATCTCGGCAACCTTCAAGCGGAGGCCTGGCGAGGGTGTCGGCCACGACCTGACTAACCACACAAGACTCTAGTCCAGGTTTATCGCCTATTCGGGTTCCATCCGTGGGGAGATCCGGCCGGGGTGTCGCTCACGGCCCCAAATGATGTGTGCAGGTTTCCCAAGCCCACCAACCGGGTGCCACTTGGTACACCGGGCCACTGCACCTAGTCTGTCCCAAGCCCACCTGTACCGGGTGCCACTTGGTAGACTACTAGCACTACCTACAAACACCAGAAACTAGTTGCAACTCCTGGACAGATATCTAGTTGATTAATAAGTCGAGAGGGGTCGAGTTACCGGAACCCAATGTGTGGTAGTAACTATGTCATTGGACAACTTACACAGAACTCAGTTCTTAAGGACGGCTCCAGTGAGACAACCCACCATGTACTCCTACATGGCCCCTCACCGCTACCTTTACCAAAACGTGTTCACACACTTAGCTCACACACAGTAGGACATGTTCACCACATTCCAATTCAACCTCGATGAATCAGACCTGACTCAACTCTAAGCAATAGCAGGCATAACCAGAAAGCATGAATGAGTAGGCACAACATGGCTCAAACAACTCCTACTCATGCTAGTGGGTTTCAACTATTTACTGTGGCAATGACAGGTCATGTAGAGGAAAGGGGTTCAACTACCGCAGCAAAAGCAGTTCAATCGTTGTTGTCCTAATGCAGTAAAAGAGAGCAGGAGCGAGAGACTGGGATTGTATCGGGATGCTCAATGGGGGTTTGCTTGCCTGACACTTCTGAAGATATCAATGAGTCTTCATCGGTGTCATCGATCACATCGTCGGAACGTCGTCTACTGATAGGGGACAAAACCGACAAACAGAGAAAGATCACAATCAATGCAATGCACAATATGATGCATGAATGTGACATGGCAATATGATGTGCTTTGGCCTAATGCAACTAGCAACCAAGTTAAATGAAATTGGTTTGAACCAAAGGTTCAAATTCAAACTCCATATGTGATTATTCAAATGCCATTTATTCAAATTGTCCTAAACAGCAACCATAAGTTGTTCTAACATGCATGAAAATGCCATAAACATATTCCTTGGATTTTTCTGATCAATTTTCATATATAAATTATTTTCATCTGAGCTACGGTTGATTTTATATGATTTTTAGAAGTTTTGGTTATTTTCTGAGATAAATAAATCATTTCTGATTTATTTGAATTACAGAAAATAGTTACTGCATCAGCATTGCGTCAGGATGAGGTCAGCAGGTCAACTGACCGGCCAGGGTCAAACCTGACGTGTGGGGTCCACAAGTTAGTGACACATGGACTAATTCCGGTCAAAACCAGCGTTGACTATGGTTTGACCAGGGCTAGGGCCCACTGTTAGTGGCTGTGAGGGTGTAACTAATGGTGATTAGTCCCTAACTAAGTGCCATGTCGGCGGTCACCGGAGTTCGGCCGGCGCCGACCACAACTGCGGCGGAAGCTCGCCGGACTAGCGTTAGGGACGGCCGTTCGTCGCGCTGCTGGCACCAGGGAGGAGCCCTTGCTCGCGCGCATCCACTGGGCCAGTCAGGGGGTCACGGGGCGGCCGGAATCTCGCCGGCGACGAGATTTGGCGGCGACAGAGCCACGGGCTCGAGGCAACGACGACTGCTGTGCATTAAACGGGGCGTGCAACAAGGTTTTGGGTTGCTGGGAATGTGCTGAGCACAGTGGCATGCTCGGCTACGAGGCGCAGGGCCTGTGGCCACGGCGGCGACATGGCCGGCGGCGGGATGCTTGCGGACGCGGCGGCTAGCAGGGCTACGGCACGGCAGAGGCCACAAGGGAGGAGGGGAACATCGAAGGAGCTCACAGCGGTGTCCTGGGGGTGCTCTACGGCTCGAGGGAGGCGTCGAACGAGGCAGGCAATCGCCGGCGATCTCGGGCGACCGAGGTTGAAGACGGTGATGGCGACGGCGTTGCAAGGCCTCCGGCGTCGCGTAGCTCGGTGGAGAGGACGGTGGAGACGTGGCGGAGCGTCTGGGCGCGTTGGCGAGGCGTGTGGTGGCCGGTGGCCGCGGTGGTTCAGGGCGGCGGCGACGAGCTCCGCTCGGTGGCTGCGTGCGAGAGAACAGAGGGGAGGGAGAGAGAGCAGCGAGTGAGGGGGAGGGAAGAGAAGTCCTCGGGCGTCTGCGTGGCGTCGTCAGGGAGGGCCAGAGCTAGTAGGCAGGGTGGAGGTGGCGCTGCGCGCGTCGGGCACACGCCCTCCTGCCTACTGGCAGGAGGTTGAAGACGGTGCGGTGGCTGGTGGGCTGGGCCGGTCACTTGGGCCGCCAGGTGGGCTGCACAGGTAAGTCCTTCTCTCTCTCTAATTATTTCTGTTTTCTAATCTTTTGCCTTTGTTTTGATTTAGTTAACCACTAAATCATTTTGATAAATTCTGATAAAATAATGGATGCACAAAGAACTATTCCAGAGACCCTCCACTATTTTCAGAATTTATTTGGAGCTATTTAAAAATATATAGCATTTAAATGGCCCCAATTCAAATAGTTATTGATTTAATTCAAAGCCCAAAAATTCCCCAAAAATGTTCAATATTTTTGGTTTGGACCAAAACCCTTGCCAAAATTATCAAACATTACTGAAGGCATTTATGGGTTTATTTGAAAAGGATTTTAGGTTAAACCTAATTGCCTTGATTTGGTGCTAGGGTTTAATCATCCCCATTTCAAGTTTCCTTTGAAAATAAACATGATGACATGGAGATCAAGCAAGACAACAGGGGAAGCTAGGGCTATGACAACTCACCCCCACTAAAACAAGAATCTCGTCCCGAGATTCAAGCATAGGGTAAGAAATCAAAGGGGACACACGCTAGCACAATCTTCCCGATTCAGCTGTCCTCCTCGAAGTTGCTGATTTATTGCACCATATTGATCTTGTCATCCTTGCTTTGAAATCTTCATCCAACCAGATGATAACGGAGTCATACTCTGTAGAAATCAATCTTCCCGAAGATCGAGGAACTCAAAATCAACTTATGGTGTGAGACATTGAAGCATCTCTTGAGCTGAGACACGGAACACACATCCACGGGGATGGAGTGAAACAAATGATGAAGGTTCACTTGGTAGGCAATAATTCCACACATAAAAGATGGTGACGGAGGTCACCAGACGGGACACCTTAGAGGAGGTGACTCGTAGAACTATCCTTAAAGTGGCAAAAAGAATTACTTTTGATATAGAGATCATTGAAATTCCCTATACCAGCATGGGGCAGACCATAATCGATCATTTGACGGAGTCCGAAGGAATGACATTCTCGGGCCAGAATTGATGATGTGAACTACCTGGTTGAAGACAACACAAAGGATGATTTTGCTTATAATCGGAAATGGATGGGACCCATGGCAAGTGGCACATTGGCGGTGCAAGTTGGGAACAAAATGCAAATGCTGGGAATGATTCTGGTAACTGGGATAAATCCCAACAGTAGAGAGTAAATCTACTCTTTGAGAGGTTATAGCATAACCAAGAGCACTGGAAGCAATCCCGGTTAGTACCGGTGATAACACCTAGTGCTTGTGCGTGCTCTCAAGAACTTGAGCATTCCCATATTCATCAAGGTTTTACCAATATCCGTGTCAAGGATCCCGGCAACACAACATACGACCATGATGAATAGCGATGGACGATGCAGATGCAAAGGAGGATAACATTTTCTCAGATTTCACCTTAGTGAGGCCAAGGGCAAGATCTGGATGATCGACCGAGAGACATTTAGCACTCCGCTTCTAATGTTCTCCTTGATGTGTTAGGTACCATGGTCAATGCTTAAAGGCATCAACATGGCCATCAAGTTAAGGTCGGACTTCGGAAGCACAAAAGTCCATAAGGAACAACTAGGGAGTAAGTCCTACGAAGTCCTTATGGGGAGGTGGCCAACTTCTTCAAACAAGATACTACAACAATAGGTCTTCCGGTTGGGTGTGTTGGCCACGACACCCACTTTACCGGTTATCGAGAGACCAATATTATAGTTCTTGGGAAATGCACCAACCATCATATCTGCCTGAGATTCAGTTCTGATTGGTGTCAGGAAATTCTAGACTCATCAAGTCTAGGAAGAAAATGAAAGTTTGCAACCCAAATCAACGAGACGACGTTGCGAGATTCTCGGAAAGTGGACTACGGTAGTAAGCTCCAAAACATGAGTTGGTTCTGCTACAAACCCGTGAACACGTTGTCCAAGACAAACATGACCACATGGTAGGCTTACAAGGAAACACTACCGATTTCAGGTTGGGAACCATTATTAATGACATCGAAGTCTCCACGCGTGGACGTCCAAGGAATTCACCTTAGAACAGACTCCTTTATTTTAAACAAATCAATCAGTGGCTTGATGTGCTAAGGAATACATATGGAATGAAGGTTGCAGGTCTCCAAACCACAGAATACTTCGCACGTATGCATGACTGACTTGGGATGATTCCACAGGAACAATATTGACTTTCTCGAATTCACAGCGGCAACTTGCATCATATGCACGTGAATTAGAGGAAGACACTTCTTTCTTCCGTACATTTGCTTCACGAACAGCCATGATGATAACACTTATAAAAGTTTCCATTACTAACTGGATGTGCAACATAGATCATGGAGAAGATAACAATGTTGCTGGTGGGCTCAACAACAATTCATCCAGGTTTCCATATAGATGGAATTCCATGACAATGTGAACAAAATGATAGCATTGGTCAGACCCAAAAGATATAATGGTGTATGCTCAAGGAAACAACCATGAGTAAGACAACACTACGAATATCGTTGATTCTGATTTTACTTGATGATAACCCATACTCAAATCAAAGTTTGGACAAGACAATAGATCCACAAATGATCACGAGGATCAATCGGAGAAGATATCATCTATCTTCAATACACACACAAGATATCCCTTTGGAGTGAGCTATGTGGGTTAAGCTTTTATCTTCCAACTCTCCAAGTTGTTGTTTAGCTTAACCAACTAGTTCGGGGTATCCAACACAGATTCTTGGAGAAGGGGTGGTTTATAAGTAAACCAACTTCATCACGAACTCAACATAGCGGTCAGGTGACAACCTGGTAATACTTCCGAGAAGATATTCAGAAAATCACGAACCACCGATATGTTACTCAGCTCGGGAACAATCTTGCTTTTCAAGGCAAGACGATATGATCAAATGAGCAAGGACTTGACAAAATCCTAACTCATCAATCAAGGAGTGCACCAGGAAAGTGGACTAGGTGGCACGATCAATCTTAGGATGGTGATTCGGTAACCATCATGCTAAGAATGAGATTATCGTCCATTTAACTACCAAGCAACAGAGTTGCTAGGAGTATTGATTTCACACATCACAATTCACTTGTCAGCATTCCGGTTACAATAACACGGAGACCGAGAAATGAATAATGAGGGCGAGAGGTATTACTACATCAAGAATTCATAAGAGATAGTGCAATTCTCATGACATTCTTGACATAAAGATGGTAATACTCCAGGATAGAACAGTTTAGAATCCACATTAGCATTCTTCATCTGTGAAGTACAACTTCGTTGACCAAATCCTGGATATGGATAAGGTACTGGAGTTTGTTTCTCCTAGTCATTCCGGAATAGAATGGCTTGACGGACCACAAGAGTAAAAGGCATCGATGAACACAAGTGCACGACTACTCCTGACTATCAACTGATAAACGAGGGTCATAATACAACGAAAAAGGAGACAACTCAAGGAACATATAACTTCCGAGTTGTGGATGCATAGGTTAGTATGTCGAACGAGTTCCACATATTTCTTCCGGATAACCCATGCAGAAAGGTAGGATTGCAGAGTCATAGTATGAATGGAGTACCACTCAGGAGCACTCTGGTTGTGATCTTTTGGTTCGGGAGAACTTCTGCCAAGGATGGTTCATGGTATTGGAAGAACGATAACCACGAACCTCGAGGACTATCACAAGGTTACTAATAACCTAAAGGGACGAGCAAATACTACCAACATGAAGTAGGTAGAAAGAATCTTGGGTTCAAGAACCCAGAAGTATAATGCCTACTAACTAAATGGCATCACGGGATGCTTTTGAGAATTACGGCCAGTATCATCACACTGAGGATACAAAGTATTGCTGCATTACTGGGTGATCTTCTAAGACACCTAGGGTCATAGTAATAAGTCCAACATATATGTCGAGGTAACAGAGTGCCTCAACACACCGACTAGTGTGATTAATCTGGCCTAAAAGGACATTAAGAACAAATAGGAATGGTTTGCAAATGCATCAGACTATTTAGAAACCTGGGATGACTCGGACAGCATAACGACTGTAATTGCTCGAAAATACTTTGAGATCCAAGCAAAAGAGTATCATATCCACTTAACATCATAATGTCAAGGTTCTGAGACCAACAGATGAGCAACAGATGTAGTAGAATAAACTGAATTGAGAGTTGAATCCACAATTAACGTGATCCTAATAAATAGAACGAGAATCCTAGTTCTTAATCCCCGTAGAAAGAAGAAGGTGACTCAGATCAGAAGGTCATAGGGTAAAGGAGTAAAAAGAGCCTTACGTTCCCTTCCATAATCAATTCCCTTAATATAACTAAAGAGTTTCTAGACACGACTTCGACCAGTTTGGCTTGCTAATCCTACAGGCAGTCAGGCTCTGATACCAAAGCTGTCGGGACCCCGATCCTAAGCCACACAGGTCTAGCCTGTAACACATCATATCACTTTGCGGCCTCATGCACGGTATCCCCACGGGTGCCACCTTACCTGGCCCGGGACCGTTTGCGCATTTTGGCACACGTATATGATAGTGTTGCTAGCATCCATATGACAGAGAACCCGGCCCGACATGACCAGTTATAAACCAAAAGTGGCACTAAATTACAAAGACAGGCATACATGACCCAGCAACGAACGTGTCGGTCAGCAACGTATGAACCCAAGTCGTAGCAAGCTACAAGGACTTAAAGGAACAACGCGTGACATTTCCCCTAAGGGACAGACACAGGAACGAAGAAGGACACATGCCGGTCAGCCTAAGTGTTCCGGAGCAGTAGCAAGCTACCAAGGCTCAATGGAATCACTAGGAGACATTTCCCTGTAAGATAGGCTACCAAAGGTAAACAACTAGGTGTCGGATCCCACACATAACAATACACATTACACGTACGCATAACATGCAAGTATGTGTTGTACAACATGGCATCACAACATAACTCAACAACTCATATAGATAAAGGCCCAGAAGAGCCATCATAGCATTTATTACAATCAGAGGTCACATGACCCAACATACAGAGCATACAGGCAACGAAAGCATAACATGTCTGAGTACAGACAACTATAAATGAAAAAGGCTGAGAAGCCTGACTATCTACAAGACCCTCTTAAGGGCACAAGATCGTAGCTGAGGTAACAAGCTAAACGTCGAAGTCCACGCGGAACAACTAGCGAGACTGAAGTCTCTCTGCAAAACATAAATTAAGCAAACGTGAGTACAAAGGTACTCAGCAAGACTTACATTAGAACTAACTACATATGCAACAGTATCAACAAGGGGGTAGTGGAGTTTGACTGCAGCAAGCCAGCTTTGACTCGTGGCTATCCTGAACTACGACTGCAAGTAACTCTTTTGAGGTGGCGCACACGAGTCCACATATTCACCAATCAATACACCACTATGGATCCGCTCCCGCCTCCCTACGAGAAGGCCATCCATAGCACTCACACTTGTCTTGCGCATTTTAGAGTATCCACTTTCGATTGTCTATGTACCACGTAAGCATCCAAGAAGTCCATATCCGCGGACCCGGCTATTCGAATAGATCATGTTAACCCTGCAGGGGTGTACTTCTTCACACACGCTCTCGCCACTTACCGCCATGTACACGTCATGTATCTCGGCAACCTTCAAGCGGAGGCCTGGCGAGGGTGTCGGCCACGACCTGACTAACCACACAAGACTCTAGTCCAGGTTTATCGCCTATTCGGGTTCCATCCGTGGGGAGATCCGGCCGGGGTGTCGCTCACGGCCCCAAATGATGTGTGCAGGGTTCCCAAGCCCACCAACCGGGTGCCACTTGGTACACCGGGCCACTGCACCTAGTCTGTCCCAAGCCCACCTGTACCGGGTGCCACTTGGTAGACTACTAGCACTACCTACAAACACCAGAAACTAGTTGCAACTCCTGGACAGAGATCTAGTTGATTAATAAGTCGAGAGGGGTCGAGTTACCGGAACCTAATGTGTGGTAGTAACTATGTCATTGGACAACCTACACAGAACTCAGTTCTTAAGGACGGCTCCAGTGAGACAACCCACCATGTACTCCTACATGGCCCCTCACCGCTACCTTTACCAAAACGTGTTCACACACTTAGCTCACACACAGTAGGACATGTTCACCACATTCCAATTCATCCCCGATGAATCAGACCTGACTCAACTCTAAGCAATAGCAGGCATAACCAGAAAGCATGAATGAGTAGGCACAACATGGCTCAAACAACTCCTACTCATGCTAGTGGGTTTCAACTATTTACTGTGGCAATGACAGGTCATGTAGAGGAAAGGGGTTCAACTACCGCAGCAAAAGCAGTTCAATCGTTGTTGTCCTAATGCAGTAAAAGAGAGCAGGAGCGAGAGAGTGGGATTGTATCGGGATGCTCAATGGGGGTTTGCTTGCCTGGCACTTCTGAAGATATCAATGAGTCTTCATCGGTGTCATCGATCACATCGTCGGAACGTCGTCTACTGAGAGGGGACAAAACCGACAAACAGAGAAAGATCACAATCAATGCAATGCACAATATGATGCATGAATGTGACATGGCAATATGATGTGGTTTGGCCTAATGCAACTAGCAACCAAGTTAAATGAAATTGGTTTGAACCAAAGGTTCAAATTCAAACTCCATATGTGATTATTCAAATGCCATTTATTCAAATTGTCCTAAACAGCAACCATAAGTTGTTCTAACATGCATGAAAATGCCATAAACAGATTCCTTGGATTTTTCTGATCAATTTTCATATATAAATTATTTTCATCTGAGCTACGGTTGATTTTATATGATTTTTAGAAGTTTTGGTTATTTTCTGAGATAAATAAATCATTTATGATTTATTTAAATTACAGAAAATAGTTACTGCGTCAGCATTGCGTCAGGATGAGGTCAGCAGGTCAACTGACCGGCCAGGGTCAAACTTGATGTGTGGGGTCCACACGTCAGTGACACATGGACTAATTCCGGTCAAAACCAGCGTTGACTATGGTTTGACCAGGGCTAGGGCCCACTGTCAGTGGCTGTGAGGGTGTAACTAATGGTGATTAGTCCCTAACTAAGTGCCACGTCGACGGTCACCGGAGTTCGGCCGGCGGCGACCACAACTGCGGCGGAAGCTCGCCGAACTAGCGTTAGGGACGGCCGTTCGTCGCGCTGCTGGCACCAGGGAGGAGCCCTTGCTCGCGCGCATCCACTGGGCCAGTCAGGGGGTCACGGGGCGGCCGGAATCTCGCCGGCGGCGAGATTTGGCGGTGACAGAGCCACAGGCTCGAGGCAACGACGACTGCTGTGCATTAAACGGGGCGTGCAACAAGGTTTTGGGTTGCTGGGAATGTGCTGAGCACAGTGGCATGCTCGGCTACGAGGCGGAGGGCCTGTGGCCACGGCGGCGACATGGCCGGCGGCGGGATGCTTGCGGACGCGGCGGCTAGCAGGGCTACGGCACGGCAGAGGCCACAAGGGAGGAGGAGAACATCGAAGGAGCTCATAGCGGTGTCATGGGGGTGCTCTGCGGCTCGAGGGAGGCGTCGAAGGAGGCAGGCAATCACCGGCGATCTCGGGCGGCCGAGGTTGAAGACGGTGATGGCGACGGCGTTGCAAGGCCTCCGGCGTCGTGTAGCTCGGTGGAGAGGACGGTGGAGACATGGCGGAGCGTCTGGGCGCGCTGGCGAGGCGTGTGGTGGCCGGTGGCCGCGGTGGTTCAGGGCGGCGGCGACGAGCTCCGCTCGGTGGCTGCGTGCGAGAGAACAGAGGGGAGGGAGAGAGAGCAGCGAGTGAGGGGGAGGGAAGAGAAGTCCTCGGGCGTCTGCGTGGCGTCGTCAGGGAGGGCCAAAGCTAGTAGGCAGGGTGGAGGTGGTTCTGCGCGCGTCGGGCACACGCCCTCCTGCCTACTGGCAGGAGGTTGAAGACGGTGCGACGGCTGGTGGGCTGGGCCGGCCACTTGGGCCGCCAGGTGGGCTGCACAGGTAAGTCCTTCTCTCTCTCTAATTATTTCTATTTTCTATTCTTTTGCCTTTGTTTTGATTTAGTTTAGCCACTAAATCATTTTGATAAATTCTGATAAAATAATGGATGCACAAAGAACTATTCCAGAGACCCTCCACTATTTTCAGAATTTATTTGGAGCTATTTAAAAATATATAGCATTTAAATGGCCCCAATTCAAATAGTTATTGATTTAATTCAAAGCCCAAAAATTCCCCAAAAATGTTCAATATTTTTGGTTTGGACCAAAACCCTTGCCAAAATTATCAAACATTACTGAAGGCATTTCTGGGTTTATTTGAAAAGGATTTTAGGTTAAACCTAATTGCCTTGATTTGGTGCTAGGGTTTAATCATCCCCATTTCAAGTTTCCTTTGAAAATAAACATGATGACATGGAGAGCAAGCAAGACAACAGGGGAAGCTAGGGCTGTGACATCTTCTCCCATACTTGTGCCACCGGATTTCACTAAGGACTTTGTTATCTACTGTGATGCCTCACGACAGGGAATAGGTTGCATTCTTATGCAGGATCGTCGTGTGATTGCCTATGTATCTCGACAGTTGCATCCACATGAGGAGAATTATCCTGCACATGATCTAGAGCTTGCAGCCGTAGTCTATGCACTTAAGACCTGGCGGCATTACCTCCTTGGTAATCGTTGCGAGATCTACACCGATCACCAGAGTCTCAAGTATATCTTTACCCAACTAGATTTGAACCTTAGGCAAAGACGTTGGTTGGAGTTGATCTCAGATTACGACTTAGGGATTACCTACACCCCAGGCAAGGGAAATGTCATGGCTGATGCGCTAAGTCGAAAATCCTATTGCAACAATCTCATGTTACAGCAAGGCCAACCACTTCTCCATGAGGAATTATGTATGCTTAACCTTCACATCGCTCCTCACGGATTCCTTTCAACTTTGGTTGCGAAACCTACTCTTATGGATCATATCATAGAAGCCCAGAAGCATGATACCAGAATTACCCGGATCAAGAGAAACATTGCCAAGGGTATTGCTGGTAGTTTCTCCATAGATGACCGAGGTGTTGTTCTCTTCCAAAACTGGCTGGTGGTTCCCAAGAAGCAACATCTTAGGCAATTGATTCTTAAAGAGGCTCATGAATCTCCTCTCACAATTCATCCCGGTAGTACTAAGATGTACCAGGACCTACGCCAGAGGTTCTGGTGGACTAGGATGAAGAGAGAAATTGCTGAGTTCATTGCTAAATGTGACGTTTGTCGTCGCGTTAAGGCAGAACATGAAAGACCTGCTGACACCCTTCAGCCTTTAGCTATTCCTGAGTGGAAATGGGATAAAGTTGGTATGGACTTCATCACCGGTTTTCCCAGGACCAAGAGAGGGAATAATGCTATATTCATAGTCATTGATCGTCTCTCCAAAGTGGCTCACTTCCTACCTGTTCGAGAGAGTATCACTGCTAGTCAGCTTGCTGACTTGTATATTTCTCGAATAGTGTCACTTCATGGTGTCCCACTAGAGATCAATTCAGACCGTGGTAGTCTTTTCACTTCTCATTTCTGGGAGAGTTTCTAGACTACCATGGGCACCCATCTCTCCTTCAGCACCGCTTTCCACCCTTAGTCAAGTGGTCAGGTGGAACGGGTTAACCAAATTCTCGAAGACATGCGTAGAACTTGCGTTATCTCATTCGGTATGGATTGGGAGAAATGTCTTCCTTTCACCGAGTTTGCTTATAACAATAGCTATCAATCCAGCCTCAAGGAAGCTCCTTTTGAGATACTCTATGGACGAAGATGTCGAACACCTTTGAACTAGTCAGAAACCGGTGAAAGACAATTCTTTGGACCGGATATGATCCAGGAAGCAGAGGAGCAAGTTCGCATCATTCGTGAGAATTTGAAAACAGCCCAGTCTCGTCAGAAGAGCCAGTATGATCGTCATCATAAGGAAGTGGCTTATGAGGTTGGCGACAAAGCTTATCTTCGGGTTACTCCTTTGAAGGGTACCCATCGTTTCGGTATCAAGGGCAAGTTGGCTCCTCGTTACATTGGTCCTTTTCGCATTCTCGCTAAACAAGGAGAGGTTGCCTACCAATTGGAACTATCCCCACATCTTTCTCGAGTTCATGATGTCTTCCACGTCTCTCAACTCAGGCGTTGCTTCTCGGATCCCATCCGCGGAGTGGACCACGAAACGCTTGATCTCCAAGATAACCTCACATATCGAGAGTATCCCGTTTGCATTCTAGATCAAGCAGAGCGTGTCACTCGACGTCATAACATCAAGTTTCTCAAGGTTCAGTGGTCTCATCATTCCGAGAGAGAAGCTACTTGGGAGCGAGAAGATCGTCTCCGACTAGAGTACCCCACCTTCTTTCCGCCTACTCCTGAATCTCAGGACGAGATTCTTTCGAGTGGAGGCGAGTTGTCACAACCCTAGTTCTGGTATGCACTAGGTTAGTCTTGTTGTTTGCATCATGTTTAAATTTCAAATGAAAATGAATTGAGGACTTGTGAAACCCTTAGAAACCCTTTTTGAAAATGACCCAAATAAAAATTGCTCCAAAAACGTCCAAGAAAATGTTCATGTGGCCCTCTAAAAATATTGGTTAGAGATAAAAATCAAACCAATATTATTAGGAGCTCATAAGTATTTATTTTGGGCATTTGGAATTAATGCAATAGTTATTTGCTTGGATATATATATATTTATTGTACATGTTATATATGTCCAAAATTCTGATTCTATATTTTGAGGGGCTTGGATTAATTCCTAGGTCCCTGCAAAATAAAAATGTCAGAAGAAAATAATTGATTTAGTTTAGAAACTAAATTAAAACATAATTGCAGAAATAGAAAATAGAACAAATAAAAAAAAGGACAGGTAGCAACTTACCTGTGCTGGCCCAGCACAGTGCGGCCTGGCCGGCCCAGCTGGCCAGCCCAGCCCACCGAGCCTCCCCTGTCTGTAATGCCCAGGATGGAGTTATACCTCCTACGTGTCGAGGCACGACTTAAAGGCATAAATCCATCCTAGAATGATCTCAAGTTTGGTAATCTTTGCACAACTCATGTAAAAGAGGGGATAGTAAACAGAAAATAGTTGGCTTACACTCGCCACGTCACAGAATTACAGTACAAGTCTCAAACATCATACATTAAGAACATCACAACCCTCTAAG
This sequence comes from Secale cereale, assembly GCA_902687465.1. NCBI lineage: Eukaryota > Viridiplantae > Streptophyta > Magnoliopsida > Poales > Poaceae > Secale > Secale cereale. The sequence continues at coordinate 178,637,407 of LR738712.1, read as the reverse complement.
GGCAAAAGTCAAATGTCAAAGTACCAAACTTAGATAAATAAACCACAGGCGGATCGAATCCTAGTAAGAGTCTCCACTACTGATCATCAGGGTATCGCACATAGTACCGACTACGCTCCTCGTCGTACTACCAATCCAGCTCGGTGCCATCACCTGGATAGCTCACAGCTGGACCTGCATCTGGTGTGTGAAGTAACTGTGAGCCATAGAGGACTCAGCAATCCCGTCTCCGGGTAACAAGACTATCCAAGCCTTTGGGTGAGGATAAGGATGAAGAAAGAATAAGTCTGCAGCAGCAACTAGCAACTAGCTTACGTGAGTGAGAGCGAGAAGAGAAAGCCTCGGTGAGAAGTGATCACGAAGTGATCCTAGCTACAAGCTCAACAATCATAACCCCTCCGTGTTCAACTCCTGAATCCCTATTCGGAAATTGACGGTCACGGAACACACGCTGGTAGTGTATTAGTATCATTGTGTCAAGTTATCTACAACCGGAATTAACAAGCTCCCATCTGCCACATAACCGCGGGCACAGATTTCGAAAGTTCAAACCCTGCAGGGGTGTTCCAACTTGACCCATTACAAGCCCACGATCCGCGGAGTCGCAACTCCAAAGTGGGAAGACCCGAGTATTCTCGGAATCCCGTGCTCAAGATATACCGAGCTAAGGTAAGGCTAATCCAGCAAATCCTCCCGGCGTGTCGACACCCTGATAGTAGCCGCGCGTATCTAGGTCTCAGGACACGTCCGGATGAGCAGTACGTACAGATACCGAAGATCCCAGCGAACCGGGTGGTATCCGCAAGTGGCTCTAGTTTGGACCAACACTCAAGTCGAGCACTGGCCCAGGGGGGTTGAATTAATTAAGCCTCGGGTTAATTACTCCCTCGGAAAGTTTTAGTTGTTTAGGCAAATAGTACCAAGGTTGGGACTTGCTGGAAAAGACTTAGCACTTAGCGGTTTATCGAGGGGGTCCCATACACCCCAACCGTGTTAGGAACGCATAATCAAGGAACATAACACCGATTTATACGGTTCCTAACGGCATGAGTGGAACAAATCACCAAGCAAAAGGCTTAGCCTTCCACCCTTGCCAATATATAGATGATATCATTTTAAAGCATTTATATAGTGTGATATAACCCAACCAAACTTCATCATGAAGCAAGCATCTTCGATCTTCACCTGCAACTAGCAACGCTATAAGAAGGGCTGAGCGAAGCGTACTTAGCCAAGCAACGGTTTGCATAGGTAGGTTGGTTAAACATGGCAATTGGTTACAAGTAGGAGGCTGACAAGAAGATCATGGGCATCGAGGCAAAACTATAGATCGAGACTACTAGCAATAGGCAAAGATAGTAATGTTATCGGGGTTCGGTCATCTTGCCTGAAGAGAAGTCGTTCGGATCGTAAGAAGGGTCCTCATGCTCAACCTCGTCGGAAACCTCGTGCTCAACCTCGTACTCGGTCTCAGCTCCCGGCTCTAAACAAAACAATCACACCAAGCACCAATCAACAAGATGCAATGCGCACTCGAAAAAGATGAATGCATGATGGATGCACTAAGGATGCACACGGAGCACGTAAAACATCACTCAAGCAAAACACCTCAAAACAAGATAACAAACTTATATTATTAATCTACACAGAAAATCAATCAAGTTTGATATAAGATTCGCTGAAATCGGAGTTACGGGCTAAAAGTTATGCCCGAAACAAGATTTGAGCGAAAGCTGAAAATTAGAGCAACATAGCAACTTCGGAGCTCAAAATAATTAAGCTACAGCACCCAAAAGGCATGGCAAAGGACATGAACACCAACTAGACATATAGTACAGCAACTAAGTCCAAAGGTGCACCCCAACGGAGCCACGGATCAATAGCAATGATCTTGGACATATTGAACTTGACAATAAAATTCTGGCAGCAGAATTTTATTGAAACTTTGGAGCAAAAGATAAACATGCTACAGCCACTTAAATGGACATGTGAGGACATTAATGGAAAGACAACAATATATACTACAAGGAACAATCAAGATCCACTCCAAAACTAACATGCTTTGTCCTAGAACATCACACGAACATGGCATCGGAACGTTACAGATTTCAGACTTAGTGAAAATCCACTAAGTCCTAAAACAGCAATATCATCATGGCATATAAAAGAGCATGTTTAAGTCACCTCGAAACTAATCATGGCAAAGGGTAAGCACCTCATCAAAGTACACATGAAGGTGATCCCGAAACACACAAGCATGCTTCATGTAGGTAAGCACAACGATATCAATGAGCTCAACAAGATGGCATTTCATAACAAGTGAAATAACATCACAGCCACATGGCACTTTGCAACGATGATAACAAGGCAATAATAAATCTATCATGCAACCTATCACATACAACATGTAGAGCATGGCAAGACGAACACGTGGACATGTCATTTGCATCATTCGGACAAACGAGCTAAAAGATATCACATGGCAAAGGTGGCATAAAAACATCACATAGCAGCAGTTTATATCATGATGCACTCTTGCAACAGCAAAACAAGCACCTAGATGATCTCTAACATGCATGACAACAACAGAAGAAACGTAGAGCACGATCCCACGAACGTCTGGACATGCTACACGCGCGAAACAGAGCAACAGGCAAAAAGTTAGAGCAGGTCAAACATAGCATCAGAGATTAACAAAACAGGGACTTAGGAGTGGGGAGTCAACCTCAGATCTGGATCTGGATCAAAGTCAACTCGGGCTTCGGGCCGGCGGACCTGGCGGATCCGGGCGCGCGGGGCCCGTCGGCGGCCCACGCGGCTGGAGGAAGAGGCCCGGCCTGGCGCGCGGCGCGGTCCGGGCGGGGAGTGGGCCGAGCGGCCAGCCTGGAGGGGGGTGGAGGCCCGCGCTGCGGAGTACGGGCCAGATCGCCTGGCTGCGGAGGCGGCCGACCTGGCGCGCGGCGGCCCAGTTGAGGGGGGGCGCTGGCCCGGTGCGGCTCAGCCCGGTGAAGTGGTCCCGAACGGGGGACGGGCCTGGCGCTGGAAGGCCAGGAGGGAGGCTGGGCTCAGGCGATGATGTGGGGACCTACGGGCCCGAAGCGGGAGGCGGCGACGCGGTCTCCCTGGCGGCCAAGTGGTCCAGTTGGCGACTGGGCTCGAAGCGGAGGTCGACGCGGTCGCCCGGGGCGAGGAAGCCGGCGCGGCCTGGGTCGATCCGATCGACTGGCAGAGGGCGTTGACCCTGCTGGCCAGATCGAAGGGAGAGGCGGCGCGGACGGCGCTCGAGGAAGATTTCAGGCAGATTTTTCTTTCCTTCGGGAGGAAATCTGCCAAGTGGAAGAGGGGGTTGGTGGATCTGAAAAAATGGAGGGGGAGAGGGTGGAGAAGAAGCTAGATGCTAAAATTAGACTAGGGTCTAATATATAGCAGGGTTTAGGGTTAGGGGGGAATTTAGGGGCGCTAGGAGCCCTCCGATCGCGATCCGACGGATCCGATCGCGGGGATAGATTTAAAAGGCCTAGCAGGAGATAAAAGACTGCAGTAGGGGTGTTTCCGGGACACGAAGCGAAGGCACTCTGGACCCACACGGGCAACGGATGGAGAAGCCAACGGAGTCCAAACGAGACGAGATTTGAGAGGCGGGTTGCACACAACAAAACAACAACACAGACAACAACCTCGCGGCACACCGGTAACGTTAAACGCCCGAACAACAAAGTAGGCCTACGGGACGTCACGGACACGTGAGGGAGCTCCAGAACGCGAAACGGACAACGGGAAGAAACACGCGGAACCGGATGCAACCGACAACACAAATGCAATGCGATGCACATGTCTACATGATATGAATGAATGCCACACACTCACACAACAAAACGACGAAAACCCGAAAGACAAAGAACCCGGAATGGAAATAGATGAAGCCGGAGATATATTATATACCCAAAAGGGAAAGTATTACATCCGGGGCATTACAAACTCTCCTCTACTACAAAAAGATCTCGTCCCGAGATCTAGGACTGGAAAAAGGAAGGGTACTCGGAACGAAGATGATCTTCTCGTTCCCAGGTAGCTTCTCGGTCGGTGTGATGTGACCACTTGACTTTTAGAAATTTGATGGACTTGTTGCGGGTCTTGCGTTCGGTTTCTTCGAGAATGGCAACTGGATGCTCTCTGTAGGACAGGTCTTGTTGAAGATCAATCTCCTCAAACGGAATCATGCGCTCAGGTGCCTTGAAGCATTTGCGAAGTTGAGACACATGGAAGACATCATGAACATTTGCGAAGTTGGGAGGGAGCTCAAGCTGATAGGCTAGATCGCCTCTTTTGCCAAGAATCTTGAAAGGCCCGACGTATCTAGGAGCAAGTTTTCCTTTGATACCGAATCTTTGGGTTCCTTTCATCGGAGAAACTCGGAGATAGACATGATCACCGATGTCGAAAACCAAATCACGATGCTTTCCGTCATAGTAGCTCTTCTGACGCGACTAAGCGGCCTTGAGATTCTCACGTATGACTTTGCACATTTCTTCGGCTTCTGAGATCAAGTCATTGCCAAGAAGTTGGCGTTCGCCTGTTTCAGACCAGTTGAGAGGGGTACGGCACTTTCTGCCATAGAGAATTTCAAACAGTGCTTTGCCTGCACTTGCTTGGAAGCTGTTGTTGTAAGAGAACTCGGCAAATGGAAGACAGTCTTCCCATTTCATGCCAAAGGAGATGACACAGGCTCTGAGCATATCTTCTAGAATCTGATTCACACGCTCGACTTGACCACTAGTCTGAGGGTGAAAGGCAGTGCTGAACCTGATCTTCGTGCCCATGGCGGACTGAAAGGAGTCCCAGAACCTTGATGTGAACAAGCTTCCACGGTCTGAGGATATAACTTGAGGAATGCCATGTAGGGACACAATTCTGGAAGTGTACAGCTCTGCAAGTTGAGCTGCATTGATTGATTCTTTGACTGGAAGAAAGTGAGCGACTTTGGTAAGCTTGTCAATCACCACAAAGATAGCATCATTTCCTCGCTTGGATTTAGGAAAGCCAGTGACGAAGTCCATTTCAATGTGGTCGAACTTCCACTCGGGAATAGGAAGAGGTTGGAGAAGACCGGCTGGACGTTGATGTTCTACTTTCACTCTTCTGCAAACATCACATTCGTTCACGAATTGGGCAATCTCCCTTTTCATGCGTGTCCACCAGTTAGACTGCTTGAGGTCTTGATACATCTTTGAACTGCCAGGATGAATGGAAAGGAGAGAATCATGAGCTTCTTCCATTATGAGCTTCCTGAGATCACCTTTGGGAACAACGAGTCTGTCCTCGAAGAACAAGGTATCTCTCTCATCAACACGGAAGCACTTGTATTTTGGAGTGCCCTTTGCAATCCCATGTTTCACTTTCTTCACCATGGTATCACTGAGTTGGGCCTCACGGACTTGATCTTCCAAGGTAGGAGCAATTTGGAGATTTGCAAGAAAACCCTGCGGAACAACTTGGAGGTTGAGTTTCCTGAATGCTTCACAAAGCTCAGGCTGGTACGGCTTGATAAGAAGGCTGTTGCAATATGCCTTTCTGCTCAAAGCATCTGCAATCACATTCGCCTTGCCAGGAGTGTATTCAATGCCGGGGTTGTACTCTTGGATCATTTCAACCCAACGAGTCTGGCGGAGGTTCAGATGCGGCTGTGTGAAGATGTACTTCAAGCTCTTGTGATCAGTGAAGATGTCGACCTTTCTGCCCAACAACAGATGTCTCCACGTAATCAGAGCATGTACCACAGCTGCTAGCTCGAGATCATGTGTGGGATAGTTCTTCTCACTTGGCTTTAGCTGACGAGAAGTGTATGCCACAATTCTCTTATCTTGCATAAGCACACCACCAAGACCTTGAAGAGAAGCATCACAGAATACTTCATAGGGCTTGGTTTCATCCGAAGGAGTCAGAACTGGAGCAGAAACAAGCTTCTCTTTGAGGGTTTTGAATGCCACTTCACATTCGGGAGACCAAAAGTATTTGACATTCTTCTGAAGCAGGTTGGAAAGAGGCTTGGCAATCTTGGAGAAGTTCTCAACAAACCTTCTGCAATAGCTGGCAAGACCCAGAAAACTGCGGAGCTGCTTGACGTTCTGAGGAGCTTCCCAGTTGACAATTGCTTCAACTTTCTCGGGATTAACCACAATGCCGTCAGCTGAAATAATGTGGCCTAGGTACAAAACCTTATCGAGCCAAAACTCGCACTTAGAGAACTTGGCATATAATTTATGCTCTCGGAGTCGATCAAGAACCAGACGTAAGTGCTTTTCGTGATCTTCTTCATTCTTGGAAAACACCAGAATATCATCCAGATACACAAGCACGAACTCGCCCGTATAGGGGTTGAAGATGTAATGCATCATCCTTGAAAAGGTAGGAGGAGCATTGGCGAGACCGAAGGACATGACGGTATACTCGTATGAATCGTAGCTCGTTCTGAAGGCCGTCTTGGGTATGTCTTCCTCGCGAATGCGAATTTGATGATAGCCCATTCGGAGGTCAAGCTTAGAGAACACTTTAGCTCCTTTGAGCTGCTCAAAGAGTTCGTTGATGTTGGGGAGCGGATACTTGTTCTTAATCGTCTTCTTGTTCAATGGCCGGTAGTCAACACAGAGACGCTCCATGCCATCTTTCTTCTTGACAAATAAGACACCACAGCCCCACGGAGACGTACTAGGCCTGATGAGACCCATACTCTCCTGCTTATCAAGCTGCTTCTTCAATTCCTTCAATTCATCCTGAGAGAGCTTGTATGGACGCCGGCACGCAGGCTCAGTGCCCGGCTTGAGTTCAATGACAAACTCCACCTGACGGTGTGGAGGCATGCCTGGAAGTTCTTCAGGAAAGACGTCTTGATATTCGTTCACCACCGGGATTTGATTTATGGCATTAATTTCGCCCTTATCATTAAGAGAGAAAAGCCGGATAGTGTTATCCCTTGAAGCAAAGATAATCACATCTTCATCAGAATGAGTCATCTTGACTTCCTTTTGAGCACAATCAATGTGAGCATCATGCTGAGAAAGCCAATCCATTCCGAGGATGAGGTCGATGTCAGAATTACCAAGAACTACCGGAGAAGCCAAAAATCGATAATCACCCATGCGAATAGAAATATCCGGAACATGCACCCGAGAGGTCATTTAAACCAGGAGAAATAATGCTCAACGGCTTCGGCATCACTTGAGTGACAAATTCATGCTTAGCAACAAAAGGTCTTGAAATGAAGGACAAAGATGCACCCGAATCAAACAATACTTTAGCTGGAAAAGAGTTCACTGGAAGGTTAACCAAAATGACATCAGAAGAGTTCTCCGCCTCGGCTGCACTCATCAGATTGACCCTTGCTGCCTTTGGATCATGCCTGACAATAGCTGAACTCACAGGTGGAGGAGGAGGAAGACACTTCGGATTCGGACAACGGTTGGCATAATGACCCTTCTGGCCACACTTGTTGCACACCACTTCAGAGAGAGGACGGAAATGAGAGCCACTTGACTTGGAGCCTTGCGACTGAAACTGCTTCTTCGACTGGTTGCTCGGGTTGGGTGGGTGGGAGAAACCATGACCACTAGAGTTCTTGTTGTTGGAGTTGTTGTATGGAGCTCGAATCACTGGAGGAGGAGGAAGCCAGAATTTCTGATGCTTCAAGACCATCTGAGACGATGAGGAAGAGTGAACAGCATCTCGAATTCTCTTCTTAGAGGCCTCCATCTTAAGCTGAGCTGCTTCTTGTTTCAAAGCCATGTTATAGAACTTGTCGAATTCATCGGGCTCGAACAAAGTGAGAGCAAGCTGAAGTTCATCTTTGAGACCTCCACGGAACTGGTAGATTTTACTCTTGGCATCAGGAATGTCTTGCTTAGCATAGCGAGCGAGGTTTTGGAACTTGACATTATACTGATAGACTGACATGGAGCCCTGCTTCAAGTTGCGGAATTGCTCACGCATACCCTCGATGACACTTGTAGGAATGTGGTGCGAACGGAAATCCTTGCAGAAATTCTCCCAAGAGATCACTTGACCCGGCCTGGAGTCTTTGTACTGCTGCCACCAGTCAGCTGCTTGATCTTTCAGTTGGAAGGCTGCAAACTTCACATAATCATCTTCCTTCACGTTACTCCACTCAAAATGCTTCTTTATGTCGGTCAACCAATCCTCAGCATCAAGAGGGTCGACACAGTAACTGAAAGCTTTAGGATTGTTAGCCAGGAACTGGTTGAGAGTAGCATGGTGCTGCTGGAAGAAGTTGCCTTGGTTCCCTGGAACACCCTGATTAGCTTGCATAGTTTGCATCTGCTGCATCATCTACATCATCAACTGAGTGTTCTGGGCAGTAGTCTGCATAATTGCTCTCCAAGCCTCAGGCGGAGGAGGAGGGGAAGGAGGATGTTCTGGGACCTCTTCCACCTCTGGGTTAGCGTTGGGAACCCTTTTCGGAGCCATCCTATAAGAGATGACCACGAATCAGCAATTGATTGACAAAAGATATAAGCTGAATCAATGGAATGAATTGCAACAGGTCTTCACAATAATCATTCGAACAATAAGAACGAATGAAATCATCCGAACAAGAGGAACGAATGAATTTCTCAGTTAAGTGATAACATCAATCTTCATGAGAAGCCACATAGGGGACAAAATGAAAATAAGAAAAAGCAACAAGGTACGGATGGAACAAACACAAGAGAGGAGTTTCGTTCTAACATCTTTGTGCTGAAAGCATATGAACGCGTTACGAAAAGGTTTTGCAATCCCCGGATCAGCATAGCCAAGGACCCTTTAAGATGCAACTCCTGATAGTAACATCGGTCATATAACCCCTTCACTCAATGTCGAACCCTGAACTCACTAACCTGCATTCGTTGGAAGAATGCCTACGATCTACTGGATAAAAACCCACCTATAGATTTCCGAAAGATTCTAGTTATGCAATCAGGTGTTGGGGATACACGGGAAGCACCGCGCAATCAACTCTAAACCTACATCCAGGTGTATCCATCCTTCAACACATAACCAATCTTTCTCGGAAACTGTGTACCTCGGACCTTCGAAAAGCATCCACTATAACAAGCTATGGCAATACTCCCGAACTACCTCCCCAGTACTGGGTGATGTCGGGGTTATCTTGCCACTGGCTGTATAGGGGAGATTTTCGATGTCGGCCGTCTTAAGTATTTAGTACTGCCGCGATATTCTTGTTACAATGATACCCCGAAGCTCAACTCCTCGGTAACAGGAGGCATCGGGAACAATATCCTTGTCACAAGAACATCGAAACAATCCCAGAATACTCGCGGGATTCCTAAAAAAAAATTTTGTGCAATTTTTGAAGATAGGAGAGACAAGAGTAGTCGTCAGGAGTCCTCACCAGAGAGAAAGGGGATGAGAAGCAAAGAAATCCTACTCTCCGATATAATATAGGACTCAAAAAGTTTTCAGTGTGTGCCTAGACTCGACCGTCAACGATTCGATCAAACAGTGGGGGCTCCTAGGTCGGAGAAGGCTCTGAATACCAACTTGTAATGCCCAGGATGGAGTTATACCTCCTACGTGTCGAGGCACAACTTAAAGGCATAAATCCATCCTAGAATGATCTCAAGTTTGGTAATCTTTGCACAACTCATGTAAAAGAGGGGATAGTAAACAGAAAATAGTTGGCTTACACTCGCCACGTCACAGAATTACAGTACAAGTCTCAAACATCATACATTAAGAACATCACAACCCTCTAAGGGCAAAAGTCAAATGTCAAAGTACCAAAATTAGATAAATAAACCACAGGCGGATCGAATCCTAGTAAGAGTCTCCACTACTGATCATCCGGGTATCGCACATAGTACCGACTACGCTCCTCGTCGTACTCCCAATCCAGCTCGGTGCCATCACCTGGATAGCTCACAGCTGGACCTGCATCTGGTGTGTGAAGTAACTGTGAGCCACAGAGGACTCAGCAATCCCGTCTCCGGGTAACAAGACTATCCAAGCCTTTGGGTGAGGATAAGGCTGAAGAAAGAATAAGTCTGCAGCAGCAACTAGCAACTAGCTTACGTGAGTGAGAGCGAGAAGAGAAAGCCTCGGCAAGAAGTGATCACGAAGTGATCCTAGCTACAAGCTCAACAATCATAACCCCTCCGTGTTCAACTCCCGAATCCCTATTCGGAAATTGACGGTCACGGAACACACGCTGGTAGTGTATTAGTATCATTGAGTCAAGTTATCTACAACCGGAATTAACAAGCTCCCATCTGCCACATAACCACGGGCACGGCTTTCGAAAGTTCAAACCCTGCAGGGGTGTTCCAACTTGACCCATTACAAGCCCACGATCCGCGGAGTCGCAACTCCAAAGTGGGAAGACCCGAGTATTCTCGGAATCCCGTGCTCAAGATATACCGAGCTAAGGTAAGGCTAATCCAGCAAATCCTCCCGGCGTGTCGACACCCTGATAGTAGCCGCGCGTATCTAGGTCTCAGGACACGTCCGGATGAGCAATACGTACAGATACCGAAGATCCCAGCGAACCGGGTGGTATCCGCAAGTGGCTCTAGTTTGGACCAACACTCAAGTCGAGCACTGGCCCAGGGGGTTGAATTAATTAAGCCTCGGGTTAATTACTCCCTCGGAAAGTTTTAGTTGTTTAGGCAAATAGTACCAAGGTTGGGACTTGCTGGAAAAGACTTAGCACTTAGCGGTTTATCGAGGGGGTCCCATACACCCCAACCGTGTTAGGAACGCATAATCAAGGAACATAACACCGGTTTATACGGTTCCTAACGGCATGAGTGGAACAAATCACCAAGAAAAAGGCTTAGCCTTCCACCCTTGCCAATATATAGATGATTTCATTTTAAAGCATTTATATAGTGTGATATAACCCAACCAAACTTCATCATGAAGCAAGCATCTTCGATCTTCACCTGCAACTAGCAACGCTATAAGAAGGGCTGAGCGAAGCGTACTTAGCCAAGCAACGGTTTGCATAGGTAGGTTGGTTAAACATGGCAATTGGTTACAAGTAGGAGGCTGACAAGAAGATCATGGGCATCGAGGCAAAACTATAGATCGAGACTACTAGCAATAGGCAAAGATAGTAATGTTATCGGGGTTCGGTCATCTTGCCTGAAGAGAAGTCGTTCGGATCGTAAGAAGGGTCCTCGTGCTCAACCTCGTTGGAAACCTCGTGCTCAACCTCGTACTCGGTCTCAGCTCCCGGCTCTAAACAAAACAATCACACCAAGCACCAATCAACAAGATGCAATGCGCACTCGAAAAAGATGAATGCATGATGGATGCACTAAGGATGCACACGGAGCACGTAAAACATCACTCAAGCAAAACACCTCAACACAAGATAACAAGCTGATATTATTAATCTACACAGAAAATCAATCAAGTTTGATATAAGATTCGCTGAAATCGGAGTTACGCGCTAAAAGTTATGCCCGAAACAAGATTTGAGCGAAAGCTGAAAATTACAGCAACATAGCAACTTCGGAGCTCAAATAATTAAGCTACAGCACCCAAAAGGCATGGCAAAGGACATGAACACAAACTAGACATATAGTAAAGCAACTAAGTCCAAAGGTGCACCCCAACGGAGCCACGGATCAATAGCAATGATCTTGGACATATTGAACTTGACAATAAAATTCTGGCAGCAGAATTTTATTGAAACTTTGGAGCAAAAGATAAACATGCTACAGCCACCTAAATGGACATGTGAGGACATGAATGGAAATACAACAATATATACTACAAGGAACAATCAAGATCCACTCCAAAACTAACATGCTTTGTCCTAGAACATCACACGAACATGGCATCGGAACGTTACAGATTTCAGACTTAGTGAAAATCCACTAAGTCCTAAAACAGCAATATCATCATGGCATATAAAAGAGCATGTTTAAGTCACCTCGAAACTAATCATGGCAAAGGGTAAGCACCTCATCAAAGTACACATGAAGGTGATCCCGAAACACACAAGCATGCTTCATGTAGGTAAGCACAACGATAGCAACGAGCTCAACAAGATGGCATTTCATAACAAGTGAAATAACATCACAGCCACATGGCACTTTGCAACGATGATAACAAGGCAATAATAAATCTATCATGCAACCTATCACATACAACATGTAGAGCATGGCAAGACGAACACGTGGACATGTCATTTGCATCATTCGGACAAACGACCTAAAAGATATCACATGGCAAAGGTGGCATAAAAACATCACATAGCAGCAGTTTATATCATGATGCACTCTTGCAACAGCAAAACGAGCACCTAGATGATCTCTAACATGCATGACAACAACAGAAGAAACGTAGGGCACGATCCCACGAACGTCTGGACATGCTACACGCGCGAAACGGAGCAACAGGCAAAAAGTTAGAGCAGGTCAAACATAGCATCAGAGATTAACAAAACAGGGACTTAGGAGTGGGGAGTCAACCTCAGATCTGGATCTGGATCAAAGTCAACTCGGGCTTCGGGCTGGCGGATCTGGCGGATCCGGGCGCGCGGGGCCCGACGGCGGCCCACGCGGCTGGAGGAAGAGGCCCGGCCTGGCGCGCGGCGCGGTCCGGGCGGGGAGTGGGCCGAGCGGCCGGCCTGGAGGGGGGTGGAGGCCCGCGCTGCGGAGTACGGGCCAGATCGCCCGGCTGTGGAGGCGGCCGACCTGGTGCGCGGCGGCCCAGCTGAGGGGGGGGGCGCTGGCCCGGTGCGGCTCAGCCCGGTGAAATGGTCCCGAACGGGGGACGGGCCTGGCGCTGGAAGGCCAGGAGGGAGGCTGGGCTCAGGCGATGATGTGTGGACCTACGGGCCCGAAGCGGGAGGCGGCGACGCGGTCTCCCTGGCGGCCAAGTGGTCCAGTTGGCGACTGGGCTTGAAGCGGAGGTCGACGCGGTCGCCCGGGGCGAGGGAGCCGGCGCGGCCTGGGTCGATCCGATCGACTGGCAGAGGGCGTTGACCCTGCTGGCCAGATCGAAGGGAGAGGCGGCGCGGACGGCGCTCGAGGAAGATTTCAGGCAGATTTTTCTTTCCTTCGGGAGGAAATCTGCCAAGTGGAAGAGGGGGTTGGTGGATCTGAAAAAATGGAGGGGGAGAGGGTGGAGAAGAAGCTAGATGCTAAAATTAGACTAGGGTCTAATATATAGCAGGGTTTAGGGTTAGGGGGGAATTTAGGGGCGCTAGGAGCCCTCCGATCGCGATCCGACGGATCCGATCGCGGGGATAGATTTAAAAGGCCTAGCAGGAGATAAAAGACTGCAGTAGGGGTGTTTCCGGGACACGAAGCGAAGGCACTCTGGACCCACACGAGCAACGGATGGAGAAGACAACGGAGTCCAAACGAGACGAGATTTGAGAGGCGGGTTGCACACAACAAAACAACAACACAGACAACAACCTCGCGGCACACCGGTAACGTTAAACGCCCGAACAACAAAGTAGGCCTACGGGACGTCACGGACACGTGAGGGAGCTCCGGAACGCGAAACGGACAACGGGAAGAAACACGCGGAACCGGATGCAACCGACAACACAAATGCAATGAGATGCACATGTCTACATGATATGAATGAATGCCACACACTCACACAACAAAACGACGAAAACCCGAAAGACAAAGAACCCGGAATGGAAATAGATGAAGCCGGAGATATATTATATACCCAAAAGGGAAAGTATTACATCCGGGGCATTACACTGTCGTCTTCCCCGCGCCAGTAGGCGAGGCGCGTGGCCGACGCGCGCGCACGGCGAGCGCGCCACCTCCTGCCTCCCTGGTTCATCCCCCTCGCCGCCTGGTCGCTTCTGGACGAGCCACGCCCCCCCCGACCCTCTCGCACTCTCTCTGGACCCCTCCCCTCCCCTCTGCTCTCTCTCCCGCTCGGACCCGAGCGCCGTCGTCGCCACGGATCGCAACCACCATAGCCACCGCCTCCCCCTCGCCTCTCCGACAAGCCTCAGAGCTCCGCCCTGCCGCCGTGAACCTCTACGCCGAGCCGCAGGACCCCGGACGCCCCGAGACTGCGCCCCCGAGCTCTTCTTCTTCGCACGGCCACCAGACGCCGTCGACGAATTCGCCGCCTCCGACGCGTCCCCGAGCCCACTAGGCTACTTCACCGCCTCACTGTGAGCTTCTCCTCCTTCCCCCCTGCCCTTGCCGTCGTTTTCGACCTCTAGGTCATATCCCCGCTGATGCCCGACCTCACCACCGCCGGTGATGCCGCCGCCGTGGCCACAGCCACGCAAGCTCAAAACTGAGCACGCCACCACACTCGCCGTTTCACCAGGAGTCCGTAGCACCTTTCCCCTGGCCTCCCCGTGCCCTGTAGCTCCAATTCCGACAAGGCCCGAACTCCGGCGCCGCCGCGAGCTCATTTCCGGCGAGCTCCGGCCACCCTAGCTGCTGCTGCTTATTGGAATGGACGCGGACGAGCTCCAGCTCCTCGCCCGTGGTCTCCGCTGCCCAAATGACCGCCGGAACGGCGATTCCGTGCCCCTCCGCCGCGTCTGTGGACGCCGGCGACGAGCCGCCGGTGGGTTTGACCGCTGACCGGCGTGCTTTGACCCCCACTGCACAGTTGACTCCCCCCCCTCTCTCAGTGACCTGCGGGCCCCGCCCGACTAATTATTCCAGTTAGAGATAATTAACTATTTAGGTTAGTCCTACAGTCACTGACTAGTGGGCCCTGCCCAGTTAGTTAGGGCTAACTAACTCAGTTAGTTAACTGAGCCACTGACGTGTGGACCCCACACGTCAGGTTTGACCTGAGCCAGCGCTGTTGACTTGCTGACGCAAGCATGACGCAGTGCTGACGCAATAAATATTTTCTGGAATTGTTTTTGTTTAAGAAAATCCAGAAAATTGTTTGAAACTTCAAAAAATCACAGAAATTCAACCGTAGCTCAGAATGAAATAATTTATATATGAAAAATATAAGGAATCTGTTTATGGCATTTTCATGCATGTTTAACCAACTTATACTTGCTGTATAGGTGAAAACACATAAATGGCACTTTTAAATGTTAATTTTGGAATTGCATTTGAACCCTTGGTTCAAATGGACTTCTTTCAAATAGAATGCTAGTTGCATTAACTCAAACAATATCATAACTTCATTCCATATTCATGCATCATATTGTTGCATATGCTTGTGTTTGATTGTCGGCACCGTTCTTCTCGATAGGTCCAGCTCCGGAGACCGATCCAGAGTACCTAGGAGCAGTGCTCTGCACGTTGTTTTACCAGGCAAGCAAACCCCCTTTGTTCATTCCGATACAACCCCTCTCTCGCTCCTGCTCCCTGTTATTGCATTAGGACAACAACGACTTCAACTGCTACTTTATGCTGCGGTAGTTGAACCCATTCCTCTGCATGACCTGTCATTCCACAGTAAATAGTTGAAACCCACTAGCATGTGTAGGAGATGATTGAAGCCATGATGTGATCTTACCATGCCTTGCTTGCTATTGCTTAGAGTGTGTCAGGTCTGATTCATCGGGAATGAATTGGAGTGAAATGATATGTTCTGATGCTGAGGGTTAAGTGTATGAACACGATTTGGTAAAGGTAGTGGTGACAGGCCATGTAGGAGTACATGGTGGGTTGTCTCACTAGAACCGTCCCTAAGAACTGAGTTCTGTGTATGTTGTCCAACGACCAGCTACTACCATGCATTGGAATGCTTAAGTGCCCCTCTCGACTTATTAACCGACTTGGTCTCTGTCCAGGTGTTGCAACTAGTTTCTGGTGTTTGTAGGTAGTGTTAGTAGTCTACCAAGTGGTACTCTGCCAGTGGGCTTGGGACAGACTAGGCACCGTGGCACGGTGTACCAAGCGTAGATCCACTCGGCGAGGTGGGCTTGGGAACCATGCGCACATCATTTGGGGCCGTGAGCGACACCCCGGCCGGATCTCCTTACGGATGGAACCCGAATAGGCGATAAACCTGGACTAGAGTCTTGTGTGGTTAGTTAGGTCATGGCCGACACCCTCGACAGGCTTTCGCTTGAAGGTTGCCGAGATACACGAGATGTACATGGCGGTAAGTGGCGAGAGCGTGTGTGAAGAAGTACACCCCTGCAGGGTTAACATGATCTATTCGAATAGCCGGGTCCACGGTTATGGACTTCTTGGATGCTTACGTGGTACATAGACAACTTGAAGTGGATACTCTAAAATGCTCAAGACAAGTGTGAGTGCTATGGATGGCCTTCTCGTAGGGAGACGGGGATGAATCCATAGTGGTGTATTGTGTGGTGCTTAGTGGACTCGTGTGCGCCACCTCAAAAGAGTTACCAGCAGTCGTAGAATAGGATAGCCACTGAGTCAAAGCTGGCTTGCTGCAACTAAACCCCACTTTGCCATCTTGATACAAGTGCATGTATGATAGGATCTGATGTAAGTCTTGCTGAGTACCTTTGTACTCATGTTTGCTTAATTTATGTTTTGCAGATGAGATTGATGTCTCACTAGTAGTTCCGCTTGGACTTCGACAAGTAGCTTGTTACCTCAGCTACGATCTTGGACGAGTGTTGTAGTTAGTCAGGCTCTTCAGCCTTTTTCATTTGTAGATGTCTGTACTCAGACATGTTGTGCTTCCGCTTGTTGCTTGTATGCTCTGAATGCTGGGTCGTGAGACCCATGTTTGTAATATTTGGCTCCTCGGAGCCTAATGAATAAATACTTTGATTATTAGAGTCTTGTTGTGATGCCATGTTGTATTTGCACATATTGAGCATATTGTGTGTATGTTATTGAAATGCTTGGTATGTGTGGGATCCGACACCTAGTTGTTTACCCTTGGTAGCCTATCTTACAGGGAAATGTCTCCTAGTGCTTCCACTGAGCCTTGGTAGCTTGCTACTGCTCCGGATCACTTAGGCTGACCGGCATGTGTCATTCTTCGTTCCTGTGTCTGTCCCTTAGGGGAAATGTCACGCGTTGTTCCTTTAAGTCCTTGTAGCTTGCTACGACTTGGGTTCATACGTTGATGACCGACACGTTCGTTGCTGGGTCATGAATGCCCGTCTCTGTAATTTAGTGCCACTTTTGGTTTATAACTGGTCATGTCGGCCCGGGTTCTCTGTCATATGGATGCTAGCGACACCATCATATACGTGAGCCAAAATGCGCAAACAGTCCCGGGCCAGGTAAGGTGGCACCCGTGGGGATACCGTGCGTGAGGCCGCAAAGTGATATGGTGTGTTACATGCTAGACTGGTGTGACTTAGGATCGGGGTCCCGACAGAGCCGGCCTCGGGGCTCAGTAAACCGGGCCGGGCATCACCTCGTGTATATAAAGGGACGACCCAGCGACGGTTCAAGGACAAAGAACAATCGTTCGAGACACAGGCAGGCGTATTCGCTCCCTGGTCATCGAAACCCTAGTAATACTACACCAAACTAGACGTAGGATTTTACCTTCATCGAAGGGGCCGAACTAGTATAAAACCCTTGCATCCTTGTCCGCTTTAACCCCTTTAAGCTAACCCATAGCGATGGCCTCAGGACTAAGTCCTTTCGTTAGGACATCTGCCGTGACAAAACCACGACAGTTGGCGCCCATCGTTGGGCTATCGCACGATGGTTTCGAGTTCTTGAAGGGCAGCTTGGAAGGAATCAAGGGCTATGCCATGGGCCGGATGACTAAGAGTCATCACGGCAAGATCTACATCGATGATGTAGGCTGGGGCCCCGATGCCGATTCAATCGAATACGGGTACAGGGTCCCCTTCGGCGGCACCCACGTCTTCATCGGCAAGATCAGTGAACCGGGCCCTGAGCCGGACATCTTCCCCAACATCGTCGAGTCAGTTCAGCATGTGAGACCTGCCCGAATTCGGCCCACCGTGAAGCACGTCTTCGTTGGAGTGGTTCATGGAGCGCAAGCTGAAGATGGATCGGACTCCGGTGGCGAGACCGTTGTCTATTCCGGCGACGAATCGTCCTCTGGAGAAACAGAATCTTTATACATGTTGCAGGATGGCCGGTCTGGGGGCTGTTCCGATGGTAATAGTATTCCGGACCCCCTTGATCCGCCAAACCGGGTCGCCATCTTCATGGCCGGATCACAACCTGTGCATCAGTCATCAACTACGGCGGCGTTAACATCGAACACAATAGCGGCTAGGGCTGGAGTCCCTATTCCGTCGCCGGACGAAGTTCTGTCCACCTTAGTCAACACTTTGACAGCACTGTTAACTGCAGAGGTAGCCCAGGTCGATAAGGAACAACATGATACGGAAGTTGCTCAGGTGAAGGGCCAGATAGATCAGGCAAAATAGGACCTAGCTGCTGAGAATACCAGGATGGTTGCAAGACAGGCCGAGCTGGACGCTCAGGCTTACCGGCTCATGTTGGATCAAACTGCTTCACGTGATGTCATGAGGAGAAGGCAACAATCCCGCCTGCCACCGGTTTATGAGGCAAGGAACCTTTTCAATACGCCAGGAGCAGGGACCAGTAACCAGCCGGAGGTAAACCGAGGAGGAGTGCCTGGCACAGGAGCATCAGTCGAGCCACAGGCCGCGGAGCCAACCCGCCAGGTCGTTCCATCACAGCGTGTACCTACCCCTCCCGGTCATTACTCCAACCCATTGGATAACATAGTTGCCGCCGCTTCACGGCTGGCCGCCCTTCCCATTGAAGGAGCATCCCCTATAGCGGTAGAGGCACGGCGTGCCAGGGAGTTTCTGGAGACGGCTCTAACTCAACAGCAAGCTTATTCTCACAGCCGTGAGAGTACTCACTCCACCCCTCGCCCAAGCCGGAGCTATAGCAGGCACCTGGAGGAACCAGCTGTGTCGAGCAGTGCACGGAAACGTAATCCACCGCGGAAGGATAACCCGGCGGGGGGAGATGCAAACGCTCAAGACGTAGTGGATCAGGGCAGGCAGCGCTGGGAGGCCGAGTTAGTAGCACAGTACGAAGCCCGTCAGCCGATGCCGGTTCGTCCATCTACCATAATTGAACCAGGGGTTATGTCTAGCTCCTTGGGAGTGCCCTGTCTCACCCCCGCTTTACGCAACGTACGGCTGCCCAAGGACTTTAAAGGACCGCGCAAGGTGCCCAACTATACTCTGGATCTGTCCCCTGAAGCCTGGGTGGAAAGCTACGAGATGGCAATGGAGATGCTTGATGTGGATGATGCGGCGTGTGCGAAGTACTTCACCATGATGCTGGAGGGCACGGCTCGCGCCTGGTTAAAGGGGCTACCACAAAATTCCATCGGATCATGGGCTGAGCTACGACGTCGGTTTATCAATAACTTCAAAGACACATGTAAGCAGCCCATGTCCATTGTGGACTTGGCGACCTGCGTTCAAGGTGAAAACGAATCAACGAGTCATTGGGTACGCCGGGTGTCAGAGATTTTACACTCCTCGGACCGCATCAATCCAGACACAGCAGTAGTTACATTGGAGGGAAACTGCTAGTTTGAACCTTTGAAGCTGAAGCTGGGACGGCTCAAACGTCATTGTGATGACATGGGGACACTCATGGGGGCCCTGGTGAAGTATGCAGATTCGGATAGTGCCAAGTATCCAGAGTCTGATGATGAGAAGTCAGGGAAAGCAAAGAAGAACGGTAAAGCGCCGCAGCCTGGCCCAGCGAATCAAGGATACAGTGGTAAGCGGAAAGCAGATAATAATTCAGATTTTGTGGCTTACACTAATGCTCAGGAGAATGGCCAGCGCCGCAAGGGTAGACCGCCCCGACGGTGGGAGACCGCCTATTAATCTAGAACGCCAGATGAACATACCTTGCCCGAGGCACAGTACGCGGGAAAAGCCAGCTACGCGCCTCTGGAAGGATTGCTTTATTATGAAGGAAATCATGAACCGGTCCCAATATGATCATGGACCATCCGGTGGTTCAGGCCCTGGTTTTCACGGGCCGGGTTATCAAGGCGGAGGATCCAGTTCAAGGTTCCAAGGGAACCAGAACAATCACAGCAACCAGAACGGGCATAATCAACATAACCAGCAACACGGCCAGGGAGGTTATAACAATCAGGGCAATCAGCATCAACAGCAGCAGACATGCTATCAGAGTAATCCGAAGTAGTTTAGTAGTGGGCAGTATCATGTTTTCACCACAAGCCTATGTAAATGTGATCAGAAAGTTTACAAGAGGCAGTGCATTCCGTTGAACCGGCGGTGCCACGCTATCCGGGTCAGCTGGCTCTAGTTGTGGCACCTCAGGTTGGGGGCTATAAGTTCACCAAGGTACTTATGGATGGAGGAAGCAGCATCAATATTCTGTATTACGAGACTTTTCGTCGCATGGGGTTGACAGACAAAAAGCTTCGGCAGTCCAACACTGTTTTTCACGACGTAGTGCGTGGTAAATCGGCATATCCGGTCGGTAAGATAGATTTGGAGGTCACCTTTGGAGATGAGCAGGACTCGAGGTCCGAAACTTTGACCTTTGAAGTGGTGAAGATCAAGAGCCCATATCATGCCCTGTTCGGGCGGCGGGTTTATGCTAAATTCATGGCGAGGCCTTGTTATGTTTATCTGCAGCTCAAGATGCCGAGTCACAAGGGAACCATTACGGTCCATGGGAGCCGCAAGATTGCTTTGGAGTGCGAGGAAGGTGATGCAGCTTATGCTGAGGCGGTTTGTGCAACTGAGGAGCTGAAATTTTATAAAGATAATGTTGATCCGACAGATATGTCTCCGCTGAAGAAGCCAACCACAGAGCATGATCTGGCCTTGAAGTTCAAATCAGCTGATGAGACCAAGCAGGTTGACTTTGTTCCTGGCGATTCATCCAAACAGTTCAGCATCAGTGCTAACCTAGATCCGAAATAGGAAAGCGCGCTCTTCGAGTTCATCCGTGAGAATCGGGACATTTTTGCATGGAAACCTTCTGACATGCCAGGTGTACCGAGGGAACTCGCTGATCACACTCTCAATATTGATCCCAAGTTTAAACCAGTTAAATAGTTTCTCCGACGCTTCAACGAAGAAAGGCGCAAGGCAATTGGTGAAGAAGTGGCTAGGCTCTTGGCGGCATGCTTTATAATTGAGTTGTTTCATCCAGAGTGGTTGGCTAATCCGGTGCTGGTGCTTAAGAAGAATGACACTTGGTGAATGTGTGTTGACTACACAGACCTGAACAAGGCTTGCCCAGCTGATCCCTTTGCTCTCCCTCGTATTGATCAAATCATTGATGCTATGGCGGGTTGTGAGTGCTTAAGTTTTTTGGATGCATATTCCGGTTATCATCAGATCAAGATGGCAGTTAAAGACCAGGAGAAGACGGCCTTCATAACTCCCTTTGGAGCCTTCTGCTATGTATCTATGCCGTTCGGACTTAAGAGTGCCTAGGCGACTTATCAGCGTTGTGTGCAGAACTGTCTTCATGGACAGATTGGGCGGAACGTTCATGCTTATGTGGACGACATTTTGGTAAAATCCAGGAAGGAGGAGATGTTGATAACAGACTTGAAGGAAACCTTTGATAATCTCCGGGTCTATAAGATGATGCTTAATCCGGCCAAGTGTGTTTTTGGTGTTCCGGCAGGCAAACTCCTGTGGTTCCTGGTGTCAAACAGAGGAATTGAAGCTAATCCGGAGAAGATCAAGGCGATTACATCCTTGGCTAAATTGGCGTGCATCAATGATGTCCAACGCTTGGCGGGCCGCTTTGCGGCGCTCAGCCGGTTTATCAGCCGTTTGGGGAAGAAGGCCATCCCGCTTTACCAGATGATGAAAAGGACATACCACTTTGTCTAGAGTGATGCTGCTGATGTTGCGTTCAAAGATTTGAAGAAGCAATTGGCAGAGCCGCTGGTCCTTGCTGCACTAGTTGATAATGAGCCGCTGTTGCTATACGTGGCTGTTAATGCCCGAGCAGTAAGCGTTGCCATCATGGTAGAGCGCAAGGAGGCAGGAAAAGAATATCCGGTTCAACGGCCGGTTTACTACATCAGCGAGGTGCTCATTGAGTCGAAGCAGAGGTACCCACATTGCAAAAGTTGGTATATGGAGTCTTCATGGCAAACCGGAAGCTGAAGCAGTATTTTCAGGGTCATCCGATCACTGTGGTCAGTTCATACCCTCTGGGCGATATAATCCAGAACAGAGAAGCGACCGGTCGGGTTGCAAAGTGGGCCATTGAACATAGTCCCCACGGGTTGAAGTATGTACCTCGTACTGCAATCAAATCTCAAGCACTGGTGGACTTCATCAACGACTTGACAGAGTTGCAAGCACCAGAGGAAAAGCCGGATCATACATACTGGACTATTCACTTTGATGGATCCAGGCAATTGGAGGGCTCGAGGGCTGGAGTCGTAATAACTTCCCCATGAGGTGATAAGTTCTGTTATGTCCTCCGTTTAATGTTCCCTTGTACTAACAATGCAGCTGAGTATGAAGCTCTCCTCCATGGTCTGCGAATGACTAAGGAGATGAAATTAAGTCGGGTTAAATGTATCGGCAATTCAGACCTGGTGGCGGAATAGGTATCTGGCAAGTGGGATTCCAAGGATCCACTTATGGTAGCGTATCGTCGAGAGGTGTATGCTATTGCTGGACACTTTAAGGGTTATCAGGTGGACCATGTAGACCGGCGAAAGAACGAAGCGGCCGATGCATTAAGCCGGCTGGGTTGTCAACGTAAACCGGTTCCACCCAATGTCTTTCTGGATGTATTGCACAGACCGTCGGTGAAATTACCTTCAGAAGAGGACTTGGCTGTTCCTGGCCTAGAGGCTCAGTTGGTGGCGGCGCTTCATGTTATTCCGGATTGGACGGTCCCTTACCCGACGTACATGAATCGATGTGAGTTACCAGATGATGAAGTCTTGGCTAGACAGATAGTCCGGCGATCTAAATCAATGACTATTGTCAATGGAGAACTACATCATTGCAGCATCTCTGGGGCGTTTCAATGTTGTGTATCGCTAGATGAAGGCCGTGATATTCTTAGAGAGATCCATGAAGGAGATTGTGGTCATCATGCCGATTCAAAATCTCTGGTGGCTAAAGCTTTTCGTCATGGGTTCTACTGGCTAACGGCTCACGCCGATGCAAAGGACTTGGTCAGAAAATGTGATGCTTGCCAGAAGTTCTCACGGCGCGCTCATATACCAGCTCAAGAATTAAGGATGATTCCAATTACTTGGCCATTCGCGACTTGGGGGCTTGACATGGTCGGACCCTTTAAAAGATCTTCAGATAAGAAGACCCACCTTCTGGTGGCGGTGGATAAGTTTACCAAGTGGGTTGAGGCGGAACCAGTCAGCAAGTGTGATGCGGCGACGGCGGTTCAATTCATCACAAAGGTGATTTTCCGGTTTGGCTTTCCACATAGCATTATAACTGATAATGCTACCAATCTATCCAAGGGGGCTATGGAGGAGTTCTGTCAACGAGAGCACATCCGCCTTGATGTATCATTAGTAGCTCACCCTCAATCCAATGGTCAAGCTGAGAGAGCCAATCATAAGATCTTCAGAGGAATTAAAACCCCGCTTATGGTCCCTTTGCAGAGGACGCCAGGTTGTTGGGTGGAGGAATTACCCTCTGTCTTATGGAGCATCAACACCACACCTAACAGGTCTACAGGGTACACGCATTTCTTCATGGTATATGGAGCTGAAGCGGTCCTCCCTAGTGATATCCGTCATGAATCGCCGCGGGTGGCGGCTTACGTCGAAGATGATAACGAGAAGGCACGACAAGACGCATTGGACCAGCTAGATGAGGAACGTGACACGGCAGCAGCTCGATCGGCGATTTATCAGCAAGATCTGCGCCGGTACCACAGTCGCCGGGTTACAACGAGAACGTTTCAAGAAGGAGATCTAGTGCTCTGGCTCATCCAAGACCAGATAGACATCCACACGTTCTCCTTGCCTTAGGAAGGACCCTTTGTGGTCAGCAAGAACCTACACAACGGATCATACTACCTCGTCGACGTTCGAGAACATAAGGACTCACGTACTGCGGAGGAGGAGACCAGACGGCCGTGGAACATCGCTCTTCTTCGACCTTACTACACCTGAGCCATAGGCTCCGCTTTATGTACATAACTTTGCAATGTATATATTATGATCAATATAATAAATCGGCGTCCCCGTTAAAGCAGGGTATCTGCTGCTTTTTCATAAGAGTCTATCACATGGGGGCTTCTGTGTGCAAGGGAGTTCCTATGGCCTCTTAAACCGGCTACTAAATCAAGACCATCATAAGAGCATAGCTCTGGTTGCTTTCGGTAATCCGGCTATAAAAGCCCACATGATGATGAGGGGCAAAAGAGAGTTTGATGCATAGCACAACTCAAACATAAGCACCCGACGAGCATAGCTCAAATGCTACCTGGGGGATCCTCATGCATAGCATCAACGAGTTGACAACCCTTGTAGTAGGCTATCAAGCCATGGCTTGGAAGCCTGGTGTATACACCTAAAACCCCGGATTAGCCTGCCTACATTAAGTAAGTCACTCCGCCCACGTAAACCGGGTATGACCCATCGAATATATACACAAGTCAATCTTTTACAGACCCTGAACTTGGTAACGTTAAATTGACGATTGGTTAAGGATTGAGGTCCATCTTAACAAGCTTTGTGAAATGGTTAATTCAGTAGCCTGGCAGCTCATAAAAAGCCTCGAATTTGGAGCCTGGCAGCTCGTAAAAAGCCTCGACTACACGGTTTTATTTGACAATGTCTCTTTTGATATTTTCTTAAAATTTATTTTCAAGGTCATTGGTGTTTATCCAAGTCCATTGATTCGGCGAGTGGATGACTATAAGTTGCCACTAGAATAAACCAGTGTTTACAGAACCTGGTCTGGTTTGATTATAAATCGCCAGCACTGTCTACAGTTAAACCGGAGTTTATCATAACCCGGTATGGTTCCATCATGAACCAGCAAATGATCAAAGGGAGTCATCAACACTTGCAACTTGGATCATTGTTTTTACTACCGATTATTGATTAAGGCCAATAGCGCAAAACTTAATCAAAGGTATGATATATGTTTCATATTTTATATATAGTTCGGGTTATAAACCTAGACCATGTATTTGGGCATCATGACCCGTCCGGTGATAAACCGCCAGGACACTTTAAACTTTGTCTTATCCAGAAACAGGTGGAATAAACTATTTAAAACATCATAAGCAGTAGGAATTATGAAGCTGCCAGATGGAGTAATGTCATACAAAGGAGAATATGCGTGTAAAGAAAGTGTTTCAGCTACCCTATTACAAGGCGATGGATAGCCCAAAAGAATATCTGTTTTTTGTCTAAAGTACTGAGACATAATATTTAAGCCGGCAACGGTTTAGGAATCTGCGTCAGCTCGGCGTGAAGATTGTGGATCGACTTGCTCGGACTCCTTGGCGTTCTCTTCTAGCGGCTGGAAGTCAGTGGTTGCCCAATTGATCTTGGTCAGCACTTTCAAAACAACCTCATCGTTCACGAATTCAGACGGATCAATATCAGGAGCGTAAGTGTGCTTACAGATGGGCGGGATTAGATCTTCAACCTCGTACACCGGAGGGTCGACCCGCAAGTTCTCAGCAGTATAACCCGGATGATAACGAGACAGATCAGCCTCATCAGAGAGTTTGCTGGCCAAAGGACACATTTCTCTTGTTAGAGCACGCAGATCATTGTCTATGAATGCTGATCCGTCCTCTTTCATGCTGGGGTAACCATTCATTACTTCTGCCGGATCAAGGTCAGGCACCCAAGCTTTCGCTCGGGTTAAGGCCATCAAGGCACCAGCCCTTGCAGATGATTTCTTCAGCTCTACAAGACGGGCACGCAGAATTGATAACTTTTCAAAGTGCCCTTGATTGTTGTGGGAGCCGGTTTATTGTGGGAAGCAGTGCAGACAATCCATTGAGCACCGGAATACAAGTGCTCTATGAGAGTGTATGCGGCCTTCAATTTTCTCCGCATGTTAGTACCAAGATGAGCAATACGTTTTCCTGCATCAAAAAAATTCGAGTTAAACCGGCACGTACAGAAGTATCGTATTCAGGATTATGTTAGCTGTACTTACCAAAGATAGCTGTGGTCATGGCATTTATCTGCTGCTTTAAACCGGACAGCTCTTCTGTCACGGGTTGGAGAGCAGCCTCTGCATCAGTTGCCATTTTTTCCAAAGTGGCTTTTTCGGCATCCCAATCCACCCGCTCCTTCTGGATATCCTTCTTCAATTTTTTCCATATTTGCCAAAGCAAGGGTCAGTTCAATCTTGACTTTGGAAGCAGCGGTCTGTTGAAATTTCAGTGCATCTTCAAGTTCAGCCACCCGAGTGTCTTTCCGGTTTAGGTCAGCCTGTCAAGAGAAGAGCATATTATACATTGATGAAACATATTCAAAGTCCCAAGCACATAACAACTTATACACTTGGCACTTGGGGGCTAATGTGTATTTGCGGTTATCAGGCATTTTTTCAACAAAGTCCCAAGCACATAACAAGTTATGCACTTGGCACTTGGGGGCTAATGCGACATTGTTCAGATATTGATTACAAACTAAAGTCTCGGTTCATCTTGAAGAGCTAAACCGGCCCTTGGGGACTACGCGTGTGGAAAAACCATAAGATAGATATTCTGAAGTCCCGGTTCATCCTAAAGGAATAAACCAGCCCTTGGGGGCTACAATGGAGTAAAGGCAAGCTACAAGACTTATGCAGGAATAAAAGTTCAAGTTAAAGAAGAAAGTTGCCTCATAGCGTTCCTTCATCATATTTATTAAACCGGCTTCATGATCACGGCTGGTGTATAGCCGGTTCAGATAACCGGAATGGAGCTCTTGGGCGCTAAGTTGAGTATAACTGGACAAGTCAGCACTCCTTTTTTCTTTGTCCTTGCCAGACATTTCATACTTTGCAGTATGCTTGGACGAGGCAACATGTTCACTAGGGGCTGTGTAGCCGAACCTAGTGATCTGAACTTCTTCGGTTGAAGTGGCCGTAGGTTTGGCCGGGCTAGCAGGAGTATTGCTGGCCCAGACAGGACTGGCCTGATCAACGTTATGATCCATTGGGGCACTCCCTTGATCAACAAGGACGTCGTGGTCCATGGGAAGAGGATCATCATACAAAGTGTCAATGTTTGCTTCAGTAAGATCATGATCTTTTGCCGGTTCAATAATCTCGTCATCATCTACCGGCTTATTCAGCTTGGCTTTTTCACTAGGCTTGGGCTTACTGCAAAAGTTAAAGGTGACGAAAATCAGAAGAGTCGAGACAGAGATTAAACCGGCCAAATGAAAAAACTTACCCAGGAACAGTCTTAAGGGGAGGAATCTGCGTGGACGTTGATTCGCCAGAAGACAAATGAGGAGTTTCCTGATAATTCGAATCAGACGGATTAAGAGGCTGTCGAATATGACTTGCTTTGGGATAAAGTGCGTCTGCAGCGTATAAAACCTCTGAGCGATGCCTCCGGGCTGGTGTGTGTGGTAAACCGGTGGATTCAATGGCATGGCCACTGTGCCGTGTGGTGCGGCGAGCTTCATGTAGCTGTTTCTTCAAAAGAAAGTTTGGGTCCAAGTAAGCGAAAGGGTGAGAAAATTGTACTTTCCAGCTTGCTCGGCGAATTTTGGGTGTTGGCGGAGGTTCTGAACCTGAAGAAAGAGTAATTACCTCAGCATCATCCGCCTTGCTGCCTTCAGCGTGTCCCTGGGCACAGTCATTATTAATAAAATGCAAGTGAAGAAAGTCAAAGAGATCAAGAGAGTCAAGTAGTACCTCGGAGGCCGGTTCATCATCCTTCGGGTTGGATTCAGACACGTCAGTAGTTTTCTTCTTGGCGTTCTTCTTAACAGCTTTGGTTTTTTGGCGAGGCACCTTCGTCGTTTTATCCTGGTTCTTCTTTTTCCAGAATGGGTCGTTACCCTATCGGAGATCATGAAGTCATTCAGAAGGAGTATTAAAAACAGACGGGAAATAAGGCAAAAATGAGGCAGAGGAAAACTTTATCGATGGCGGTTTGTTGAATTCGGAGAAGGGAGCCAATCCGGTTTGACTACAAGTTTCCACCGGTTCATTCAACAGTTCGTTGACAGACTCGTTGATCTCATTTATTAATAGCACAGCTTCTGTATGGCGCAGAGGATCTTTGGGATTTCCATTATATTCGCACATTAAGCCGGAACGCCGGCTTAGCGGGAAAATGCTCCAGGAAATCCAACAACGAACGAAGTCAACTCCGGTTAAGCCATTGGCGGTGAAGGCTCGAAGCTTGGAGAGCTGAGGAGAATATTTGACCCGTTCCTGGGCGCTCAGCCGTTGAGGAAAGGGATGGTCCTCATTAAGCCGATGGGAACGATAACCTGGCAGCGGATTCTCATTTTCTTGAGAAGTATCTAGACAATAGAACCAAGCTTGATTCCACTCTTTGGGATAACTGTGGTGATTGGCGTGAGGAAAACTAACGTCCTTTCTCTTCTGAATTGACATCCCGCCGAGCTCAGTGTTTGGACCGTCAGAAAATTCCGTGCGACGGTTTAGATGGAAGAAATCACGGAATAACTCAACTGATGGCTCCTCTTGCAGATAAGCTTCACAAAAGACTTGGAAGTTGCAGATGTTGGACACAGAGTTGGGCCCAATATCTTGGGGATGAAGTTGGAAATCAGCTAGCACATCAAGGAAGAACTTTGACCCGGGAGGACTGAATCCCCGGGCTAAATGATCAAGGAAGACAATAACTTCTCCCTCTCTGGGCTTTGGAGGACACTCTGATCCGGGGACTCTCCAGTGAAAGACATTCTTTGGGCCTAAAGTTCCAACTTCAGCCCGGTTCTGCAATTCTTCCTCAGTAACCCGGGACTGGACCCAGTTGCAGGAGGTGAACTGCTTGGCTGCTTTGCCATTATGAACGAAAAACTGAAAATATAGTGAAGCGCCGGTTTACGATTTTATGCAAGGTTAAACTGGCAGTGTTCGGAGGTATTTACAGATGACGGTTTAAGCAGGGGCCTAATGGTATCTACCGGTTAATGGTCTTTTCTAAAAACTAAACCGCCACTGAGAATACGAATGTGATAGATCTAAAGTTATGGAGAAATAGGTTTTGTACAAACAATGATGAAGCTATGGATCTACAGCATGTTAGAAATTCAGAAATATTTAATTTATATTCATTAGACACAACAAGGGTTCAAACAGACGTAGTCTAAACTAGTACTATTGGGGAAGATAAAGGCGCCGTAAGGAAGCAGAGTTACTACTACACCTATAAAACAGGAGGATCCGATCTACACTAACTATCGGGCCATGGCAAAGAACAATGAAGGACATTGCCCTATCTATGAACCTTCAGGTGGAAACCCTAATGGGATCTGTATACATGATAAAGAAAGGACTTACCGGAGCAAAAGAGTGCGGAGGCGCGCCAGCATTTTTCCTGGTCCGACCCGGTTGATGCAGCGGGCAAGCTTGACGAAGAAGCGAGGGTCGACGGTGGCGGCGGAGCTTGAGCACAAGCGGGTGCAAGAAAGAAGAGGAAAAGGAGCAAGGGGGGAAAGGAGATACCCCTCTACCCTATTTATAAGCCGAAAAATGAAACGACAGGCACGGGAATCGAGGAGCCAGAAAAGTGGATATGGGACGATACTGTCGCCTCGATCTTCGGAGCTTTTAATGAGTAAAAATATAAAATAGGTACAAGTATTTAATGAAGTAAGTGACGTCACGACGGTTTAACGTGATCCGGGAAGATGACGTCACGGCGGTTGATGAAGCAGTTGAAGTTACAAAAGGTGAGATCCTTACAAGACGTTGAAGATTGACATGAACATGTTCAAATCAATCTGGGGCCTAATGTCAGGGATATTACTACTAGGTATAAACCGCCCAGGAGGGGCCGGTTTATGCCTATCAAGATTACTTCTACTGAAGCCCAGCGGAGCATGGATCATGACGCTTTATTCCGGAAGGTTTGAAGCCCAAGAGGTGTTAGGGCCCATGATGTGTAAACTACCATACGGCGTGTAACTTGTGTTGTAAGATAGGAAAGATAGAGACCGAGCCGGACACGTTTATAAGCCGGCCTTGGGGCTCTGTAAACCGGGCCGGCCGTCACCTCGTGTATATGAAGGGAAGACCCGGTGACGGTTCAAGGACAGGGAACAATTGTTCGAGACACAGGCAGGCGTTTTCGCGCCCTGGTCATCGAAACCCTAGCAATACTACACCAAACTAGACGTAGGCTCTTACCTTCATCGAAGGGGCCGAACTAGTATAAAACCCTTGCGTCCTTGTCCGCTTTAACCCCTTTAAGCTAACCCGTAGCGATGGCCTCACGACTAAGTCCTTTCATTAGGATATCTGCCGTGACAAAACCACGACACACCTCCTTCTTGATCCTCTTATCCTTGTTGGTCTCCTCGGGTCCTTTCCTCTTCAGATCTATCTTCATTAGCCAAGCATCATTACCTTCATTGTTGGAGGAAGGAGACGACATGGTGCCTGGCTTTGTCAACCCTAGCAGAAAACAGCTCGAAACAAGAACAGAGGATTTTTGCGTGATACAGAGGTCAAAACCTTCGGGGGTATATATAATGAGTTTTTACCGACCAAAAGGAGTAACATACAAGAAATTGAAGTCCGGGAGGCACACGGTATGCCCACGAGGCAGGGGGCGCGCCCAGGGAAGGGGGCGCGCCTTCCACCCTCGTGGACGCCTAGTGTCTCTTCCGGACTGCCACTTATTTTTCTATTTTTCTAAATATTCCAAAACGGTGAAAAATTGCCTTTAGAACTATTTTGGAGTCGGTTTACTTACCGTACCACATACCTCTTCCTTTTCGGAGTCTAGATCGCTCTAGAAAGTGTCCCTTATGTATTCCTCCGGGGTTACGGTTTCAATAACATTGGTTTCAACATTTATAGGATTACCTGAGATATAATGTTTGATTCTTTGACCGTTCACCACCTTCGGATTTGTGCCTTTGAAGTTGTTGATTTTTATGGCACCGGAATGATAGACCTCCTCGATAACGTAAGCTCCTTCCCACTTAGAGAGAAGTTTTCCTGCAAAAAAACTTAAACGAGAGTTGTATAGCAAGACATAATCACCTACGTTAAACTCACACTTTTGTATCCTTTTGTCATGCCATCTTTTAACTTTTTCTTTAAACAGCTTGGCATTCTCATAGGCATGGGTCCTCCATTCATCAACAGAGCTAATGTCAAATAACCTCTTCTCACCGGCAAGTTTGAAATCATAATTGAGCTCTTTAATAGCCCAATATTCCTTACGTTCTAGCTCAAGAGGTAAGTGACAAGCTTTTCCATAAACCATCTTATATGGAGACATACCCATAGGGTTTTTGTATGCAGTTCTATAGGCCCATAATGCATCATCAAGTTTCTTGGACCAATTCTTTATAGATCTATTAACTATCTTTTGCAAAATTAATTTCAACTCTCTATTACTTAGACTTGACCACTAGTCTATGGGTGATAAGGAGATGCAATTCTATGATTTACATCATACTTAGCAAGCATTTTACGGAAGGCACCATGAATAAAGTGTGAACCACCATTAGTCATTAGGTATCTAGGGACTCCAAACCTCGGAAAAATAACTTCTATAAGCATCTTAATAGAGGTGTTATGATCAGCACTACTAGTTGGAATAGCTTCTACCCACTTAGTAACGTAATCAACAGCAACTAGGATATGTGTGTACCCATTATAGGCAGGAAACGGTCCCATATAATCAAATCCCCAAACATCAAATGGTTCAATAACAAGTGAATAATTCATAGGCATTTCTTGACGTCTACTAATATTACCAATTCTTTGACATTCATCACAAGATAAGACAAACTTGCGGGTGTCCTTGAAGAGAGTAGGCCAATAAAAACAAGATTGCAATACCTTATGTGCATTTCTATCTCCAGCATGGTGTCCTCCATATCCTTCGGAGTGGCACTTGCGTAGGATCTGTTCCTGTTCATGCTCAGGTACACAACATCTAATAATACAATCTACTCCTTCTTTATAAAGGTGTGGATCATCCCAGAAGTAATGCCTTAAATCGTAGACAATTTTTTTCCTTTGCTGATAGGTGAAGCTAGGAGGTATAAACTTAGCAACAATATAATTATCATAATCAGCATACCATGGAGCAGTACGAGAAGTATTTATGACAGCTAATTGATCATCAGGAAAGCTATCATCAATAGGTTGTGGGTCATCAAGTATATTCTCTAACCTAGACAAGTTATCTGCAACGGGGTTCTCAGCTCCCTTTCTATCAATAATATGCACGTCAAACTCTTGCAGCAAGAGAAGCTATCTAATAAGTCTAGGTTTAGCATCGTTCCTTTCCATGAGGTATTTGATAGCAGCATGATCAGTGTGAGTAGTTACTTAAGAATCAACAATATAGGGTCTAAAGTTATCACAAGCAAATACAACTGCTAAAAATTCTTTCTCAGTAGTAGCATAATTTTTCTGGGCACTATCTAGAGTTTTACTAGCATACTGGATAACATTCAATTTCTTATCAACTCGTTGTCCTAGAACAACACCTACAACATAGTCACTAGCATCGCACATAATCTCAAAGGGTAAATTCCAGTCAGGAGGCTGGACAATAGGTGCAGAGATCAATGCTTTCTTAAGTATTTCAAATGCTTCTAGACAATCATCATCAAAGAAAAAAGGGATATCTTTTTGCAAGAGATTAGTCAGAGGCCCGGAGATTTTGGAGAAGTCCTTTATGAACCTCCTATAAAACCCGGCATGACCAAGGAAACTTCGTATACCTTTGATGTCCTTGGGGCACGGCATCTTTTCAATAGCATCAACTTTGGCCTTGTCAACTTCAATACCTCTTTCAGAAATTTTATGTCCCAAGACAATGCCTTCATTAACCATAAAGTGGCACTTCTTCCAATTCAAAACAAGATTAGTGTCTTCACATCTCTGTAAAACTCTATCAAGGTTGCTTAAGCAATCATCAAAATAAGTTCCGTGAACGGAAAAATCATCCATGAAAACCTCAACAATCTTTTCACAAAAATCAGAGAATATAGCCATCATACATCTTTGAAAGGTAGCAGGTGCATTACATAAACCAAAAGGCATACGTCTATAAGCAAAGGTACCGAAAGGACAAGTAAAAGTGGTCTTTTCTTGATCTCCTTTTGTCACATCCCTAGTTAGCACTTGCATTAGGACCTAGCTAGAGTGTGCATCATGTCTACTTTCAAAGAAACTTGAAATGGGATTAACAGAAACCACAGCACCCCTCTCCTAACAACTAGGTTTGATAAAATATTTTCCAATGTACCCAAAATGCCCTTCAAAAATGTTCATCATTTCTGCCTTGGTCTTAAACCTCTGCCAAAAATGGTGCACAATTTTCTAGGACACTCAAGGGCTTTGGATTAAATCATATGGTATTTGAATTTGGGCATTTAAATACTTAAAAATATTTTAAATGCTCAAATAATCATGAACTATAATGTTTCCTACTGTTCATATTATATACAGTAGGTTTGACAAGTGTCATGAGTTATAAAAATGTTTAGGCATTTTTATTAATTGAACAAAGCTGCAAAAGAAATAAAACAGAAAGAAATAGGAAAATAAAAATAGGAAGAACACTTACCTGAGCCCACTTACCTTGTGGCCCAGCCGGCCCGGCCCACCAGGGGCATCCCCGTCTTCTTCGACGCGCCAGCGCACGAAGCAGCTCGGTGGCGAGCGCCGCCGATGCGCCGGCCACCTCCTGCCTGCCTGGCTGGCCCCTCGGCCCTCTGGACGGACTAGAACGACGCGAAGAAGCCCCCTCGACCGTTTCCCCTCTCCCCCGTGTCTCTCCCCCTCCTCTCTTCCCTTCGCCGAGCTCCCCCGAGCGAGCTCGTCGTCGACGACCGCTGACACCGCGCTCTACGCCACTCCCTTGCCTCCCCGAAGCACCACTAGCTCCGCCGCATCGCCCCGAAGCTCCCCACCGACGCACACGACGCTAGGAGCCCCGCAACGTCCTCCTCGCCGTCGTCTTCAACCTTCGGCACCGGAGATCGCCGCCGCCCGTACGCCGTCGTCCGACCGTCCCCGAGCTCACTTCGACACCCTCTTCGACCGTTGTGAGCTCACGCTTCGAACCCCCCTCGCCACGGGCTCGTTTATGCCTTGTAGCCGCCGCCCCCTTTGCTGACCGACGATCACCGCCGCCGGCCAACTCACCGCCGTGGCCATAGGCACCGTACCTCATGGCTGAGCACGCCATTAGCTTCAGTAGGTCACCAGCAAGCTAAAGCAAGCTTTAGCTCCTCCTATCATGCACTACAACTCCATCCCGACCAACTCCGTGCGAGCACCACCGCGGACGAGCTCGTCGCCGTCGACTCCGGCGACCTCTCGACCAACCAGTGGCACTGTTGGATGCGGTGCATCACCAGGAGCACACCGAGCCCATCCGCACGGCAAATGGCTGCCGGAATAAGGATTCCGACGAGTCACCGCCGTGCGAAATGGTCGCCGCCGGCCAAACTCCGACGGGCTGATGTGGCCTGTTAGTTAGGAGCTAACAGTAATTAGTTTAATCACCACAGTCACTGACAGTGGGCCCCATTTGTTAGTCAAACCCAGTCAACCCTGGTTATGACCGGAATTAGCTCCTGAGACACTGACATGAGGGACCCACCAGTCAGGTTTGACTTGGACTGGCCCTGTTGACTGGCTGACGTCAGCATGATGTCATGCTGACACAGTAAAGGATTTTCTGGGATTTTAGATATAAAAATAATTCAGGAAATTCCAGAAAATACCCAAAACTTCTAAAAATCATATAAAATCAACCATAGCTCAGATGGAAAAGATTTATATATGAAAAATGATCAGAAAAATCCAATCTTTCCAATGGCACTAGTTTCATGCATGTTTGAACAAGTTAACTTGCTGTATACATCAAAAACATGATAATGCACTTATTTAAATAATAGTTTGAACTTCAATTTGAATCCTTGATTCAAATAGGTTCAAACCCTTCTGGTTTTAGTTGCATTAGCCAACACACATGCATCTTGCCATGTCATGAGCATGCATCATATTGTTGCATTTGTTTGTTAATGATTGTATCGCCGGTATTCTCTGTGTTAGGTCCTGCTCCCGAGGATACTGCTGCGTATCCAGTTGAAGAGCAGTACCCGACAACTACTTTGTCAGGCAAGCAATCATTGATCATTCCAATACAAACCCAATCTTCTCGCTCCTGCTCTCTTTTACTGCATTAAGGCAACAGCGCGTGAACTGCTACTTGCTGTGGTAGTTGAACCCTATTCCCTTGCATGACCTGTCATTGCCACAGTAAATAGTTGAAACCCACTAGCATGTGTAGGAGTTGATTGAGCCATGTGATGTGTGATCCACCATGCTATTTGTTTATGTTGCCTGCTATGCTTAGAGTTGTGTCTGGTCTGATTCATCTGGGTGATGGATCAGAGTGAAATGATCTTACCGATAAAAAGAAGGAAGTGTGGAATACGCTTGGTAAAGGTATCGATGAAAGGCCATGTAGGAGTACATGGTGGGTTGTTTCATTGGAATCGTCCATAGGACCCGAGATCTGTATGTGTGGTTCAAGTTATAGCTACTACCACGCATTGGGATCCTTAATTGACCCTCTCGGCTTATTAATTACCCTTGATCTCTGTCCAGGAGTTGCAATTAGTTTCTGGTGTTTATAGCTTACTGGAGGTCGTGCACAACGCTGACCCTCGGGGTGGGTTGTGGTGCGACAGGTACGTGGCACGGTGTACCGGTTGCCCGTTTGGTGACTCGGGAACCCTGTACACATCGTTTGGGGCCGTGAGCGACACCCCGGCCGGATCTCCCCACGGATGGAACCCAGATAGGCGATAAACCTGGACGAGAGACTTGAGTAGTTAGTCAGGTCGTGGCCGACACCCTCGCTGGGCTTCCGCTTGAAGGTTGCCGAGTACACGCCGAGTAAATGGCGATAAGTGGTGGAAGCGTGTGTGAAGAGGTACACCCCTGCAGGGTTATCAAACTATTCGAATAGCCGTTGTTCGCGGTACGAACTACTTGGTTGCTCTTACAGTTCATAGACAAGTTGATGGATACTACTAAAAGCCTCAAGATAAGCGTGAGTGCCATGGATGGCCCTTCCGTAGGATGACGGAAGAGGATCCTCGGTAGTGTATTGATGTGGTGAGTAGAGGACTCGTGTTCGTAATAACATCTTGCAATCTGTTGAGAGTTGTAGTATAGGTTAGCCAAGGTCAAAGCTGGCATTCTGCTATAAACTCCACTATCCCCCTTTGATAATGTTGCATGTATGATAGGTTCTGTGGTAAGACTTGTTGAGTACCTTTGTACTCATGTTTGCTTAATAACTGTTGCAGAGGAGAACCCTGCCCCTGCTGATGGGTTCTACATAGACGTTGACATCGACGAGTAGCTTGACACCCAGACGGAGATCTGGAGCTTGTGAAGGGCCTTGTAGATAGTCAGGCTACACTAAGCATGTTTTATTCTCTAAGTTGTCTGTACTCAGACATGTAGCTTCCGCTTGTGTTTGTATGACTGTATGACTTGAGTGTTGGGTCATGTGACCCCTACCTGTATGGATATGTTATGTATGGCTCATGGAGCCTTTTAAATAAAGTACTTTGAGTCATAGAGTTCTGTTGTGACGCAATGTTGTATTTGCACATATTGAGCATATTGCGTGTATGATTGAAATGCTTGGTATGTGTGGGATCCGACACCTAGTTGTTTTCCTTTGGTAGCCTACCTTACAGGGAAATGCCTCCTAGTGTCTCCAATGAGCCTTGGTAGCTTGCTACTGCTCGGAACACGTAGGCTGGCCGGCATGTGTCCTTCTTCGTTCCTGTGTCTGTCCCTTAGGGGAAATGTCACGCGTTGTTCCTTTAAGTCCATGTAGCTTGCTACGACTTGGGTTCATACGTTGATGACCGACACGTTCGTTGTTGGGTCATGGAAGCCTGTCTCTGTAATTTAGTGCCACTTTTGGTTTATAACTAGCCATGTCGGCCCGGGTTCTCTGTCATATGGGTGCTAGCGACACTATCATATACGTGTGCCAAAATGCGCAAACGGTCTCGGGCCAGGTAAGGTGGCACCCGTGGGGTTACCGTGCGTGAGGCCGCAAAGTGATATGACGTTTTACAGCTAGATCGGTGTGACTTAAGATCGGGGTCCTGACAGCGCTGGTATCAGAGCTGGACTGCCTGTAGGTTTCTCAAGCCAAACTGGTCGATGTTGAGTCTAGAAAAATTCTTAGTTATATGTAGGGGAATTGATTGTGGGAGGGAACGTAAGGCTCTTTTTACTCCTTTACCTTATGCCCTTCTGATCTGAGTCTGTCTATTCTTTCTACGGGGAATTAGGACTAGGCCTCTTATCCTTACTAGGTCCACGTGTTACTAATCCGTAGACTCTTAGGATTGTTGGTTTCAAGCCTCAGTTCAGTTTCTATCCTTTTAGTATGATGATTGTTGAACCGGAACCTTGATATGGAATTGTTGAGTGGCTATGCTATCATTCGTATGATGTCTCAAATCTTTGTTTGAGCATTTACAGTTGTTATGCTGCCCGATTTCTTCCAGAAACACTAATGCCTTTGCATTACTTCGTGTTCAGATGTCTGGCCGCATCCCTCACCAAGTGGTTCGTTTGACTCGGTGCATTAATGTGCCCGGTCACACGGCCATGCTAGTCCGTGTGATGAGTGAGACCGGTTTTCGCTGGTATCCTGAATACACTGTGGAGGAACAGTACCGGGATTTCAATCAGAGTCAGTATTTCTGCACAGTCCGGATATACCCCTCATATCCCGGAGCTAATGATCCCATCCATTGGTCTTATGGACTCGGGATTACCATCGAGATGGCAGTGCAGGATGCCGCTTATTCGATGATGACCATTCTCCGTGCTAGGCATGCCCTGTTGCTGAACACTGAGTTCTGTTACATGCCAGCCTCACTTCCCGGAGAGGAAGGCTACTACACTGGTCTGTATACTGATGCTGCTCATGAAGAGCCACTGCTTCAGACTACTGTTCAGATGTTGGAGGATAGGGACCGTGAGGTCCGTGCCCTCCGAATGGAGCTGTATAACACTCGAGCCGCTCACTGGACTACTTTGACACGGCTTGCACCTGCTGTGCACGCCGGATATCTGGACATGCGGGATTTGTACCCCGTGCGGACTCGTCTGCCTGATCGCATGGATTGGCGTGACGTTGGGGGTATTACACCTCCATGTGGGCGTCGGTTACCACCAGCATCAGGACCGAGACCACACCCATGCCCCTATGGTCCACAGCCTTCGAGTGCTCGCGAGTTCCAAGATCCGTCTGTACCACTTCCAGGCTACGGTGGTAATCTTTACGAGGATTACTACGCGAATGTCTGAGCTAGTCCGTGGTAGTAGTAGTATTGTAGTAGTTGTATTTCCACAGTCTTGCGCGTCTTGTGGAATATGACTTAGTGTGTACTGTGTTCCGGAGGTGTAGTTAAATAATGTATAGGAGCTCGGAATGCCTCTGATGGGATGTATCGTCTTTCACCGCAGTTGTACTTTAGCCTTGGCTTGTACTAAACTTTGTATGGTGTGTATGACCACTGGTGTATATATAGAAGTTCCTATATTACCATGTTGTACGGATGAACATCTCTGCATTCTGTGTCATCCATTACATTCTGCACTTCTATGTCAAATTTTTGCCATCCTTGTCTAAACTGTTGTTTTGTTTTCCTAGGATGGTCAACACTCGCAACACTCCTGCTGCTCAGGAGCAGGGTGAGGCTAGTGGGGCTAGAGATGGAAATCTGCCCCAGCCACCCTCCTTGGCGGAAGTTATGCTTGAAGCAGAACGGAACAAGAGAGAGACCAACCGTCTGCTGGAACGCATAGAGCAGAACACTGGGTTCCGTCAGAGGAATGACGTGGTGTCAACCCACGATTTTATCAAGATGTGTCCACCAAAGTTCCATCACTCCACTGAACCTCTGGATGCTGATGACTGGCTACGTAGTATCACCCACAAGCTACACTCTGCCCGTGTGGCCGAAGCTGACAAGGTTATCTACGCCGCCTACCATCTTGAGGGCCCTGCCAGTCTTTGGTGGGAAAACTTTGAAGCTATGCGTCCTGCTGGCCAAGTCACTACCTGGGTTGAGTTCAGTGAGGCATTCCGTGAACACCACATTCCGGAAGGTCTCATGGACCGTAAGCGGGAGGAATTCTGTAATTTCACCCAGGGCCGTTTAACTGTGGATGGCTATAGTTGTGAGTTTGGTACTCTGGCATGCTATGCACCTGAGGAAGTATCCACCGATGCCAAGAAGCAGGCGAGGTTCCGCAAGGGACTCAGCCCTGAACTTCGTCGAGATCTACGTCTGCACGAGTGCACTTCCTTCCAGAAGTTGGTTAACAAAGCTATCAGTGCTGAGACAGGCCAGACCGACTTCGAGGCCACCCGCAAGCATACTCGAGACTTTGGTTCCTCATCCGGCTCTGGCTCTCACAAGCGTCGTGTGTGGGTTCCTAACACTGCTCTGCCACCCAAGTATAC
The DNA here is from genome assembly GCA_902687465.1 of Secale cereale. Lineage (NCBI taxonomy): Eukaryota > Viridiplantae > Streptophyta > Magnoliopsida > Poales > Poaceae > Secale > Secale cereale. The sequence continues at coordinate 178,597,793 of LR738712.1, read as the reverse complement.
ACCGAGGCCATCCTATGAGGCGCCTCGCCCAACTCAACAGTTTGCACCTGCTAAGACCTATGGAGGTCCACCCTCCAACTTTGCTCCACGCACCACCACTGTGACATGTTTCAAGTGTGGAGAACCGGGACACTACATGCGTGATTGTCCCCAGAATCAGCCAGGAAAACCCGTTGGCCATGGTAAGCCAACCGGCAAGGTGAACTATGTCAAGCCAATCCCCACTGCACGTGGTCATGTCAACTATGTTTCTGCCGAAGAAGCTTATGAGGATCCTAACGTCGTCCTTGGTACGCTTCTCGTAAACTGCCATCCGGCATCTGTTCTTTTCGATACTGGAGCATCCCATTCGTTCATATCTGAGAGCTATGCTCGATTGCACAACATGACTTTTTGTGACATGCCTACTTCCATGGTTATTCAAACTCCTTGTTCAAAGTGGCAAACCTCTAGGTTAAGCCATGGAAATGAAATCCTTGTCGATAGACTTGTTTTCCTTGCTTCTTTAATCGCTCTCAAGTCCTCGGACATAAACATCATCTTGGGTATGGATTGGATGACAACTCATTATGCCAAGATTGATTGCTTTACTAGGACCGTTCAACTTACACATCCATCCGGCAAGATAGTCAATGTCTTGGCCCGAATGGCTGAACGTCAGCTCTATTCTCTTAATGCCAGCCCTCTACCAGAACTCGAAGATATCCCGGTAGTCCGTGACTTCCCGGATGTTTTTCTAGAAGAACTGCCAGGAGTTCCACCTGATAGAGATGTCGAGTTCGTGATAGATCTTATCCCTGGAACTGTCCCAATCTCTAGGAGACCTTATAAGATGGCACCACTAGAATTAGCTGAGCTAAAGAAACAACTCGACGAGTCCTTGCAAAAAGGTTTCATCCGTCCTAGTTCTTCCCCTTGGGCTTGCCCCGTCCTCTTCGTCAAGAAGAAGGATGGAACGGAGCGGATGGTTGTAGATTACCGACCTGTCAATCTGGTCACCATAAAGAATAAGTATCCACTCTCCAGGATCAACGACCTGTATGATCAGCTCGCTGGATCCTCAGTCTTCTCTAAGATGGATTTGAGGTTGGGCTACCATCAAATCAAAATCAAGAACGGGGACATTCCTAAAACGGCTTTCGTTACTCGTTATGGCCAATATGAGTACACCGTCATGTCCTTCGGATTAACCAATGCCCCAGCTACCTTTTCTCGGTTAATGAATTCTATATTCATGGAGTATTTGGATAAATTCGTCGTGGTATACCTCGGTGATATACTCATTTTCTCCAAGAACAAGGAAGATCATGCCGTGCATTTAAGGCTGGTATTGACGAAACTTCGAGAGCACCGCCTTTATGCCAAATTCTCTAAATGTGAATTTTGGTTGCCAGAAGTAACCTATCTAGGTCATGTGATCTCTGGCAAGGGTATTGCTGTCAATCCCGAGCGAGTTCAAGCCGTACTTGATTGGACTCCCCCTGAATCGGTCAAGCAAGTTAGGAGTTTTCTTGGCTTAGCGAGCTATTGCCGACGTTTCGTCGAGAACTTCTCCAAGGTTGCTAAACCTCTAACTGAACTCCTTAAGAAAGATAAAAAGTTTGAGTGGACCCCACAGTGCGAGTCCAGTTTTCAGGAACTGAAAAGACGCCTGACATCTGCACCTGTACTGGTACCACCAGATTTTTCCAAGGATTTTATAATCTACTATGACGCCTCGCGACAAGGACTAGGTTGCATTCTCATGCAAGATCGTCAAGTGATTGCATACGCATCTCGACAGTTGCGTCCACACGAGTATAACTATCCTACTCATGATCTAGAGCTTGCAGCTGTAGTCCATGCACTCAAAACATGGCGACATTACCTCCTTGGTAATCGCTGTGAAATCTTCACTGATCACCAAAGTTTGAAGTATATCTTCACCCAACTGGATCTAAATCCCAGGCAAAGACGTTGGGTTGAGTTGCTTACCGACTACGACTTCGGAATCACTTACACTCCTGGAAAGGCCAATGTCATGGCTGATGCACTAAGTCGTAAGTCATATTGTAACAATTTAATGTTACAACAAAGTCAACCACTTCTCCACGAGGAATTTCGTAAGCTTAACCTTCACATTGTTCCTCGAGGATTCCTTTCCACCTTGGTGGCGAAACCTACCCTTATGGATCAAATCATAGTTGCCCAGCGGTATGATAAGGGCATATCACGGATCAAGGAGAACATTGCTAGCGGAGTTGCTAGAAGTGTCTCTATGGATGATCGAGGTGTTGTGTACTTCGAGAACCGATTGGTGGTGCCCAAGAAACCACAACTACGACAGATGATTCTTAAGGAGGCTCATGAATCTCCTCTCACGATTCATCCCGGTAGTACCAAAATGTATCAAGACCTACGTCAAAGATTCTGGTGGACTAGGATGAAGAGAGAAATCGCTCAATTCATTGCTAACTGCGACGTTTGTCGTCGAGTCAAAGCAGAGCATCAACGGCCTGCTGGCACCCTTCAACCTTTAGCTATTCATGAATGGAAATGGGATAAAGTCGGTATGGACTTCATTACCGGTTTCCCCAGGACCAGGAAAGGGAATAATGCTATCTTCGTCGTTATCGATCGCCTCTCTAAAGTAGCTCATTTCCTGCCTGTTCGGGAGAGTATTACCGCTAGCCAGCTAGCAGAGTTATATGTCTCTCGGATAGTATCACTACATGGTGTACCGTTGGAGATTAACTTAGACCGTGGAAGTCTTTTCACTTCACGATTTTGGGAAAGTTTCCAGAATGCTATGGGAACTCATCTCTCTTTCAGTACTGCCTTCCATCCGCAGTCAAGTGGTCAAGTGGAACGAGTCAATCAAATTCTGGAAGACATGCTTCGAGCCTCTGTCATTTCGTTCGGTATGGAATGGGAAAAATGTCTTCCATTTCCCGAATTCGATTATAACAATAGTTATCAAGCCAGCTTGGGCAAAGCTCCCTTCGAAGTTCTATATGGACGAAGGTGTCGAACACCTCTTAACTGGTCAGAGACCGGGGAAAGACAATTCTTTGGCCCGGATATGATTCAGGAAGCAGAAGAACAAGTTCGCATCGTTCGTGAGAGATTGAAAACAGCCCAGTCTCGCCAAAAGAGCCAATATGATAGTCATCATAAGGCTGTGACTTTTGAAGTCGGCGATAAGGCTTACCTTCGGGTTACTCCTCTTAAGGGAACCCGTCGCTTCGGTATCAAAGGCAAATTGGCCCCTCGTTTCATCGGTCCTTTTCGCATTCTTGCCAAACGAGGAGAAGTTGCCTACCAATTGGAACTACCTCCACACCTCTCCAGAGTTCATGACGTTTTCCACGTTTCTCAACTCAGTCGTTGCTTCTCGGATCCAATCCGCGGAGTGGACCACGAAACGCTTGATCTCCAGGATAATCTCACATATCGAGAATACCCTATTCGTATTCTTGATCAAACTGAGCGCACCACTCGATGCCACAATATCAAGTTTCTCAAGGTTCAATGGTCACATCATTCCGAGAGTGAAGCTACTTGGAAAAGGGAGGATCGTCTTCGACTTGAGTACCCCACCCTCTTTCCGGAGGAACCTGAATCTCGGGACGCGATTCTTTTAAGTGGGGGTGAGTTGTCACATCCCTAGTTAGCACTTGCATTAGGACCTAGCTAGAGTGTGCATCATGTCTACTTTCAAAGAAACTTGAAATGGGATTAACAGAAACCCCAGCACCCCTCTCCTAACAACTAGGGTTTGATAAAATATTTTCCAATGTACCCAAAATGCCCTTCAAAAATGTTCATCATTTCTGCCTTGGTCTTAAACCTCTGCCAAAAATGGTGCACAATTTTCTAGGACACTCAAGGGCTTTGGATTAAATCATATGGTATTTGAATTTGGGCATTTAAATACTTAAAAATATTTTAAATGCTCAAATAATCATGAACTATAATGTTTCCTACTGTTCATATTATATACAGTAGGTTTGACAAGTGTCATGAGTTATAAAAATGTTTAGGCATTTTTATTAATTGAACAAAGCTGCAAAAGAAATAAAACAGAAAGAAATAGGAAGAACACTTACCTGAGCCCACTTACCTTGTGGCCCAGCCGGCCCGGCCCACCAGGGGCATCCCCGTCTTCTTCGCCGTGCCAGCGCACGAAGCAGCTCGGTGGCGAGCGCCGCCGATGCGCCGGCCACCTCCTGCCTGCCTGGCTGGCCCCTCGACCCTCTGGACGGACTAGAACGACGCCACGAAGCCCCCTCGACCGTTTCCCCTCTCCCCCATGTCTCTCCCCCTCCTCTCTTCCCTCCGCCGAGCTCCCCCGAGCGAGCTCGTCGCCGACGACTGCTGACACCGCGCTCTACGCCACTCCCTCGCCTCCCCGAAGCACCACTAGCTCCGCCGCATCGCCCCGAAGCTCACCACCGACGCACACGACGCCAGGAGCCCCGCAACGTCCTCCTCGCCGTCGTCTTCAACCTTCGGCACCGGAGATCGCCGCCGCCCGTACGCCGTCGTCCGACCGTCCCCGAGCTCACTTCGACGCCCTCTGCGACCGCTGTGAGCTCACGCTTCGAACCCCCCTCTCCACGGGCTCATTTATGCCTTCTAGCCGCCGCCCCCCTTGCTGACCGACGATCACCGCCGCCGGCCAACTCACCGCCGTGGCCATAGGCACCGTACCTCGTGGCTAAGCACGCCATTAGCTTCAGTAGGTCACCAGCAAGCTAAAGCAAGCTTTAGCTCCTCCTACCGTGCACTACAACTCCATCCCGACCAACTCCGTGCGAGCACCGCCGCGGACGAGCTCGTCGCCGTCGACTCCGGCGACCTCTCGACCAACCAGTGGCACCGTTGGATGCGGTGCATCACCAGGAGCACACCGAGCCCATCCGCGCGGCAAATGGCTGCCGGAATAAGGATTCCGACGAGTCACCGTCGTGCGAAATGGTCGCCGCCGGCCAAACTCCGGTGGGCTGACGTGGCCTGTTAGTTAGGAGCTAACAGTAATTAGTTTAATCACCATAGTCACTGACAGTGGGCCCCATTTGTTAGTCAAACCCAGTCAACCCTGGTTATGACCGGAATTAGCTCCTGAGACACTGACATGAGGGACCCACCAGTCAGGTTTGACTTGGACTGGCCCTGTTGACTGGCTGACGTCAGCATGATGTCATGCTGACGCAGTAAAGGATTTTCTGGGATTTTAGATTTAAAAATAATTCAGGAAATTCCAGAAAATACCCAAAACTTCTAAAAATCATATAAAATCAACCATAGCTCAGATGGAAAAGATTTATATATGAAAAATGATCAGAAAAATCCAATCTTTCCAATGGCACTGGTTTCATGCATGTCTGAACAAGTTAACTTGCTGTATACATCAAAAACATGATAATGCACTTATTTAAATAATAGTTTGAACTTCAATTTGAATCCTTGATTCAAATAGGTTCAAACCCTTCTGGTTTTAGTTGCATTAGCCAACACACATGCATCTTGCCATGTCATGAGCATGCATCATATTGTTGCATTTGTTTGTTAATGATTGTATCGCCGGTATTCTCTGTGTTAGGTCCTGCTCCCGAGGATACTGATGCGTATCCAGTTGAAGAGCAGTACCCGACAACTACTTTGTCAGGCAAGCAATCATTGATCATTCCGATACAAACCCAATCTTCTCGCTCCTGCTCTCTTTTACTGCATTAAGGCAACAGCGCGTGAACTGCTACTTGCTGCGGTAGTTGAACCCTATTCCCTTGCATGACATGTCATTGCCACAGTAAATAGTTGAAACCCACTAGCATGTGTAGGAGTTGATTGAGCCATGTGATGTGTGATCCACCATGCTATTTGTTTATGTTGCCTGCTATGCTTAGAGTTGTGTCTGGTCTGATTCATCTGGGTGATGGATCAGAGTGAAATGATCTTACCGATAAAGAGAAGGAAGTTTGGAATACGCTTGGTAAAGGTATCGATGAAAGGCCATGTAGGAGTACATGGTGGGTTGTTTCATTGGAATCGCCCATAGGACCCGAGATCTGTATGTGTGGTTCAAGTTACAGCTACTACCACGCATTGGGATCCTTAATTGACCCTCTCGGTTTATTAATTACCCTTGATCTCTGTCCAGGAGTTGCAATTAGTTTCTGGTGTTTATAGCTTACTGGAGGTCGTGCACAACGCTGACCCTCGGGGTGGGTTGTGGTGCGACAGGTACGTGGCACGGTGTACCGGTTGCCCGTTTGGTGACTCGGGAACCCTGTACACATCGTTTGGGGCCGTGAGCGACACCCCGGCCGGATCTCCCAACGGATGGAACCCAAATAGGCGATAAAACTGGACGAGAGACTTGAGTAGTTAGTCAGGTCATGGCCGACACCCTCGCTGGGCTTCCGCTTGAAGGTTGCCGAGTACACGCCGAGTAAACAGCGATAAGTGGTGGAAGCGTGTGTGAAGAGGTACACCCCTGCAGGGTTATCAAACTATTCGAATAGCCGTTGTTCGCGGTACGAACTACTTGGTTGCTCTTACAGTTCATAGACAAGTTGATGGATACTACTAAAAGCCTCAAGATAAGCGTGAGTGCCGTGGATGGCCCTTCCGTAGGATGACGGAAGAGGATCCTCGGTAGTGTATTGATGTGGTGAGTAGAGGACTCGTGTTCGTAATAACATCTTGCAATCTGTTGAGAGTTGTAGTATAGGTTAGCCAAGGTCAAAGCTGGCATTCTGCTATAAACTCCACTATCCCCCTTTGATAATGTTGCATGTATGATAGGTTCTGTGGTAAGACTTGCTGAGTACCTTTGTACTCATGTTTGCTTAATAACTGTTGCAGAGGAGAACCCTGCCCCTGCTGATGGGTTCTACATAGACGTTGACATTGACGAGTAGCTTGACACCCAGACGGAGATCTGGAGCTTGTGAAGGGCCTTGTAGATAGTCAGGCTACACCAATCCTGTTTTATTTTCTAAGTTGTCTGTACTCAGACATGTAGCTTCTGCTTGTGTTTGTATGACTGTATGACTTGAGTGTTGGGTCATGTGACCCCTACCTGTATGGATATGTTATGTATGGCTCATGGAGCCTTTTAAATAAAGTACTTTGAGTCATAGAGTTCTGTTGTGATGCAATGTTGTATTTGCACATATTGAGCATATTGCGTGTATGATTGAAATGCTTGGTATGTGTGGGATCCGACACCTAGTTGTTTTCCTTTGGTAGCCTACCTTACAGGGAAATGCCTCCTAGTGTCTCCAATGAGCCTTGGTAGCTTGCTACTGCTCGGAACACGTAGGCTGGCCGGCATGTGTCCTTCTTCGTTCCTGTGTCTGTCCCTTAGGGGAAATGTCACGCGTTGTTCCTTTAAGTCCATGTAGCTTGCTACGACTTGGGTTCATACATTGATGACCGACACGTTCGTTGCTGGGTCATGGATGCCTGTCTCTGTAATTTAGTGCCACTTTTGGTTTATAACTAGCCATGTCGGCCCGGGTTCTCTGTCATATGGATGCTAGCGACACTATCATATACGTGTGCCAAAATGCGCAAACGGTCCCGGGCCAGGTAAGGTGGCACCCGTGGGGTTACCGTGCGTGAGGCCGCAAAGTGATATGACGTGTTACTGCTAGATCGGTGTGACTTAGGATTGGGGTCCTGACACCTTTTGATACAGGTATTTGAGAGAAACCAGAATAACCATCTAGAAAGCAAAAGTGAGTATGCTTGGATAACCTTTCTAGCATTTGATCAATAAAAGGCAAAGGTTAATGATCTTTCTTAGTAGCTTTTTTTAATTTGCAGAAATCAACTACCATCCTATAACCTGTAACAATTCTTTGTGGGATCAATTCATCTTTATCATTAGGAACAACAGTCATACCTCCCTTCTTAGGGACACAATGGACAAGACTTACCCACTGGCTGTCAGCAACTGGATAGATAATACCTGCCTCTAGAAGCTTTAGTATTTCCTTCATTACTACTTCTTTCATCTTAGGATTTAACCATCGTTGATGATCAATAACCGGTTTAGCATTTTCTTCCAATTTTATCTTGTGTTGGCATAAAGTGGGACTAATGCCCTTAAGATCATCCAGAGTATATCCAATAGCAGCACGCTGCTTCTTCAGAGTTTTCAATAATTTTTCTTCCTCCTGTTCTCTGAAAGGTTAGCATTAATAATAACAGGAAATATCTTCTTTTCATCAAGATAAACATACTTAAGATTATCAGGTAAAGGTTTAAGTTCAAACACGGGATCACCCTTGGGTGGAGGAGGACCCCCTAGGATTTCAACAGGCAAGTTGTTTTTTAATACGGGTCCCTGATTAAAGAATATTTCATCTATTTCCCTTCTCTCATTCATATGCATATCATTTTCATGGTCTAGCAAATATTGTTCTAAAGGATCATTAGGAGGCACAACAATAGAAGCAAGACCAATAACTTCATCCTTACTAGGTAGTTCTTTATCAAGGTGTTGTCTACGAAATTTAGCAAAGTTAAAATCATGAGACATATCCCCTAAACCAACAGTAACAATATCTTTCACGCAGTCTATCTTAGCATTAACGGTATTCAAGAAGGGTCTGCCAAATATAATGGGACAAAAATCATCTTGTGGGGAACCAAGAACAAGAAAATCTGCAGGGTATTTAACTTTCCCACACAAGACTTCAACATATCTAACAATCCCAATTGGTGAGATAGTGTCTCTATTAGAAAGTTCAATAGTAACATCTATACCTTCTAGCTCAACGGGTGCAATATCGTGCATAATTTCATCATATAAGGATATAGGTATTACACTCGCACTAGCACCCACATCAGATAAACCATGATAGCAATGATCTCCTATTTTAACAGAGATAACAGGCAGGCCAACAATAGGTCTATGTTTATTCCTAGCATCGGGTTTGGCTATTCTAGCAGATTCCTCTTGGAGGTAAATAACATGTCATCTAAATCTTCTACCAAGAGATCTTTAACCATAGCAACACTAGGTTCAACTTTAATTTGCTCAGAGGGTGTAGGTGTTCTAGTATTACTCTTACGAACTACAGTTGAAGATTTAGCATGATCCTTTATCCTAATAGGGAATGGTGGTTTCTCAATATAAGCTGTGGGAACAATAGGATCAACATTATAAGTGATAGTCTTTTCTTCAACTTTAACAGGGTCAACTACTTTTACTTCAATGGGAGGATGGTATTTAAACCACTTCTCCTTGGGAAGATCAACATGAGTAGCAAAAGATTCACAGAAAGAAGCTACTATCTCAGAGTCAAGTCCATATTTAGTACTAAACTCACGGAAAACATCGGTATCCATAAAAGCTTTAACACAATCAAACTTAGGGGTCATACCTGACTCCTTACCTTCATCAAGATCCCAATCTTCAGAGTTGAGTTTAATTCTTTCCAATAAATCCCATTTTAATTCAATAGTCTTCATCATAAAAAGAGCCAGAACAAGAAGTATCGAGCATGGAGCGATTATTGAGAGAAAGTCGAGCATAAATTTTTTGAATGATCATTTCTTTTGAGAGCTCATGATTGAGGCATGAATATAACATTGACTTAAGCCTCCCCCAAGCTTGAGCAATGCTTTCTCTTCGCGGGGCCAAAAATTATAGATATAATTACGATCACGATGAACCTGGTGCATAGGTTAGAACTTCTGGTAAAATTCCAACTTCAGACGATTATAGTTCCACGATCCAATATCATCACATAGCCTAAACCATGTCAATGCATCTCCCTTCAAAGATAAAGGGAAGACCTTCTTCTGGATAACATCCTCGGGCATACCTGCAAGCTTAAATAATCCACAAACTTCATCCACATAGATTAGATGTAAATCGGGATGCAGTGTTCCGTCTCCTGTAAAAGGATTATCAAGCAGTTTCTCTACCATACCCTAAGGAATTTCAAAGCAAAAAAATTTAGTAGGTGCAGTAGGAGCAACTCTTTGCTCTTCTGGTCGGGGTGAAGATACCCCGAACAAGCCCCTCAAAGGAATATGAGCCATAGTAACAAGTGCAATAAGTTTCAGCACACTATATAAATTTTTCCTTACCAAATTCCACTTACCAAAGGCGCTTCACTCCCCGGCAACGGCGCCAGAAAAGAGTCTTGATGACCCACAAGTGTAGGGGATCTATCATAGTCCTTCCGATAAGTAAGAGTGTCGAACCCAACGAGGAGCAGAAGGAAATGATAGGGAGTTTTCAGTAAGGTGTTGTCTGCAAGCACTGAAATTATAAGTAACAGATAGTTTTGTGATTGGGTAATTGGTAGCAAGTGACAAAAGGTAAAATTAAATAAGGGGCAGCAAGGTGGCCCAATCCTTTTGGTAGCAAAGGACAAGCCTAAAAAACACTTATATGAAGGAAAGCGCTCCCGAGGATACATGGGAATTATTCTCAAGCTAGTTTTCATCACAATCATCTGATTCGCGTTCGGTACTTTGATAATTTGGTATGTGGGTGGACCGGTGCTTGGGTGCTGTACTTACTTGGACAAGCCTCCCACTTATGATTAACCTCTAATGCAAGCATCCGCAACTACAAAAGAAGTATTAAGGTAAACCTAACCATATCATGAAACAAGTGGATCCAAATCAGCCCCTTACGAAGCAACGCATAAACTAGGGTTTAAGCTTCTGTCACTCTAGCAACCCATCATCTACTTATTACTTCCCAATGCCTTCCTCTAGGACCAAATAATGGTGAAGTGTCATGTAGTCAATGTTCACATGAAACCACTAGAGGAGAGACAACATACATCTCATCAAAATATCGAATGAATACCAAATTCACATGACACTTATGGCAAGACTTATCCCATGTCATCAGGAACAAAAGTAACTACTCACAAGACATAATAATGTTCATGATCAGAGGGGTATTAATATGCATAATGGATCTGAACATATGATCTTCCACCAAATAAACCAACTAGCATCAACTACAAGGAGTAATCAACACTACTAGCAACCCACAGGTACCAATCTGAGGTTTGGGTACAAAGATTGGATACAAGAGATGAACTAGGGTTTGAGAGGAGATGGTGCTGGTGAAGATGTTGATGAAGATAGCCCTCCCAAAGATGGGAGAGTTGTTGGCGATGATGGCGGTAATGATTTCCCCCTCCCGGAGGGAAGTATCCCCGGCAGAACAGCTCTGCCGGAGCCCTAGATTGGTTTCTGCCAAGGTTCCACCTCGAGACGGCAGCGTCTGGTCCTGAAAGCCTCCTTATGATTTTTTCCAGGTCAAAACACCTCATATAGGAGAAGATGGGCATCGGGGGGCCCACGAGGCAGGGGCGGCGCCCAGAGAGGGGGGGCGCCCCCCACCCTCGTGGACAGGTGGTGGCCCCCCTGGTGATCTTCTTTCACCAGATATTTTTTAATATTTTTTGAAACGGTGTCCTGTGAATTTTCAGGGCTTTTTGAGTTGTGCATAATAGGTTTCCAGAGTTTGCTTCTTTTCCAGCCCAGAATTCCAGTTGCCGGCATTCTCCCTCCTCAAGTTAACCTTGTAAAATAAGAGAGAAAAGGCATAAGTATTGTGGCATAATGTGTAATAACAACCCATAATGCCATAAATATCATAATATAAGCATGATGCAAATGGGCGTATCAGTGTGCTTTGTCTCCTTCCTCTTGAAAGGCGTATGATTTCCAATACATCCTTTCCTCAGAGGTTTCCTGGAGTTTTATGGGCTCCAACTGCACAATCTCACGCTAGGCTCTATCCTGCATATTGTGGGTCTTTGTGAGCTATCTTTAGGCTGTGAGGCTCATTTCGAGCTATGGAGGAAATTCTTTTGCCTCGTCCCCCGCTCCGAAAAGGGAACCATATTCGAGGTGGGCGGTGTTGAAGTGTGGCGCATAGCAGGGACAGGTTACCTGTTCAACACTCGTAAGAAGGCATCCGAAGAGTGGCCCTCTGAGTGGTTTTATATCGCAGACGTTGTTCTTCCGGACCCAATCCGGCGTGGTCTTCCCGGATTCTCCAGCGCTCCTTCGAGGAAACACTTTAACTGGCGTCCCCGAAGCCTCAAGGAAGAAGACAGTGCGGAGATTAAGAGGCTAGTCAGCAAGACTAGAGTACTTGCCCACTCTAAACTTTCGATAATTGAAGTAATGGCCATTGCGATAAAGCGATGTGTACAACCACTTCAGTCCAGAGGGTTTCCCATGTAGCATCACAATGGGTAGGATGATGCATCTCGCTGCCTACACGAGGGTCCAGATACCCCTACCACCTTCGCCGCCATCTTAGCCGATCTTTATAAGGGAGAGAAGGAAGACTTTGTCCGCTTGAAATGTCGGGAAGGTTTTTCTATGTATAACCCCATCGATTGGGTGAGTTTTCTCGATTGATAGCTTTATACAATCTCTTTTCTGAGATATGCTAACTGAACTAAATCCGGTTGTTTCCAATAGGAATGGAGGAAGGTGATTGAGGGGGTTTATTGGCCCCGCCCCGCAGCCAGAGGACTACGTTCGCGACAAAGATCCCAGATTTGAAGAAGACACGGATATATTCATAGAACTAACGGACGGAGTTTTCCATCAGGCGAGCCACGATGGTATAGAAGTGGCCATTATAGCTGATTACCCTAGCCTTCTTCCCTCCTCCCATGTAAGTACCCAGGAGACATCCCCTCAAAGAGAGCCTTCCCTTCGCGCCTCACCCACCGCACTGTCTCATGCTCCAAAGGGGCAGCGCTCGTCTCACCATACTACATCAAGGGCATCTCCTAAGAAGACGACGCCTGCACAGGGCGAGTCTTTGAAGCGAAAGGAAGCAGGGGACACCGTCGAGCCCCCTCCTCCACTGAAGAGGTATAGCTTTCAACATGTGCTCGGCAGCAAGGCCGGATTGTCATATTTTTTCCATCGTGTTATTTCAGGAGGAGCATACGCCGAACTGTGTCCGAGGACCCTGCTGGCCAAACACCAACCAATCCGACCCCGGGCCCATCCACAAAGACAAGAGCCGATACGGGCGTAACGCCGGATTGTCCTCTCCAGGAGGATTTGGATAATGTATCAGTTACAAATTCCGAAGCGGGGAGCGCAATGAATCATCGGTGGCGAAAAGAGGCCATGCACGATCCAGTTTTTACTGAGGAGGCATTCAATGCCCTCATCTCTGCGGATGCGTATATCCGAGCTGCTCGGGATGGACTCACTGGAGCCACTCACCTGCTTTCAAAGAATATGCGGGTAAGAACTTTTGTAAATTTAATAAGCATATGCTAGTAGCCCCCGTGACTTGAAGCAGTTGGCCCAACTGATTTAAGGATCGTTATGCCCGTAGGTTCTCAAGGAAAAGAATGATGCGTTTTCCAGGGAGCTTGAAGCAAACCGGACCAAGCTATATGCTGTCGCCACCGAGCTGGAAGATTTTAAGAAATCCAAGAAGGGATCTAATGGTAAGGACGAATAGTGTCTGGAAAATACGATTTTGTGCCATCAATGATGTTTACGCATACATTGGTTTAGTTACAGCAGCGGAATCGACGGATCAACTGGAGGAGAAGCTAAGGGATGCTGAAGACGACAAAAGACATGTTGAAGGGCAAGAGGCCGCTGGTCAGGGTGTATTAACACGGACCATTAAGGAGAAGAACAAACTGCTGGATGAAAATGTCAAGCAAGCCGAAAAGCTCCCAATTGTTGGATGCCTTGAAGGAAAATAGGAAGTTAAAAGGCGGCATATTCAGTATAACCTTTAACCTAGCTTTCATATTATCCATGATTCAAAGCTTCAATGCTATTCATGCAGGTTTGTTAACTGGGCGGCCCGAAGGAGAAGTATCTGGATTTCAAGGCAACGTGCTACAAGAGCTCTCCAAAGTGCATGAGCGAGTTCGGAAAGCCATGAAGAACATGGCTAAAGCCTTGTGGCCATCCGATTCTCCTCTAGAAATTATGGAGGAGCTTGCGAACTTATTCAAAGGAGCTCGGTGTTGCTTTTAACTATGGAAGGCGTCGGCATGTGGAGAAGGTGCATGAAAGGCCTGGGCCAAGGTGAAAACGCGCTATCTCGGGCTTGACTCGAATCATATGGCCCAGGTTGGTCCTCGGGGACCGGACGGACAAGAAACTCCCGTTAGCTTGGTGTATGACCAAGTAATGATAGCCGCAAAGTTTTCACAAGAAGATTGTAGGTTAGACAGTCTTATAGATGGCATAGATGAAGAATATGTGTTTGATTCCATGTAGCAATGTACTTTATCATCAAACTTATCTCCAACCTAACTTGTTAAAAATTTGTCATGGCAGACCTTCGGCTTCAACCTCCAAAACCCAAGGGTTGGAGTGTTTCCGGATACTATACTTGTGGTGAACACTTAGTATGTTCGGAAACTAGGCAATCCGGTCATTTTGCTTGAACAGACAAGTTTTGATCAGGGGGTTATGTTATATTACTATTTAACTTAAGAAACATCTTCCAAGGAGAATAGTTCTGTTAAGGGTTCCTTTCCCTAGGTCAGCATGCGTACTTATGCATGCTTAAGCTTTGATCCTAAAAAATAGGATTACATGAAGCTTATCCTTTGAAAATTTATGTGCAAAAAGGAAATTTGTCATTTGTCCGCCGACCAATGATTCCCTTAATAACGCTAGATTTTGGCTTCACCCGTCTGAGGTACAAGTCCAGATTACCTGGTTGTAACAATTGCGGAGGTGCTCCCTTTACACCCTAGCCGAACAATCGGGAACGTAGGGTATAAACACAGGAGCCAGGCAACCCAGCTTGGCAAAAACTTAAGTCCTAAAGGTTCATATGATGGCAAAGAGGCTGTATGAAATAGACGGCATGAGTACTGTAAGCAATAAGCTTTAATAATAAGCTTCGTTATGGAAGCCCCCAGGTATCTTGAGGTATATACATTTGAAGATGTTCATCCCTAACAGTTCGGTATAGCCGAACACTTTCTAGGAAGGAAAAATAAAACATGAAGAGGAAAAAAACAAAGGAAAAAACCTAGACAAAAAGAGAAATAAAAGGTGCTACCGAACTATCCGTAGAATCGTCGGAGCCTACTAGTGTTCCATGGATTCGGCTCAAGGCGATTATCTAATGCATTTCGAAGGCAATAGGCTCCTCCGGTGAGAACTTCATCAATGATGTAGGGGCCCTCCCATCTTGGTTTAAGCTTCTCATGTTTCTTCTATGGGAGGCATAAAACGAGTTCGCCAACGTTGTATGTTTTGGCCCGCACTTCTCTCCTGTGGTATCGCCTAGCCTGTTGCTGATAGAATGCAGAATGAGCCTGCATGATATCGCGCTCCTTTTCAAGGTTGTCTAGGTCATCCTGCCAATCAAGATCAGCCTCACTCTCTTCATACATACGCACTCGATGTGAGTCATGAATAATGTCGCAAGGCAAAATCGCCTATGTGCCCTACACCATGAAAAATGTGTGTATCCGGTTAGGTGTGGTCCGCAACCCCCAGAGTACGGAGTCAAGCTCCTCAACCCAGTGTTTATCTGACTCCTGTAGGGAGCGCACCAGTCGGGGTTTAATGCCCCTTATTATTAAGCCATTAGCCCGTTCGACTTGACCATTTGTTTGAGGGTGGTACACAAAGGCATAATCAAGTTTAATTCCTAACTTGGCGCACCAGTTCTTCACCTCGTCAGCTATAAAGTGGGAGCCATTATCTGTGATAATACTATGCGGGACACCATAATGGTGTACTACGCCAGATATAAAATCTATCACTAGCCCTGCTTCAGCCGTTCTTACTGGTTTGGCTTCTATCCATTTAGTGAATTTATCCACCATAACCAGTAAATATTTCTTTTTGTAGCTTCCCCTTTAAGGGGTCCAACCATATCCAGCCCCCAGACCTCAAAAGGCCAAGTAATGGGGATGGTTCTCACGGCGGCGGGAGGCATATGACTTTGATTGGCGAAAAGCTGGCATTTGTCGGATTTAGGGCTCCGCAAAACCCAAGAAGTTCGAACACAGGGGCATGAACGATGATCTCCCACACTCACGTCTACCTAGTGTCTCGCTCTCGTCAAGGTGAAGGGATTTAAGCAAACAACAGATAGAACACGCAAGAGTTTACCCATGTTGGGGCCACCGTGTGGTGTAAGACCCTACTTCCTGCTTTGGTGGATCAGCCTCGGGAGGGCTGGAATATGAGCTAGTACAGTGGATCATGAGCTCAGGAGGGTCAGGAGGCAAGTGTTCTTGCTCCTTGCATGGTGGCAGAGTGTATGGATCGATCCCTTTCACACTGGGAATCCTAGCTACTTATATAGGCAGCCACGGTCCTCTTCCCCCGAAATTTTTAGGCGGGAAGGGATCACGCAACGGCCATTTTTGAGCGGGAACACAAGGACGTTCCTACCCTGACAAAAGCAGTCTTCGCCTGCAAAAGGACCATGCGGTGACACGGTGGTGGGCTCGACGGTGACATCCTCCTAGTCGTCCTTGCGGTCATCGGTCTTGTTGCACCAATGGAGAAACCTTTGCCCCGCTCCTCTGGAACCTGCGGCTGCGCTGTCCCCCTTGCACCGAAATGGTAACTGGGCCGCTGGCAGACGCTAGCATCCACTGGCGTGGTGAGTCACTGCTGACATCACTGCCTCCTCCTGAGGCAGTCTTGGCCTTGGATTCTCCGCCCCTCCGGAGCACCTTGCCGAGGCCGCTCCTGAGGAGGTCTTGACGTCGTTCTCCTCGCGAGGGTCTTGGACAACTGGTCGATTAGCTGGGCCGTACCAGGCCGTACTAGGAGCACGTCGCGTCCCGTAGACAGGCAAGTCTGGGTACCCTGGTTCCCAGGACGCCGACAGCATCCAACACAATGTTGGACTAGGGCTTGAGCATCTGCTCGGGTTGTTGGTCAGAAGAAACCTGTTCGGAAAGCCTTGCTTACGAGAGCCCGAGCTGCGGCGTGATGGCCGCCCATGCTAGTGTGTATTTCGGCTATAGGTTGTCGTCCCTCCTTTTCAGAAATGCACCTTTGGAGAATACCAGTAGTGCTTTTCTTATATAGTTCACCTTCCTGAACTTTATAGGCTTTAGAACGTCGAACTATGCGACGGGCCTCATTTTGATCGTTGGGGAGCTCTTGCCTATTAAGGTAGGCCAGGAAGGGTTTGGTCCAAGGGGAGATGACAGACATGATCTCATGAGCCGAAGATGTTATTTCCATATCCGAATCCCCGATGATGTCTGAATTGAGTTCGGCTGGTTGGGGTGTGATGGTGTCTGAACTAGCGTCTCTACTCTCGTCCTGCCATATTATGGATAGCTTAAACATCCTTTCTACAAATGTGTTAGGCGGGACCAGGTCGCGCTTGGCGCCCATGCGACAAGTATGTCTGTTGCTTGATTATTGTCCCGAGCAACATGGTGAAATTCGAGCCCCTCAAACCGAGCCGATATTTTTAATATGGCATTTCGATAAGCTGCCATATTTTGATCCTTCTCATCAAATTCTCCGTTTGCCTAAGATATTTTGAGGTCTGAGTCTCCGTGCACCTCTAGGCATTGTATGCCCATGGATACGGCTATGCGGAGGCCATGTAGTAGCGCCTCATATTCGACAGCATTGTTTGAGTCCGTATACATGATTTATAGTACGTAGCGGACTGTATCCCCTGTGGGAGATATCAAGATGATGCCGGCTCCCAATTCGGCTAGCATTTTTGAGCCGTTGAAATACATGGTCCAGTGGAAGTATGCTCCGTACTCTTTAGGGAGTTCCGCCTCAGTCCATTCTGCGACAAAGTCAGCCAATACCTGAGATTTAATAGCCCGGCGTGGTTTTTATGTTATTTCGAATGGCAAGAGCTCGATGACCCATTTGGCTATGCAGCATGTGGCGTCCTTGTTGTTTAGAATATCATTGAGTGGTACTTCAAATGCCATTGTAATTGAACACTATTGAAAGTAGTGTCGGAGCTTCCGAGATGCCATGAACACTACATGGGAGATTTTTTGAAAATGGGGGTATGGTGACTTGCACGGTGTGAGAACCTCTGATACGTAGTATACTGGTTTTTGGACATGGAATTTATGTCCCTCTTCCTCTCGTTCGATGACGAGTACAACACTCACGACCTAGTGAGTTGCGGAGATATAAAGCATCATTGGCTTACGGAAACTTGGAGCGGCTAGGATTGGATTGCCCGCTAATAGGATCTTTATTTCTTCCAGCCCGGCTGTGGTCGCATCCGTCCATTCAAAGTTGTCTGTGCGCCTTAGCAGTCTATAAAGTGATAATGCTTTTTCTCCCAGTCTGGAGATGAAGCGACTTAAGGCCGCCATACACCCTGCTAGCTTTTGGACTTGTTTTAGATCGGTAGGCGTAGCCAGCTGTGACAAGGCTTGAATTTTAGCTGGGTTCTCTTCAATCCCTCTTTGGGAGCCGATATACCCTAACAGCTTTTCGGCCGGAACGCCGAAGACGCATTTTTCCGGATTGAGCCGTATGTCATATGTTCGGAGGTTATCGAACATGAGGCAGAGATCATCCACCAATGTTTCGGCATGTTTGGTCTTGATGACTACATCATCGATGTGTGCCTCCACTGCCTTGCCGATTGGTTTCTCTAAGCATGTTCGAATCATGCATTGATATGTGGCACCAGCTGTTTTTGAGCCCAAAGGGCATAGTGTTGAAGCACAAAGGCCCATACGGAGTAATAAACACCGTCGTGGCTTGGTCGGATTCCTTCATTTTTATCTGATGGCATCCAGAGTAAGCGTTGAGGAATCATAATGAGTCATGTCCTGCTGTTGCGTCGATGATTTGATCAATGCGGGGCAGTGGAAAAGGATCCTTAGGGCAATCCTTCTTTAGGTCTTTAAAATCAACACAAAGGCGCCAGGATTTGTCCTTCTTCGGTACCATGACCAAATTGGCTAGCCAATCCGGATGTTTAATTTCCCTGATGAATCCGGCTTCCAGTAACTTGGCCAACTCCTCCCCATAGCTTGTCTTTTGGGTTCAGAAAATCGTCGCAGTGACTGATTGACTGGTTTGAACCCTTTGATGATGTTGAGGTTGTGTTTGGCCAGCCTGCGTGGGATCCCAGGCATGGCTGAAGGATGCCAGGCGAATATGTCCCAGTTTTCTCGTAGGAATGCGCGTACAGCATTGTCTACCGTCGGGTCCAGCTATGCTCCAATGGATGTTGTCTTATTGGGGTCCGTCGGATGCACCTGAAATTTGATAATTTCGTCCGTTGGCCTGAAGGAGGTAGATTTAAATCTTTTATCAAGGACTATGTCATCCTTGTCCACTGTGGATTGTAAGGTTGTTAATTCTTCGGCCGCAAAGGCTTCAGATAGTGCCTCTAGGGCCAAGGATGCGGTTTTGTTTGTGACACGGAGTGATCTGTCCGGATCACTTATGATTGTGATTATTCCATTGGGCCCTGGCATTTTAAGCTTCATGTACCCGTAATAGGGCATGTCCTGAAAGCGTGAGAAAGCGTCCTGCCCCAGGAGGGCGTGGTATTCGCTGTTGAAGGGGACAATGTGGAAGAGCAGTTCCTTTGACCTATAGTTCTCGGGCGTGCCGAATACTGTGTCGAATTTAATACTTCCCAAACACGAGGCTTCCTGGCTGGGGATGATTCCTCGAAAGGTTGTATTACTTTGCTCAATGCGGGTTTTATCGACCTGCATTTTTTCAAGCGTGTCCTCGTATATGAGGTTGAGTCTGTTGCCGCCGTCCATGAGCACTTTGGTAAGGCGAAAGCCGTCTACTATTGGGTTTAGTTCAAGAGCGGCTGGGGCTCAGACTGGCCGGACTCGTGGTTCATCGTCTGTAGTAAAAGTGATTCCCGTGTCATTCCATGGGTTTATAGCAGTTATTTCATGAACCTTGGTGAGTTCGTGATGTGCTCTCTTGTGCCGTTTGTTTGAAGAGAAGGTCTCGAAGACCGTGAGGACATCAAACTTCCCCTCCTCTGGAGTTGCGGTGGCGAGGATGGCTTCACCGCTTTTAGCTACCTGTTGGAGTACCCAACACGATCGAAGACTATGGGTTGGGATCACGCCCGGGGTCGCATGTATCGGGCAAGGTTTATCTACGAGTTCATCCAGAACGGACCTATATCTTGTAAAAGGGTTTTTTGCCGATGGGCATATGATCGGATGCCCTGCTAGGGTATGTCTTTTTTGCTTTAGCGGCATACCGTCCGAGGATAGGCTGTTCCAGATGGGTATTCTAGGCCTACCAAGTGCTTTACTTTTGTACTAAGTGCGACAACTCTGTACGTGACAGTGGTTGAGGGCATTGAAGACTCCCTTGTCCGTGCAATTGCGGTGGAATATTGGAACCGCATCGTCGTTGCAGCAGTCCTTAATCTTGTTTTTAAAAAGTAGGAATCTAGCCTAGAAGTGATGTAACGTCTCCTGGGGTTGTTGTCGCACGTACATTAAGTCACTTATGTCTGGAGGGCCGGAGTTTCTTGGAGAGTATTTATTGTGGTGGGTGGGCGTGGTAAAATTTGAGTCCCGACCCAATATAGTGTCCGGGGTTTGTAAAACCACCGGTGTAGACAACTCGGGCCCAACAGGATCTGAGCGTTCCTCGGGCTCGGCGTTTGTCCCTGAGCTCGAAAGATGCAGAGTCCCGCACGAAGGAAGGATGTTCGGCTCAAAGGGTGCGGAGATCCGGACGCAGCCAGTCTCCAATTCATGAGGAGAAGTGTCTTCGGCCCGTTCCTCGACGGCCGCCACCAGGTGAGTGATCGAGGTGGAATTATCTTCATTCTGACCGGGTTTAGGCCCGATCTGATCATTGGATGCTGAAATCCCCAGGGCGGCAATGCGATCCAGCAGCTCGTTTAGGGACGAGGAATCCGTTGGATTCGCGTCTTCGGATTGTTTGGAGCCGATGTAGGAGTGGTGCTCGGTGACCGCAGGGGACGCGGTCGGCTTGATGGCCACGTGGGCGCATATGGCGAACACGCCGAGCTGGAGGATCTAGCCAAGAGCCAGGATTTTTCCAAGGGTGATGTCGTCATTGATGACGAGACGAGCCACCGGTCGTTTCTTGCGAGTACACAGCGGAGCTCTTGAAAGCACCATTGTCGGTGTCAAAACCTGCAGATCTTGGGTAGGGGTGCCCAAGTTGTTCGTCTAAGGATCGATGGTAACAAGGGACTGGGGACACGATGTTTTACTCAGGTTCTGGCCATCTCTATCAAGATAATACCCTACTTCTTGCTTGATTGATCTTGATGGATATAGGGTTACAAGAGTTGATCTACCTCGAGATCGTAATGGCTAAACCCTAGCAGTCTAGCCTATGATTGTTGTGATTCTGCTAGCCTCTACGGACTAAACCCTCCGGCTTATATACACGCCGGAGGGGGCCTAGGGTTGTACAAAGATGACTTGGGGAGGAAGGAATCATTACATCCGGACATCAATTTTGCCTTTCTACATACATAGGAGTCCTATCCGTAGACGGGGGATGACCTTCTACTTTTATCTTCACGGCCCATCAGTCCGGCTCAGCTTCAGTAGCCCGGACACCCAAGGACCCCTAAATCCAGGACTCCCTCACCTGGGATGGCCTATTTGGCAACTTTGCCGTCTATTGGTAGACGACAGAGACCTTTGCATCTTTTCCATCCGCCAGCAGATGACAAAGCACGCCGTTAACCCCTTAACGGACCTAATTCGACCCCTCTGCCGCCCATGCCCTTTTTTGTATGCCTGCTCAGGATGGCTGACCGCAAACTTCTTTGCCGTCCGCTTTTCAAAAGAATACAGAAAATAAGCCCTTCACTGGAGTTTGGGCTGGCGGATGTGGTGTCGTCTACTGGCTGACGACAAAGGACTTTGCCGTCCGCCAGGCATGCCTTTGCCGTATGCCATTGCCGTCTTATCGTGAATATTGAAAAATTATGATGATTGGACTCTTCCCGATCCACCGCATAAACCCACTCCAAAGAAGAGGGGTATCTTATTTCTTAGCCGTGAAGATATGCAAGAAGCAAAGAAAAGTATGAAGGGAAAAGGTTTTAAACCAGAGGATTTTAAGAATTTACCACATATTGAAGAAATCCATGGACTTGACACACCACCAAAAATGGTGGTAGAGGTAAATTCTTTAATGAAATTTGATGAAGGTGATATCCCTTACAATAAACATCCTATACATTGCCTTTATGAGTTTGATAGCTACATTAGAAAACAAGATCACTTCAATGTCAATGTCATGAAACAATTGAAATACAACTCTGATATGATTGCTCGCTTGAGTGACTTGTTATTTAGAATCTCCAATGATGTTAGAGGTGTAGGAAAACCTGCCTCTATGGTTCAAACTAAGTTAGAACAAGTTGCTCCATCCCGAAAAGAATTGCTAAATGAAATGAATAGTAATATAAATGATTTTGTTGTTATAGTAGCAACTAGAGGAGGCAAAATGACTCAGGAACCTCTTCATCCTGACGGACACCCTAAGAGAGTTGAACAAGATTCACAAAGAATTAACACCGATGCACCTAGTCCTTCTAGAAAGAAAAAGAAGAAGAAAAATAATAGGACTTTGCATACCTCTAGTGAACCGAAGATAGAAAAACCTCCTAAAATTAGTAATGATGTCTCTATCTCTGATGTTGAAACTCAATCTGGTAACGAACATTTATCTAGTGATAATGAAAATGATAATGATTAAGTTCATAAAGACACTCAACCAGACAATGATAAACAACCAGATGATGACGTTGAGATAGAACCCGTTGTTGATCTTGATAACCCACAACCTAAAAATAAAATATATGAAAAAGAGACTTTGCTGCTAGAAAACAAGGTAAAGAAAGAGAACCATGGGTACAAAAACCCATGCCCTTTCCACCTAAGTCAACTAAGAAAAAAGATGATGAAGAATTTGAACGCTTTGCTGAAATGCTTAGGCCAGACTTTTCGCAAAGAATCGATGCCGCATTCATGCCCAGGCAGAGCGGACGCGACCTCTCACTAGCGCCTGCGTTGAAGGGAGAAGAGGATTCAAGAGTGATGGTTGCTTCGTCCGTCCAACTTACTGCTGGGTCTATGTGATTTGATGGCTCATTGGTCATTATTACTGAGGTGGTAGGACTGCTGGATGTCCCACGCTTTCGGCGAAAGGAGATACTACTAGATTACAATTTTCTCCATTCTTATGGTGGAGGAGTGCAAGAGCAGTGAAAACACGCAGGCTTAGTGATTACATGGCCCACCTCACATTATCACCATATTTTCTAGACACCGTGCGACAGCTAACTCTTTACATAGTACTCCCTCCATTCCTAAATATAAGTCTTTGTAGAGATTCCACTAGGAGGACTACATACGGAACAAAATGAATGAATCTACACTTAAAATGCATCTATATATATCCGTATGTGGTTCATGGTGAAATCTCTACAAAGACTTATATTTTGGAACGGAGGAAGTACTTGTATAGTACGTACTGTAATTTATCAGCGAGATAGTACAATGCTATGAAGCTTCCAGCTTCTGTTACATGTATCTTGCGTCCAAGGTTGCCCGTTGCAACATTTCATCAAAAAAGGGAGACTAACATGCATGCTATTGCATCTCAATGATTGACAGGTCATAGCAAATATGTACTCCCTCCGTTCCAAAATAAGTGTCTCAATT
The DNA here is from genome assembly GCA_902687465.1 of Secale cereale. Taxonomy (NCBI): domain Eukaryota; kingdom Viridiplantae; phylum Streptophyta; class Magnoliopsida; order Poales; family Poaceae; genus Secale; species Secale cereale. The sequence continues at coordinate 178,574,127 of LR738712.1, read as the reverse complement.
TTATGCTACATACCGAGCAAAATGAGTGAATCTACACTCTAAAATGCTGTCAGGACCCCGATCCTAAGTCACACCGATCTAGCTGTAACACGTCATATCACTTTGCGGCCTCACGCACGGTAACCCCACGGGTGCCACCTTACCTGGCCCGGGACCGTTTGCGCATTTTGGCACACGTATATGACAGTGTCGCTAGCATCCATATGACAGAGAACCCGGGCCGACATGGCTAGTTATAATCCAAAAGTGGCACTAAATTACAGAGACAGGCATCCATGACCCAGCAACGAATGTGTCGGTCATCAACTTATGAACCCAAGTCGTAGCAAGCTACATGGACTTAAAGGAACAACGCGTGACATTTCCCCTAAGGGACAGACACAGGAACGAAGAAGGACACATGCCGGCCAGCCTACGTGTTCCGAGCAGTAGCAATCTACCAAGGCTCATTGGAATCACTAGGAGGCATTTCCCTGTAAGATAGGCTACCAAAGGAAAACAACTAGGTGTCGGATCCCACACATACCAAGAATTTCAATCATACACGCAATATGCTCAATATGTGCAAATACAACATTGCATCACAACAGAACTCTATGACTCAAAGTACTTTATTTAAAAGGCTCCAAGAGCCATACATAACATAGTCATACAGGTAGGGGTCACATGACCCAACACTCAAGTCATACAGTCATACAAGCACAAGCGGAAGCTACATGTCTGAGTACAGACAACTTAGAAAATAAAACAGGCTTGGTGTAGCCTGACTATCTACAAGACCCTTCACATGTTCCAGATCACCGTCTGGGTGTCAAGCTACTCGTCGACGTCAACGTCTATGTAGAACCCATCAGCAGGGGCAGGGTTCTCCTCTGCAACAGTTATTAAGCAAACATGAGTACAAAGGTACTCAGCAAGTCTTACCACAGAACCTATCTTACATGCAACATTATCAAAGGGGGTAGTGGAGTTTATAGCAGAATGCCAGCTTTGACCTTGGCTAACCTATACTACAACTTCCAACAGATTGCAAGATGTTATTACGAACATGAGTCCTCTAGTCACCACATCAATAAACTACCGAGGATCCTCTTCCGTCATCCTATGGAAGGGCCATCCACTGCACTCATGCTTATCTTGAGGCTTTTAGTAGTATCCATCAACTTGTCTATGAACTGTAAGAGTAACCAAGTAGTTCGTACCGCGAACAACGGCTATTCGAATAGTTTGATAACCCTGCAGGGGTGTACTTCTTCACACACGCTTCCACCGCTTATCGCCGTTTACTCGGCGTGTACTCGGCAACCTTCAAGCGGAAGCCCAGCGAGGGTGTCGGCCACGACCTGACTAACTACTCAAGTCTCTCGTCCAGGTTTATCGCCTATTTGGGTTCCATCCGTGGGGAGATCCGGCCGGGGTGTCGCTCACGGCCCCAAACGATGTGTACAGGGTTCCCGAGTCACCAAACGGGCAACCGGTACACCGTGCCACGTACCTGTCGCATCACAACCCACCCCGAGGGTCAGCGTTGTGCACGACCTCCAGTAAGCTATAAACACCAGAAACTAGTTGCAACTCCTGGACAGAGATCAAGGTAATTAATAAGCCGAGAGGGTCAATTAAGGATCCCAATGCATGGTAGTAGCTGTAACTTGAATCACACATACAGATCTCGGGTCCTATGGACGATTCCAATGAAACAACCCACCACGTACTCCTACATGGCCTTTCATCGATACCTTTACCAAAAGTATTCCACACTTCCTTCTCTTTATCGAAAGATTGTTTCACTCTGATTCATCACCCAGATGAATCAGACCAGACACAACTCTAAGCATAGCAGGCAACATAACAAAATAGCATGGTGGATCACACATCACATGGCTCAATCAACTCCTACACATGCTAGTGGGTTTCAACTATTTACTGTGGCAATGACAGGTCATGCAAGGGAATAGGGTTCAACTACCGCAGCAAGTAGCAGTTCACGCGCTGTTGCCTTAATGCAGTAAAAGAGAGCAGGAGCGAGAAGATTGGGTTGTATCGGAATGATCAATGATTGCTTGCCTGACAAGGTAGTTGTCGGGTACTGCTCTTCAACTGGATACGCAGCAGTATCCTCGGAAGCAGGACCTAACACAGGAAATACCGACGATACAATCATTAACAAACAAATGCAACAATATGATGCATGTTTATGACATGGCAAGATGCATGTGTGTTGGCTAATGCAACTAAGACCAGAGGGGTTTGAACCTATTTGAATCAAAGATTCAAATTGAAGTTCAAACTAGTATTTAAATAAGTGCATTATCATGTTTTTGATATATACAGCAAGTTAACTTGTTCAAACATGCATGAAACCAGTGCCATTAGATAGATTGGATTTTTCTGATCATTTTTCATATATAAATCTTTTCCATCTGAGCTATGGTTGATTTTATATGATTTTTAGAAGTTTTGGGTATTTTCTGGAATTTCCTGAATTATTATTATATCTAAAAATCCCAGAAAAACCTTTACTGCGTCAGCATGACATCATGCTGACGTCAGCCAGTCAACAGGGCCAGTCTAGGTCAAACCTGACTAGTGGGTCCCTCATGTCAGTGTCACAGCTAATTAACTGAGTTAATTAGAGTTAAACTAAAACTAATTAGCTGTCAGTGGGGCCAGGGCCCACATGTCATTGACTAAACTAATTAACTAATTAATATTAAATTAACACCTAAACTGAGTTTGACTTGCGGGCGGGGCCCACATGTCATTGACCCAGGGGGTCAAACCCGTGGTCAAAACAGGTCAAACTCGCCGGCGTTTAGCCGCCGGCGAGGCCAAACGCGGCGGCGTGCCTCGGAAAACGTCTGTGGTGCACGGTTCGAGCTGTGGTTGGGTGTGTTGGAGAGCTCTTGCTCTTCTGCATCGGATAGTGGTGGTCGCCGGACCTGGGGTGGCCGGAGACGACGGCAACAAGCTCGACGGCGGCGACCGGCGTCGGGCGTGTGTGGGGATGCGGCTGCAGGTGCCTAGGCGATGCGTGCGTAGCACCGTTCGCGTCTACGTGCTGCGGTGAGTGCGATGGACGGGTGCCGGTGACCAAAAGGTCACCGGAGCATCACCGGCGACGAGCACGGCGGCGGTGCGTGCGGTGGAGCTACGTGCAGTGGGTTACAGGGCAAGAGGGAGCCAACGGAGAGGGGGAGGAGGTAGCTAGTCTCACAGCGGTTGCAGCGAGCACCGAAGCGAGCTCGGAGGTGGTCGGAGCTGAGCAACACGACGCGGGGGATCTCCGCGGCCGGAGTTGGGGAAGAAGAGCTCGGGGGCGTCTCCAGGGCGGGCGAGCGCTCGGGGCTCGGCCTGTCGAAGCAGTCGAGGACGGCGGAGACGAGGGACAACACGGCGGAGCTCGGGGACGACGGTGGACGTGGTTTCTACGACGATGCGATCACGGCGGCGACGACCATGGTGCGGGGAGAGCGGAGGGGAGGAGCTGGGGAGAAACGGAGGTGTCTGGGGGGTCGAGGGAGACGTGGACGCTCGATCCACTCCTCCAGGACGGCGAGGGGGCGAAGCAGGGCGGCGGGCAGCTGCGTGGCGCGCGGCGCGGTCGCCGTCGAGCACCTGCCTGCCTGCCTGGCCGAGCCAAGCAGCTCGCTGGAGCGGCAGCTGGGCTGGGCCGGCAGGTGGGCCGGGTGGGCGCCAGGTAAGTGTTCTCTCTCTCTCCCTTTTCTATTTTCTTTTCTGTTTCATTTCTTTTGCAACTTTGTTCATTTAATAAAAATGCCTAAACATTTTTATAACTCATGACACTTGTCATACCTGCTGTATATAATATGAACAGTAGGAAACATCATAGTTCATGATTATTTGAGCATTTAAAATATTTAAAAATATTTAAATGCCCAAATTCAATTACCATATGAATTAATCCAAAGCCCTAGATTGTCCTAGAAAATTGTGCACCATTTTTGGCAGAGGCTTAAGACCAAGGCAGAAATGATGAACATTTTGAAGGGCATTTTGGGTACATTGGAAAATATTTTAGCAAACCCTAGTTGTTAGGGGAGGGGTGCTGGGGTTTCTGTTAATCCCATTTCAAGTTTCTTTGAAAGTAAACATGATGCACACTCTAGTCAGGTCCTAATGCAAGTGCTAGCTAGGGATGTGACAACTCACCCCCACTTAAAAGAATCGCGTCCCGAGATTCGGGTTCCTCCGGAAAGAGGGTGGGGTACTCAAGTCGAAGACGATCCTCCCTTTCCCAAGTGGCTTCACTCTCGGAATGATGTGACCATTGAACCTTGAGAAACTTGATATTGTGGCGTCGAGTGGTGCGCTCAGTTTGATCAAGAATACGAATGGGGTATTCTCGATATGTGAGATTGTCTTGGAGATCAAGCGTTTCGTGGTCCACTCCACGGATAGGATCCGAGAAGCAACGCCTGAGTTGGGAAACGTGGAAAACATCATGAACTCTGGAGAGGTGCGGAGGTAGTTCCAGTTGGTAGGCAACTTCTCCTCGTTTGGCAAGAATGCGAAAAGGACCGATGAAACGAGGGGCCAATTTGCCTTTGATACCGAAGCGATGGGTTCCCTTAAGAGGAGTAACCCGAAGGTAAGCCTTATCGCCGACTTCAAAAGTCACAGCCTTATGATGACTATCATATTGGCTCTTTTGGCGAGACTGGGCTATTTTCAATCTTTCACGAACGATGCGAACTTGTTCCTCTGCTTCCTGAATCATATCCGGGCCAAAGAATTGTCTTTCGCCGGTTTCTGACCAGTTAAGAGGTGTTCGACACCTTCGTCCATATAGAACTTCGAAGGGAGCTTTACCCAGGCTGGCTTGATAACTATTGTTATAAGCGAATTCGGCAAATGGAAGACATTTTTCCCATTCCATACCGAAAGAAATGACAGAGGCTCGAAGCATGTCTTCCAGAATTTGATTGACTCGTTCCACTTGACCACTTGATTGCGGATGGAAGGCAGTACTGAAAGAGAGATGAGTTCCCATAGCATTCTGGAAACTTTCCCAAAATCGGGAAGTGAAAAGACTTCCACGGTCTGAGTTAATCTCCAACGGTACACCATGTAGTGATACTATTCGAGAGATATATAAGTCTGCTAGCTGGCTAGCGGTAATACTCTCCCGAACAGGTAGGAAGTGAGCTACTTTAGAGAGGCGGTCGATAACGACGAAGATAGCATTATTCCCTTTCCTGGACCTGGGAAACCCGTTAATGAAATCCATACCGACTTTATCCCATTTCCATTCAGGAATAGCTAGAGGTTGAAGGGTGCCAGCAGGCCGTTGATGCTCTGCTTTAACTCGACGACAAACGTCGCAGTTAGCGATGAACTGAGCGATTTCTCTCTTCATCCTAGTCCACCAGAATCTTTGACGTAGGTCTTGATACATTTTGGTACTACCGGGATGAATCGTGAGAGGAGATTCATGAGCCTCCTTGAGGATCAAACGTCTTAGGTTTCGCACCTTAGGAACCACTAAGCGGTTGCTAAAGAATACGACTCCTTGATCATCAATTGAGAAACATCCTGCAACTCCTTTCTTGATGTTCCTCTTAATACGGGAAATTCCGGGATCAACCATCTGTGCTTTGATGACTTGATCCAAAAGGGTAGGTTTTGCCACCAAGGTGGAAAGGAATCCTCGAGGAACAATGTGAAGGTTAAGCTTACGAAATTCCTCGTGGAGAAGTGGTTGACTTTGTTGTAACATTAAATTGTTACAATAAGACTTACGACTTAGTGCATCAGCCATGACATTGGCCTTTCCAGGAGTATAAGTGATTCCTAAATCGTAGTCGGTGAGCAACTCAACCCAACGTCTTTGTCTGAGATTTAGATCTGGTTGGGTGAAGATATATTTCAAACTTTGGTGATCAGTGAAGATTTCACAGCGGTTACCAAGGAGGTAATGCCGCCATGTTTTGAGTGCATGGACTACAGCTGCAAGCTCTAAATCATGAGTAGGATAATTATCCTCATGTGGGCGCAACTATCGGGATGCGTATGCAATCACTTGACGATCTTGCATGAGAATGCAACCCAGTCCTTGTCGCGAGGCGTCGCAATAGATTATAAAGTCCTTGGAAAAGTCTGGTGGTACCAGTACAGGTGCAGATGTCAGGCGTCTTTTCAGTTCCTGAAAACTGGACTCGCACTGTGGGGTCCACTCAAACTTTTTATCTTTCTTGAGGAGTTCGGTTAGAGGTTTAGCAACCTTGGAGAAGTTCTCGACGAAACGTCGGCAATAGCTCGCTAAGCCAAGAAAACTCCTAACTTGCTTGACCGATTCAGGGGAGGTCCAATCAAGGACGGCTTGAACTCGCTCGGGATTGACAGCAATACCCTTGCCAGAGATTACATGACCTAGATAGGTTACTTCTGGCAACCAAAATTCACATTTAGAGAATTTGGCATAAAGGCGGTGCTCTCGAAGTTTCGTCAATACCAGCCTTAAATGCTCGGCATGATCTTCCTTGTTCTTGGAGAAAATGAGTATATCATCGAGGTATACCACGACGAATTTATCCAGGTACTCCATGAATATAGAATTCATTAACCGAGAAAAGGTAGCTGGGGCATTGGTTAATCCGAAGGACATGACGGTGTACTCGTATTGGCCATAACGAGTAACGAAAGCCGTTTTAGGAATGTCCCCGTTCTTGATTTTGATTTGATGGTAGCCCAACCTCAAATCCATCTTAGAGAAGACTGAGGATCCAGCGAGCTGATCATACAGGTCGTTGATCCTGGGAAGCGGATACTTGTTCTTTATGGTGACCAGATTGACAGATCGGTAATCTACAACCATCCGCTCCGTTCCATCCTTCTTCTTGACGAAAAGGACGGGGCAAGCCCAAGGGGAAGAGCTAGGACGGATGAAACCTTTTTGCAAAGACTCATCAAGTTGTTTCTTTAGCTCAGCTAATTCTAGTGGTGCCATCTTATAAGGTCTCCTAGAGATTGGAACAGTTCCAGGAATAAGATCTATCACGAACTCGACATCTCTGTCAGGTGGAACTCCTGGCAGTTCTTCTGGAAAAACATCCGGAAAGTCACGGACTACCGGGATATCTTCGAGTTCTGGTAGAGGGCTGGCATTAAGAGAGTAGAGCTGACGTTCAGCCATTCGAGTCAAGACATTGACTATCTTGCCGGATGGGTGTGTAAGTTGAACGGTCCTAGTAAAACAGTCAATTTTGGCGTAATGGGTTGTCATCCAATCCATACCCAAAATGACATTTATGTCCGAGGACTTGAGAGCGATTAAGGATGCAAGGAAAACAAGTCTATCGACAAGGATTTCATTTCCATGGCTTACCCTAGAGGTCTGCCACTTTGAACCAGGAGTTTGAATAACCATGGAAGTAGGCATGTCACAAAAAGTCATGTTGTGCAATCGAGCATAGCTTTTAGATATGAACGAATGGGATGCTCCAGTATCAAAAAGAACAGATGCCGGATGGCAGTTTACGAGAAGCGTACCAAGGACGACGTTAGGATCCTCATAAGCTTCTTCGGCAGAAACATAGTTGACATGACCACGTGCAGTGGGGATTGGCTTGACATAGTTCACCTTGCCGGTTGGCTTACCACGGCCAACGGGTTTTCCTGGCTGGTTCTGGGGACAATCACGCATGTAGTGTCCCGGTTCTCCGCACTTGAAACATGTCACAGTGGTGGTGCGTGGAGCAAAGTTGGAGGGTGGACCTCCATAGGTCTTAGCAGGTGCAAACTGTTGAGTTGGACGAGGCGCCTCATAGGATGGCCTCGGTGTATACTTGGGTGGCAGAGCAGTGTTAGGAACCCATACACGGCGCTTGTGAGAACCAGAGCCGGATGAGGAACCAAAGTCCCGAGTATGCTTGCGGGTGGCCTCGAAGTCGGTCTGGCCTGTCTCAGCACTGATAGCCTTGTTAACCAACTTCTGGAAAGAGGCGCACTCGTGCAGACGTAGATCACGACGAAGTTCAGGGCTGAGTCCCTTGCGGAACCTCGCCTGTTTCTTGGCATCGGTGGATACTTCCTCAGGTGCATAGCGTGCCAGATTACCAAACTCACGACTGTAGCCATCCACAGTCAGACGGCCCTGGGTGAAATTGCAGAATTCCTCCCGCTTGCGATCCATGAGACCTTCCGGAATGTGATGTTCACGGAATGCCTCACTGAACTCAACCCAGGTAGTGACTTGGCCAGCAGGACGCATAGCTTCAAAGTTTTCCCACCAAAGACTGGCAGGGCCCTCAAGATGGTAGGCGGCGTAGATAACCTTGTCAGCTTCGGCCACACGGGCAGAGTGTAGCTTGTGGGTGATACTACGTAGCCAGTCATCAGCATCCAGAGGTTCAGTGGAGTGATGGAACTTCGGTGGACACATCTTGATAAAATCGTGGATTGACACCACGTCATTCCTCTGACGGAACCCAGTGTTTTGCTCTATGCGTTCCAGCAGACGGTTGGTCTCTCTCTTGTTCCGTTCTGCTTCAAGCATAACTTCCGCCAAGGAGGGTGGCTGGGGCAGATTTCCATCTCTAGCCCCACTAGCCTCACCCTGCTCCTGAGCAGCAGGAGTGTTGCGAGTGTTGACCATCCTAGGAAAACAAAACAACGGTTTAGACATGGATGGCAAAATTGACATAGAAGTGCAGAAGGTAATGGATGACACAGAATGCAGAGATGTTCATCCGTACGACATGGTAATATAGGAACTGCTATATATACACCAGTGGTCATACACACCATGCAAAGTTTAGTACAAGCCAAGGCTAAAGTACAACTGCGGTGAAAGACGATACATCCCATCAGAGGCATTCCAGGCTCCTATACATTATTTAACTACACCTCCGGAATTCAGTACACACTAAGTCATATTCCACAAGACGCGCAAGACTGTGGAAATACAACTATTACAATACTACTACTACCACGGACTAGCTCAGACATTCGCGTAGTAATCCTCGTAAAGATTACCACCATAGCCTGGAAGTGGTACAGACGGATCTTGGAACTCGCGAGCACTCGAAGGTTGTGGACCATAAGGGCATGGGTGTGGTCTCGGTCCCGATGCTGGTGGTAACCGACGCCCACGTGGAGGTGTAATACCCCCAACGTCACGCCAATCCATGCGATCAGGCAGACGAGTCCGCACAGGATACAAATCCCGCATGTCCAGATATCCGGCGTGCACAGCAGGTGCAAGCCGTGTCAAAGTAGTCCAGTGAGCGGCTCGGGTGTTATACAGCTCCATTCGGAGGGCACGGACCTCACGGTCCCTATCCTCCAACATCTGAACAGTAGTCTGAAGCAGTGGCTCTTCATGAGCAGCATCAGTATACAGACCAGTGTAGTAGCCTTCTTCTCCGGGGAGTGAAGCTGGCATGTAACAGAACTCAGTGTTCAGCAACAGGGCATGCCTAGCACGGAGAATGGTCATCATCGAATAAGCAGCATCCTGCACTGCCATCTCGATGGTAATCCCGAGTCCATAAGACCAATGGATGGGATCATTAGCTCCGGGATATGAGGGGTATATCCGGACTGTGCAGAAATACTGACTTGATTAAAATCCCGATATTGTTCCTCCACAGTGTATTCAGGATACCAGCGATAACCGGTCTCAGTCATCACACGGACTAGCATGGCCGTGTGACCGGGCACATTAATGCACCGAGTCAAACGAACCACTTGGTGAGGAATGCGGCCAGACATCTGAAACACCAAATAATGCAAAGGCATTAGTGTTTCTGGAAGAAATCGGGCAGCATAACAATTGTAAATGCTCAAACAAGGATTTGAGACATCATACAAATGATAGCATAGCCACTCAACAATTCCATATCAAGGTTCCGGTTCAACAATCATCATACTCAACAGGATAGAAACTGAACTGAGGCTTGAAACCAACAATCCTAAGAGTCTACGGATTAGTAACGCGTGAACCTAGTAAGGATAAGAGGCCTAGTCCTAATTCCCCGTAGAAAGAATAGACAGACTCAGATCAGAAGGGCATAAGGTAAAGGAGTAAAAAGAGCCTTACGTTCCCTTCCACAATCAATTCCCCTACATATAACTAAGAATTTTTCTAGACTCAACATCGACCAGTTTGGCTTGAGAAACCTACAGGCAGTCCAGCTCTGATGCCAACGCTGTCAGGACCCCGATCCTAAGTCACACCGATCTAGCTGTAACACGTCATATCACTTTGCGGCCTCACGCACGGTAACCCCACGGGTGCCACCTTACCTGGCCCGGGACCGTTTGCGCATTTTGGCACACGTATATGACAGTGTCGCTAGCTTCCATATGATAGAGAACCCGGGCCGACATGGCTAGTTATAATCCAAAAGTGGCACTAAATTACAGAGACAGGCATCCATGACCCAGCAACGAACGTGTCGGTCATCAACGTATGAACCCAAGTCGTAGCAAGCTACATGGACTTAAAGGAACAACGCGTGACATTTCCCCTAAGGGACAGACACAGGAACGAAGAAGGACACATGCCGGCCAGCCTACGTGTTCCGAGCAGTAGCAAGCTACCAAGGCTCATTGGAATCACTAGGAGGCATTTCCCTGTAAGATAGGCTACCAAAGGAAAACAACTAGGTGTCGGATCCCACACATACCAAGCATTTCAATCATACACGCAATATGCTCAATATGTGCAAATACAACATTGCATCACAACAGAACTCTATGACTCAAAGTACTTTATTTAAAAGGCTCCAAGAGCCATACATAACATAGTCATACAGGTAGGGGTCACATGACCCAACACTCAAGTCATACAGTCATACAAGCACAAGCGGAACCTACATGTCTGAGTACAGACAACTTAGAAAATAAAACAGGCTTGGTGTAGCCTGACTATCTACAAGACCCTTCACATGTTCCAGATCACCGTCTGGGTGTCAAGATACTCGTCGACGTCAACGTCTATGTAGAACCCATCAGCAGGGGCAGGGTTCTCCTCTGCAACAGTTATTAAGCAAACATGAGTACAAAGGTACTCAGCAAGTCTTACCACAGAACCTATCTTACATGCAACATTATCAAAGGGGGTAGTGGAGTTTATAGCAGAATGCCAGCTTTGACCTTGGCTAACCTATACTACAACTTCCAACAGATTGCAAGATGTTATTACGAACACGAGTCCTCTAGTCACCACATCAATACACTACCGAGGATCCTCTTCCATCATCCTACGGAAGGGCCATCCACGGCACTCACGCTTATCTTGAGGCTTTTAGTAGTATCCATCAACTTGTCTATGAACTGTAAGAGTAACCAAGTAGTTCGTACCGCGAACAACGGCTATTCGAATAGTTTGATAACCCTGCAGGGGTGTACTTCTTCACACACGCTTCCACCGCTTATCGCCGTTTACTCGGCGTGTACTCGGCAACCTTCAAGCGGAAGCCCAGCGAGGGTGTCGGCCACGACCTGACTAACTACTCAAGTCTCTCGTCCAGGTTTATCGCCTATTTGGGTTCCATCCGTGGGGAGATCCGGCCGGGGTGTCGCTCACGGCCCCAAACAATGTGTACAGGGTTCCCGAGTCACCAAACGGGCAACCGGTACACCGTGCCACGTACCTGTCGCATCACAACCCACCCCGAGGGTCAGCGTTGTGCACGACCTCCAGTAAGCTATAAACACCAGAAACTAGTTGCAACTCCTGGACAGAGATCAAGGGTAATTAATAAGTCGAGAGGGTCCATTGGTTTCGGGCCCAATGCATGGTAGTAACTGCAACTTGAACCACACATACAGATCTCGGGTCCTATGTACGGTTCCAATGAAACAACCCACCACGTACTCCTACATGGCCTTTCATCGATACCTTTACCAAAAGTATTCCACACTTCCTTCTCTTTATCGAAAGATTGTTTCACTCTGATTCATCACCCAGATGAATCAGACCAGACACAACTCTAAGCATAGCAGGCAACATAAACAAATAGCATGGTGGATCACACATCACATGGCTAATCAACTCCTACACATGCTAGTGGGTTTCAACTATTTACTGTGGCAATGACAGGTCATGCAAGGGAATAGGGTTCAACTACCGCAGCAAGTAGCAGTTCACGCGCTGTTGCCTTAATGCAGTAAAAGAGAGCAGGAGCGAGAAGATTGGGTTGTATCGGAATGATCAATGATTGCTTGCCTGACAAGGTAGTTGTCGGGTACTGCTCTTCAACTGGATACGCAGCAGTATCCTCGGAAGCAGGACCTAACACAGGAAATACCGACGATACAATCATTAACAAACAAATGCAACAATATGATGCATGTTTATGACATGGCAAGATGCATGTGTGTTGGCTAATGCAACTAAGACCAGAGGGGTTTGAACCTATTTGAATCAAAGATTCAAATTGAAGTTCAAACTAGTATTTAAATAAGTGCATTATCATGTTTTTGATATATACAGCAAGTTAACTTGTTCAAACATGCATGAAACCAGTGCCATTAGATAGATTGGATTTTTCTGATCATTTTTCATATATAAATCTTTTCCATCTGAGCTATGGTTGATTTTATATGATTTTTAGAAGTTTTGGGTATTTTCTGGAATTTCCTGAATTATTATTATATCTAAAAAATCCCAGAAAAACCTTTACTGCGTCAGCATGACATCATGCTGACGTCAGCCAGTCAACAGGGCCAGTCTAGGTCAAACCTAACCAGTGGGTCCCTCATGTCAGTGTCACAGCTAATTAACTGAGTTAATTAGAGTTAAACTAAAACTAATTAGCTGTCAGTGGGGCCAGGGCCCACATGTCATTGACTAAACTAATTAACTAATTAATATTAAATTAACACCTAAACTGAGTTTGACTTGCGGGCGGGGCCCACATGTCATTGACCCAGGGGGTCAAACCCGTGGTCAAAACAGGTCAAACTCGCCGGCGTTTAGCCGCCGGCGAGGCCTAACGCGGCGGCGTGCCTCGGAAAACGTCTGTGGTGCACGGTTCGAGCTGTGGTTGGGTGCGTTGGAGAGCTCTTGCTCTTCCGCATCGGATAGTGGTGGTCGCCGGACCTGGGGTGGCCGGAGACGACGGCAACAAGCTCGACGGCGGCGACCGGTGTCGGGCGTGTGTGGGGATGCGGCTGCAGGTGCCTAGGCGATGCGTGCGTAGCACCGTTCGCGTCTACGTGCTGCGGTGAGTGCGATGGACGGGTGCCGGTGACCAAAAGGTCACCGGAGCATCACCGGCGACGAGCATGGCGGCGGTGCGTGCGGTGGAGCTACGTGCAGTGGGTTACAGGGCAAGAGGGAGCCAACGGAGAGGGGGAGGAGGTAGCTAGTCTCACAGCGGTTGCAGCGAGCACCGAAGCGAGCTCGGAGGTGGTCGGAGCTGAGCAGCACAACGCGGGGGATCTCCGCGGCCGGAGTTGGGGAAGAAGAGCTCGGGGGCGTCTCCAGGGCGGGCGAGCGCTCGGGGCTCGGCCTGTCGAAGCAGTCGAGGACGGCGGAGACGAGGGACAACACGGCGGAGCTCGGGGACGACGGTGGACGTGGTTTCTACGACGGTGCGATCACGGCGGCGTCGGCCATGGTGCGGGGAGAGCGGAGGGGAGGAGCTGGGGAGAAACGGAGGTGTCTGGGGGGTCGAGGGAGACGTGGACGCTTGATCCACTCCTCCAGGACGGCGAGGGGGCGAAGCAGGGCGGCGGGCAGCTGCGTGGCGCGCGGCGCGGTCGCCGTCGAGCACCTGCCTGCCTGCCTGGCCGAGCCAAGCAGCTCGCTGAAGCGGCAGCTGGGCTGGGCCGGCAGGTGGGCCGGGTGGGCGCCAGGTAAGTGTTCTCTCTCTCTCCCTTTTCTATTTTCTTTTCTGTTTCATTTCTTTTGCAACTTTGTTCATTTATTAAAAATGCCTAAACATTTTTATAACTCATGACACTTGTCATACCTGCTGTATATAATATGAACAGTAGGAAACATTATAGTTCATGATTATTTGAGCATTTAAAATATTTAAAAGTATTTAAATGCCCAAATTCAATTACCATATGAATTAATCCAAAGCCCTAGATTGTCCTAGAAAATTGTGCACCATTTTTGGCAGAGGCTTAAGACCAAGGCAGAAATGATGAACATTTTGAAGGGCATTTTGGGTACATTGGAAAATATTTTAGCAAACCCTAGTTGTTAGGGGAGGGGTGCTGGGGTTTCTGTTAATCCCATTTCAAGTTTCTTTGAAAGTAAACATGATGCACACTCTAGTCAGGTCCTAATGCAAGTGCTAGCTAGGGATGTGACAAATACGTCTATATACATTAGTGTTTGGAGTATGTACTACTAGTTCATATTGAAATCTACTAAAGGACATATATATTCCAAACAATATGATAATCTCTCTAACCAAGGTAGTAGGGACGAGGAGTAAACGGAGGGAGTAGTAAAATTTTCTCCTCGTCATGACTAGAGCGCTCAATGTATCGGTGTGTGTGTGGGGGGGGAGGGGGTGGGTAGGGGTAGGCAGAGGCCTAACTATATAGGTAGAACTACTCGTATATATGTTGAGTAGGAGAGACCCATCTATGTCCTGAGGGAGATCGGTCGACATCCAAACATAACTGAAGGACGGGAAATAGGATGGGACAGAGAGAGAGAGAAAGGAGAGAGAGGGAGGGAGAGGGGTAGAGTGCTGGATGGGTGATGGAGTTGCTTCTCGAAGATGGCGGGAGAGGCCTACTAGACAAACTAAGGGTGGAACTGCAATATTATCAATAAGAGTGGGGATGTGTTTCTCTGTGTCCCTGTGTGTGATAGATCTGTCGGGACATATCCATGGATGATGAAGGGGAACCATGTGTTTGGTAAGCAAACCTAACTAGATCGGTAGATCAATTGTTTTTTGTCAAAGGAAGGGAGAGACATAACTAATGAGGTAGATCGATCGACGCGTGGGGAAAAACGAGTTATAAGGACGTAGCTAGCTATATGTATAGCGGGAGATGGGTCGGTGTACGTCCATTTGTTAGAGGCAAATAAGGCCCGGCGAGACGGATAGACAGAGATAATGGAGCTAGGAGGTGGTGCGAGAGGCCCAGCTACTAGCTAGATAGGGGGAGGAGTGTGCGGTTGTGAGATCGATGAAAAGAGGGGCGAGAGTTTACACGTGTGTGGGACCGTATGAGAGACACGAAGCAAGGACACATAAAGGAGGAGATTGAAGGTGCGTGTGTATGTTGTAGGCAGACATTGCTGGAGAGGTTTATCGATCGGTGTGTGTCAGAAAGGAGTTGTGGAGACTGTGGGAGAACGACCTAAAGAAAAAAAATGAATGTGTGCAATGGATAGAATGCTGAGGGAGGGGGAGGGCGAGGAGGGCGTGTGCATGCACGAGAGAAAGTTAGTGGTAGCTACAAAGGTTAGAGGATTGTGTGGGTGTAAGAGACTAACGAAGATCATAATTTGATATGAAAGTGGATTCATATATTTGAATAGGAGATCATAGTGTTTTAAACATATGCATGCATGAATATAGCGGTGATAAGCGTGTTGCGATTTTGCACATGTTATACCATAATGTGATAATGCATGGCGTTTGCAACTCACAGCAAAATGTCGAACAATCTAAACCATACTATACATTGAACAATCTCACATTTTATTTGAATTTGTGATAATGTGTGGCGTTTGCAACTTACAAGTAAATATCGAACAATCAAAACAATACTATATATCAAACATTCTCACATTGTATTTGAATTTGTGGTAATGTGTGGTGTTTGCAACTCACATCTAAATACTTGTAGGCGTAGGGGGCGGGGCACCATACATAATGTGATAAACACATTATACATATGAGACATGGTTTAATTTGTGAAGATCTTGCTAGATCTTGAAATGTACTATGATTTGAAATCAACATAAAGTGGATTCAAAAAATCGAGTTCGAGTTCATATAGTACACATAGTTCATATGTAACTCGAGATTAATCATGTGGTGTGTTGTGAAGATAATACACAAACGATGGTTTAACTTGACAATAATGACGATTGTAGATCTTATTACAACAGAGAAATGAATTCTAATGCTTTGACTTCACAACAATCATTATTGTAGATCTTATTCAAATAGAGAAACGAATTCAAATTTAGTTCATATTGAAGCGGTAGTATATACGTTTGGAATGCACTAAGACGTTCATTTGAGTACTAGGTTGCATGCATTATACACGTAGCGAAATATTTTAATTGAACATAACATGAATCCAAAGTTTTGAATGACATTTGTAGTGCGGATTGATTTGGTACAGAACACGTTAGGCTTGTCCGGAAATTTGAACCCGCGCCTTGTTAGCCCAAAATATTTAAGATATATCTTTGTCTCGTTGTGCTCCGACAACTCCCTCCATCTCAACCCGCGCCTTGCTATTCCAAAATTACAACGCGCGCGAAAACTCCCACCTCCTGTGAAATTCCGACACGCGAAATGCCCGTGATACCCCTGAACCGAAAGAACCGCCTCAAATCGGTGGGGGTACTTTCGTAACTTACCCCACATTTCGGATAAGTGCGTCCCTAAGCCCTGGTTCCCCACTCCCATCCCATCCGCCCACCCATTCGTACATCGAGGCTGGCAAAACCCGCGAAGCCCCACACCCTCCTCCGTCCGCCGCGCAGCCAGAGCCTCTTCCCCGACGACGTCATCCACATCAACACCTCGGCATCCCTCATCCATCGTACCGGATGAGGATCCGTCATTGATCTGGTCGTCCCGCCGGTTCAGCCACCCTGTCCTCCACCTCCAAGGAGCTGCCCCGACATTCCCCTCGTCTTTCGCACCACCTCCATTCCCACACCACCGTCTTCACCTACACCACCGGAAGAGCATCATCATCACCGTTTCCTCGGATGAAGCTGCGGCCTAATCTCCGCCACCAAAGAGGTTTTACATTAATCGCCGCATTTTCTTCTTGATTCGATCTCACGGTGCTGTCGGCGCTTGGTCCCGAGCCGACACAGCGCGGCTCCATCCACGGCGGCATCGCCGGCCACTTGCTCCACCGCGTCGCTCCCTCGGCAGCAACGTCCACATCAGTAGGAGCTGCTATTGCTTTAGCTCTCTCTCTCGCGCTGCTGCTCTGCTCTTGCTCTTGGTCCCCTGCCTAGTCTGCTCTTGCTCTTGCTCTTGCTCGCGCTGCTGCTCTCGTTCTTGCTCTTGCTTGCGATGCTGCTCCAATTTAGCTACACTTTAGTCGACTGAATCGAATTTTGGGTCAGTCAATTTTCAGGGGGTGGGGGCTCGCCGGAGTTAAGGAAGAACCAGCCGCAGCGGGAAGGGGGGCTCGCCGGAGAGGTACCCCAATATCTATCTTAGGGTTCAGGGTGGGGGCGGCGGTTGTCGATGGTGGTGGGGCGGTGGCGTGGGGATCGCCAGAGAAAAAGCTCGGCATGGGGGGGAGGGCTACAGGGTTTGCCGGGGCGGCGGCGGACCGGCGGTGGGGAGTGTTTTCGGGGCGGGTGGGGCGGCACATCGCCGGTCGCGGGCGGGCAGGGTGGCACATCGCCGCTCGCGGGCGGCGGGGGGTGGCTCTTTGGCCGGTGGTGGCTGGCGGCTCAGGGGGGTGGAGGTTGAAGATGAACTGCAGGCCCTTGATTTCGTATCCAACGGCTGCAAAATCGACTGACCAGATGAAAAAAATAAGTCGACTGACTTGTAGCTTCACCTCTAGTGCATTCAGTTTCGACAGTAAAATTCAGTTTCGACAGCAAAATTCAGTTTTGACAGTTAAGTTCAGTTTCGACAGTTAAATTCAGTTTCGACAATTAAGTTCAGAGATGAGCGGCTGATGTATACATCTAGCACTTTGTGGTTATGTATTTTACGTCATCTATTGGAGATGCTATTAGAATTCCATTCAGGTTAACGTTGTCTCTCTTGTCCTGCTTCAGCCTCGGCGTCGTACAACTCACCGGAGCTGCTCCAACAACGAAACCCTCCATCACAGTGGAGCAGTACCTCGGGCTCCAACTCCAGACGGCTAAGATCTTCTTCCCCTCCTCCGACAGCCAAGTCAGCCAGAGCATCCTCACCGGCCCACCCAATCACGCCGAGATCGACATGGCTTCACCAATGAGGTTGTACACTTCTTGTGGTTTGACTTAATCTCGCCATGCTTCTTTGCAACCTGTGATCTTCCAATTCTTGTGAACCAAACACCGAGATTGGCAGAAATCCTGTGTTTTTAAATTCTCTGTTTTGCACATGCATTCCTATCCTATTCTTGTCTATTTCCTATCCCTGCATTGTTAGAATCCTCAAATTCAAACAAGCCCTTACACAATTACTTCTGTTACAAATATGTGTCAAAGAAAACCTTGTGTGGTTTGTCCTGCTCCTGCGGTGCTGTGTTCCACCCCAGCTCAGCTGCTCCAACGACGGAAGGGTTCACCACAGCAGGGATCCGCTCTCCAGACTGTCTTTCGCCGCCTCAGATCTTCTTCCCTGCCGTCGGCAGCCACGACAACTGCATTACCATCATCAACTGAGCAGGTGACCTTGAAGACTACACGGGTCCGCAAGAGAGGTCGCACTCTTCCGTGTCTACTTACATTGTGCATTGCTTAATATGATGACATGCTACTTTATCGTCGTGTTCACCTATTAGACTCTGACTTAGGTCCAAACTTATGCTGAAACTTGAGTTTTTAAATGGTTGTGGGGTACATATTGGGGCAGCAATCAGTACTATCTGTCTACTATCTGGTTAATCTCGGGTGTCTACTATGAGTTTCATGTTGGGTGCAAACAAACATTAAAGGAGCCATTATCTGTATTTTTTAACTAAAGCTATTATCTGCCTGCTATCATTGGTTTTGGGTCTATCCACAGTTTGCTACCTTCACTCTGGATTTGTGCATGCACTCCTTAAATAATCTCACTATGTTTTATTCCTATGCATGTCAGTTATTGTACACAATGGAACTGAACCTGTAGAGCAAAAGAGATGAGCCTTGCGTGGCAATAAAATTTCATGTAGACGTCGCTCCATGGTGGGTGCAAAGGCAGCCCCCCTCCACCCATTTTGGATCGTAATCAAGAGGAATATAACTCCTCAGTGGAGGATTCAGAGACAGATGACCAGTCCTATCCCCCCCTAGGTGCATGCTCTAACTTGGCAGTGTCATGTTGCTCATATCGTGTGTATGGTATCTTGCATTGCTATGTCATTTGCTTAGTTTAGGCATGATTTGTGTGAATGCCACCTTTTTAGTGTCTAATTACCATATATGTGAATTATGCAATGCCATCTTTTTGCAAGACATTATATATGTGAATTATGCAATGATATCTTGTTGCAAGGCATTATAATGTGAATTATGCAATGCCATGCTGTTTAGCCAAGCGTCATATATGTGAATTATATCATGCCATCCTTTTTTTGTATTTCTCATTGCTTTTGTTGACAATGTTTTTATATTAAACTGCTCTTCCTATGCATCAGCCATTTGAATTGGTGATGGAGAAATCTGAAGTGAAAACAAGGTCTTTAGAGCAGACAATGCTACCTGGTGAAGCAGATATGTTGCTGGTTACAGATAGCTCTTCAGAGGAGGATTCAGAGGTAGATGACCAGTCCTATTATCCCCCTGAGGTGTATGCTCAAACTTGGCAGGGTTATATTACTCATATCATGCATATGTTGTATTACAATACTTAGTATTTACATCATATACACGATATTGAATGCCATCTTCTTAGTTGACACATCATATATGCGATTGCCCTCTGCTCACTTCCTTAGTATATAAATCATATATTTGAATTATATCATGCCATGATGTTTACATGGACAACATGTATCTGAATTATGGCATGCCAACCCATTTTCTAAATACATAATAGAGTTATATCATCTCATCCCCTTCACATAGTCATCATATTGAATTATGTCATTCTATCCGTGAATTATCATGCCATCATGTTTCCATCAACGGCATGTTTGTGATTTATGGCATGCCAACCACTTTAATAGACACATCGTATAGTTATATCATGTCATCTTGAAGTATGTCATTCTATCATGTTTAGTTAGCCATCATACATGTGAAATTGTGTCATGCTATCCTGTTTAATTAGCCATCATATATTTGAAATTATGTCCTGCTATTCTGTTTGGTTAGACAACATAAATGTGAATTATTTCATGCCCCATTTTCTTCCCTACTATCCATTGCACCGGTCTATCTTACAATGTGTGTACATTCAATTACTTTTCTTGTTTATCAACAATTTCAATTGGAGGGGGTGATGGCAGTATTTGTGGGAGTAAAAACACAGTCTTCAGAAAAGATCGTGCTACCTGTCGATGGAGATAGAACCACGGTTGTACCTGCCCAAGAACCAGCCCCACCACACATAACCCACACTCACGCAGATTGTACCCCTACCCAGTTGGACAGAGAACCAGCTATACCCCTTCTAACCCAAACCCTAGTAGATAGTAACCCAGTTTCCATTGACACAGCACTGTCTCCACCACAGAGCACCCAAACACGAGCAGTTAGTAAGGCAACTGCAGTGCCCAAAGCATGAGGACCACCACTCTGAACCCCAAGTCAACGCTTAAAGCAGAAGAAGAATTGTTCTCAGGTCAGGTTCCGTAGCTATGGTTCATATTACTTTGCTCTTGCATCACTGCATTTACTCATACCAACTAATTTCAAATTTGAAGGATGCAATTGAAACTCCAATGGCGCAACATGTATGTTTTAAACCTGTTTCTTTAATGTGTTTGCTGTTGTAACTTGCTCTATGTTGATTTCAGTTTCAATTGAATAAACTGTTCTGTTCTCATGCCATGCACATTACAAGTGTTGTTATTGTTGTGTAGTTTCCCACACTTATATTATGTCTATGGTGATTTGTCTTAAATAGATATGATTCGAACTATATCTATCTTGATTTGGCAACATAAACAAGAATGATATAGACCATACAGTGACCATACTACATAGATATATGTTTGTTTCATGCTGTTATCCTGTCCACCTTACTACTGAACTGGTTTACCAAAATGAGTTTCATATACCACATTGTAAACCTGTGATGTGTTTGTTTGTTTCTCCTTTAGAACATGGATAAAATATTGGAGAAGAGTACCCCCGTTATGCAATGGTAAAGGAAGTAATGCAGATCAGGTTCAAGATAGTGAGACATCCCTGTTGTTCTCCAAGAAAGCTGATAAAAACTATACTGAAGACACTGAGACAACCCCAAAGTCATGTCTTGATGTAGTGTTCGAGTTACTGGCTACTACTGCTGGCACCAGCTCTTCGAACTCGCTGCCTGAATCAGTTCAGCTTCTTGAGTCTCAACTTCAAGTTGAAAGACATCGATCAGATGTTATGCGACATGAAGCCGAAGGACTGAGGAAGTCCCTACAGAATTCAGATGCATACTTTCTGGTGCAACAGCAAGTGCTGGAGGATTTAAGCGCCAAACAAGAGAAAGTTAATAAGCTTGCTAAGCATCTTGCCAGCATTATGGGTACCCAGGATATTGTTTCTTGAGCTCTTCTGAAGTGGTTTCAGTTCTGGACTTGTTTTGCTGCGGCGTTTATATGCTGCTTTGTTCCCTATATTTGCACTTGTGGCGAAGTTTGATGCCCAGTGGATGTAATATGTGTAATAGCCGTGATAGCCTAGTGTAAGTTGCTTGCTTATTTATTTCCGTTGTCTTGTTTATTTGTTTTCTTGTAGTCAGTGCAGTTCTTTTTCTATGGTTTGCTAGTGGCCAAAATAACCTATTTTTTAAAACTAGGCCACATTAACAATGGGCTACATATTTACTGTAGTTAACATGGGCCTCCTACGGGCCATAGAAACAATGGGCCTTCTAAGGGCCGTAGAAACAATGGGCCTTCTACGGGGCGTAGACACAATGGGCCTTCTACGGGTCGTATCATCAACGGGCCTTCTACGGGCCGTATGATCGGTTGGCCAAACATGGGCCAATAACAGACCACATTATGGCCGTAAATGGGCAAGAGTTGAAAGCGTCCATTCATGGGCCGACCATAACGGGCCGTCATTAATAGGCCATATTTGATGACGCTATGAAAACGGCCAACGTATTAACGGGCCACAAACGGGCCGACTGTAACCACGGGCTGTATTTGGCCCACAAGAAGAAAATGAAAGTAACGGGACGAAAGTAAACGAATGCTGGAAATGTGCACAAGAATAAATTGGCCCTGAGAAGGCCGAAAGATAACATGGGCTGGAAACGGCCCAACGGAATAATGGGCCGTTAATGGGTACAAAGTGATACATTGTTCATTACGGGCTAGTTTTACCACGGGCCGTTAATGGGCCGAGGGTTACTAAGGGCCTCATATGGGCCAAAAGACGTCATGGGCCATACATGGGCCAGAAGTTAAAATGGAATGGAATTATATTAGACGACCCAGATGACGCTACTGGGCCTAATTCGGATAGGCCGTAAACGGGCCGTGAGTTAGCGGCTGTAAATGGGCTATATGCGAACATGCCATTAACATGCTTGTTTTTTGTATAATGGGCCGTTGATGGGTATAAAGTGATACATTGTTCATTACGGGCTAGTTTTACCACGGGCCGTTAATGGGCCGAGGGTTACTAAGGGCCTCATATGGGCCAAAAGACATTATGGGCCATAAATGGGCCGGAATTTAAAACGGGTTGGAATTATATTAGACAGCCGAGATGACGCTAGTGGGCCTAATTCGGATAGGCCGTAAACGGGCCCTGGGTTAGCGGGCTGTAAATGGGCTATATGCAAACAGGCGGTTAACAGGCTTGCCGTAGGCCGGCCCGCCACCTTTTGACCAAGTCAACCGGGCCGTCCTTTTCACAAGAATGGGCCTCTGTTTGGTCGTGCCATGTGTCGACGTATCATAGGCGCTTTGGGTCCAATGAGTGGATGACATCTGTCCCAATGGTGAGCCAACACGTGTTTCCTCCAGCCAATGATGATTTTACACGTGGAAAAACCCCATTGGTCGGGGCTATTAACGGGTTATCGGATCCAAAACCAGACCCTATAGCTTAATGGCGTTCCGTTACGGTGGATGCCACGTGTCGGTCACCCTTGACGAAAGCATTTTTGTGACGCGCGATTTATCATCATGGAAGTGGACACTTCCATGATGATAATTTTGGTAATGTCATGGAACACTTCTACGACAGCACAGGTATGACTATCTTGATTCTGTCATAAATTTTTCATGGATGTACATGCATGACAGAAAACATGACCTACTGTGACAAACACGTATAATCACGGAAGTGTATTTTTTTGTAGTGTATACCTTGCTCCATGAAAAGAAACTATGTTAAAATGGCTTTATGTAATTTAGGAGCTGGTGCTAGTGTTATGCCTTTCTCTTTATATAAAAGACTTGATTTGAATAAACTTATGCCTACCGAAATATCTTTGAAAATGCCTGACAAATCAACTGCCATACCTATTGGTATTTGTGAGGATGTGCCCATTGTTGTTGCAAATGTTACTATCTTAACCGACTTTGTTATACTTGAGATGCCCGAGGACGACAACATGTTGATTATCCTTGGTAGACCCTTTTTGAATACTGCAGGGGCTGTTGTTGATTGCAATAAAAGCAAGGTCACTTTTCATATCAATGGCAATGAGCATACGGTGCACTTTCCAAAGAAACAATTCTTAATATTATTGAAAATTCTCCAAAACTCACTATTGGAAGTTTTCAAATCCCTCTATCTACTGCCAAAAATAAATATGAAATACTTATTGTTGGGGATGTGCATATCCCTAATGAGGTAACTTAGTGTTTTACGAAAGTTCTTCGGTTTCATGCTAATTGAAAGTGATTGTTCCCAGCTGAGTCAAGTGATTACGATACCTAAATATTTTGAGTATGTGTTGACTGACAGAACTATTCTCCTCCATCTTGCAGCAATAGAACTTGTTGGAGACTTCATATCTCTCAACTCGGGCATTAGCTCGAAATATCAATTTCAGCTCCTGGAACATCTCATATGCTCCATGATGTTCAAAACGTGTTTGAAGTCCCATTTCTAAGCCGTAAAGAATGGCACACTGAACTATAGAGTAGTCATCAGATCGAGCTTGCTAGACGTTCACAACGTCTGCATCAGCTCCTGCAGCAGGTGTGTCATCTAGCGGTGCATCAAGGACATAATTCTTCTGTGCGGCAATGAGGATAATCCTCAAGTTATGGACCCAGTCCATGTAGTTTCTACCATCATCTTTCAACTTAGGTTTCTCTAGGAACGCATTAAAATTCAGAGGAACAGTAGCACGGGCCATTGATCTACAACATAGATATGCAAATACTGTTAGGACTAAGTTCAATTAATCAAATTACTAATGAACTCCCACTTAAATTAACATCCCTCAAGTTATCTAAGTGATACATGATCCAAATCAACTAACCCATGTCCGATCATCACGTGAGATGGGGTAGTCATCAATGGTGAACATATCTATGTTGATCCTATCTACTATATGACTCCTGTTCGACCTTTTGGTCTCCAGGTGTTCCGAGACCATGTGTGTACATGCTAGGCTCATCAAGTTTAACCCAAGTATTCTGCGTGCGTAAAGCAATTACATGGCGCTTGCATTTCATACAATAATTAAGACACAACCATTAGGCTCCTCCCGGTTGTCGATATTACAAAACATGATCATCTCATACAATAACGTATAACTCATCACGTCTTGACCATATCACATCACAACATGCCATGCAAAAACAAGTTAGACGTCCTCTACTTTGTTGTTGGAAGTTTTTCGTGGCTGCTACAGACTTCTAGCAAGAACCTTTCTTACCTACGGCAAAAAAAAACAGGGGTAGGTTGGGGGAGGGGAGGCAGCCAGGGCTGGCCGCCGGCCATCAGGGCTCCTACCCTGCCTGCGCCCCCTGCCATGTATTCCCCAAGGGGGAAGGAAAGAGGGGGAGAGGGAAGCAAGCGGGAGACGTAGTCCCCTATTTCCTTATCTCCCCTAAGGCCGGCCATCTATAATGGCGCTCCAACCCCTTGTGGGCTGGTGTGTTCCCTCACATGGCCCATTAGGCCCATTACTTTGCCGGGGGTGCCTGGAAACCCTTCCTGTGACCCGACAAGTGCCCAGTATCACCCGAAACACTTCCGGTGTCCAAATACCATCATCCTATATATCAATCTTTACCTCTCGGCTATTTCGAGACTCCTTGTCATGTTCGTTATCTCATTCGGGACTTCGAACAACATTCGGTCACAAATCACATAACTCATATAATACTATATCGTCATCGAACGTTAAGCGTGCGGACCCTACGGGTTCGAAAACTATGTAGAGATGATCAAGACACCTTTCCGGCCAATAACCAATAGTGGAACCTAGATGCCCATATAGGTTCCTACATATTCTATGAAGATCTTTATCGGTCGATCCGTTATGACAACATATGCAATTTCCTTTGTCTATCGGTATGTTTCTTGCCCGAGATTTGATTGCCGATATCTCTATACCTAGTTCAATCTCATTACCGACTAGTCTGTTTACTTGTTCCATAATACATCATCTTGCAACTAACCCATCAGTCACTTTGCTTGCAAGGCTTCTTATGATGTGTATTACCGAGAGGGCCCACGGATACATCTCCGATACTCGGAGTGAAAAATCCTAATCTCGATCCATGCCAACTCAACAAACACCGTCAGAGATCCTGTAGAGCGTATTTATGATCACCCAATTACATTGTGATGTTTGATAGCACACAAGGCATTCCTTCGATATTCGGGAGTTGCATGATCTCATAGTCAAAGGAATATGTATTTGACATACAAGAAATCAACAACTATAAATTGTATGATCAAATGCTAAGCTAATGGATGGATCTTGTCCATCACATTATTCCCCTAATGATGTGATCCCGCTATCAAAGGAAAACTCATGTCTATGGTTAGGAAACCTTAACCATCTTTGATCAACGAGCTAGTCTAGTAGAGGCTTACTAGGGACATGGTATTTGTTTATGTATTCACACATGTATTTAAGTTTCCGATCAATACAATTCTAGCATGAATAATAAACATTTATCATGAATAAGGAAACATAAAATAATAATAACTTTATTATTTCCTCTAGGGCATATTTCCATCAATTGATTCACTTGATATGTGTATCGGCACTCAACTCGCGGATCCCTGAGGTGACATCGGGATAATCCATGCATAGGGGTTGATGCACATTCTCGTCTTTGTTTCTCCGGTGTAAATCTTGGGGCACTCTTTGAGGTTCTCTGTGTTGGATTGAGTATTATGAATCTGAAATTGTTTGATGCATATCGTATAATTAACTCACAGATACTCGCGGTGACATTTGAGTATCTAGGTGACATTAGAGTTGGTTGATGAGTATCATATGGTGTTATTTTAGTATGACCTCTTGATAGATCCATCGGAAAGGATAACTTGATGTTATTTTAGTACGAACTCTTGATAGATCGATCGGAAAGAATAACTTTGAGGTGGTTTCGTACCCTACAAACAATGTCTTCTTATGTTCTCTGCTAGATAGGAACTTTCGAGTGATTCTTCATCGCACGTTGAGGGATGGTTATGTGATCCAATTATATTAGCATTGTTGAGAGATTGCACTAGTTAAAGTGCATACCCAGGGCCTCATTTTCAAGCATTGCAATACCGTTTGTGCTCACTTTTGTTACTCATTACCTAGCTGTTTTTTATTGTTACTGTTACAAAAATCAATACATAAGGAACACTTTCGAGAACATTTCAGACTCCGAAAAGGAATAGGTATGTGGTAAGATAAGTAAACCGACTGCAAAACATTCCAAACAGAAACTTTTATCTATTTTGGAATGTTTAAAAATTAGGAAAATTAAAACTAGTCCGAAAGAGACACGGGGCAGCCACAAGGGTGGAGGGCGCGCCCTAACCCCCTGGGCGCGCCCCCTATCTTGTGGCCACCCTGTGTGCCTCTCGGGCTCTATTTTGTTGTACAACACTTCTTTCGGTCAGTAAAAATTCATTATATAATCTCCCGAAGGTTTTCACCCCAGTACCACGACAATATCTCCTGTTTTCGTTTTGAGCCGTTTTTCTTACAGATCTAGATCGCCATGACGTCTCCAAGCGCCCCCAACGACAAGTTTTTCGAGAAGGTCATCAACCCCTACCTTGTGGAGGTGCTGCAACACCCTCAAACCGTTGAGATGCATGAGGGGGTGTTGCACATCCACGATGTTGATGGGCCAAATAAGACCGGAAGCGTGGAGACAAGACTCGAAGCAATGGAACATCAAGTTTTCAAGTGTCAAGGGATGGTGGAGCATGGACTTAACGCCAAACACATGATGATCGCAGAATTTACTAGTAATCACAAGCTGGACGACAAGCACATTGGGGAGATCATCTTGAAGCTTCAAGAGAAAATCGAGTATCTCCAAGCCCAGATCTAAGACCTGCAAAACCAAAACTATGAGTATGAATCCAGATTTAAGAGGATGAGTTTCGCTGCAGATTTGAGGATCCCAGAGACTCGTTCATCCTTCTATGATGGTGAACCTATGCCTTGGAAGATGGATGACAAGCCTACTACATCAACAACCGCTTCATCGCCACCTCCGAAGAAAAAAATCATAAATACATGGGTATGGGCACTTCGCTTGGCAACTGCCAAGCTTAGGGGAGGTGCCCCGGTATTGTATCACCATCACACCTTTATCTTTATCGCTTTTCTTAGTTCGATCCTTTTGGTTATATCTTGATCTAGTGGAATAAAGTTTTTTAGTACGATTTAGCTTTGGGTTTTGCTTTGATCCCTATCTATGTAATCAAGTCCGTGAGATATATAACGAAGAGTAGTTTTGAGTTGAGGGCTTTGCTATGTTGCTATGATATTAAGGGAATAAATGATAGAAATAATAAAAAGAAATAAATAAAGATCATATGTTGATCTTATGTGAAGTAAGGACTTCACATATAAAAAGTATGATGAATAAAAGTTGTTGAGAGTTGACAAACATAGATTTGGTCATTGTTGCAATTAATATGGAGTAATAAAGATAGAGAAGTTTCACATATAAATATACTATCTTGGACATCTTTTATAATTGTGAGCACTCATTAAAATATGACATGCTAAAAAGTTGAAGTTGCACAAGGAAGACAACATAATGGGTTATGTCTTCTTACATCCTAGCAGAAGTTATATTGTTATAGATCCTCCAACATGTTGAGCTTGCTTTTCCCTCTCATGCTAGCCAATATTCTTTGCACCAACTAGAGATACTACTTGTGCTTCCAAACATCCCTTATACCAGTTTTGCCATGGGAGTCCACCATACCTACATATGGATTGAGTAAGATCCTTCAAGTAAGTTGTCATCGGTGCAAGCAATAAAAATTTCTCTCTAAATATGTATGATCTATTAATGTGAAAAAGTAAGCTTTATACGAGCTTCTGATGTGGAAGAAATAAAAGCGAACTGATAATAAAGGTCCATTATCACAAGTGGCAATATCAAGTGACATTCTTTTGCATTAAGATTCTGTGCATCCAACCCTAAGAGCGCACGACAACCTCTGCTTCCCTCTGCGAATGGCCTATCTTCTATTTTTTATCTCATATCCTTATACATGAGTCATGGTGATCATCACCTTCCCTTTTTAATTTTATCCTTTGCCAAGCACAATATGTTGGAGCTAGATCTAGATATATATATCCTCGTGGATGTAGAGAGCCATGAACCTTTTTGTTGACATTACCCTTGAGGTAAATCGTTGGGAGGCGAAACTATAAGCCCCTATCTTTCTCTGTGTCCGGTTGAAACTTTGAATTCATTAGTATCGCGTGAGTGTTAGCAATTATGAAAGACTGAATGATAGTTGAGTATGTGCACTTGCTGAAAAGCTCTTATATTTGACTCTTTCCGATGTATGATAAATTGCAATTGCTTCAATGACTGATATCATGTTTGTTGGCTATCAATGA
The DNA here is from genome assembly GCA_902687465.1 of Secale cereale. NCBI lineage: Eukaryota > Viridiplantae > Streptophyta > Magnoliopsida > Poales > Poaceae > Secale > Secale cereale. Next base: position 178,545,088 of record LR738712.1, on the reverse strand, counting down.
AGTTTCTGATTCATACTTTACCTTGTGAAGGAATTGTTATTTTAACATAAGAACCTATATGACAAGTTGTGTTTCTATTCTAAAGATGATCATGATGCCCTCGTGTACGTATTTTATTTTAATCGACACCTCTATCTCTAAACATGTGGACATATTTTTCGATATCGGCTTTTCGCTTGAGGACAAGCGAGGACAAAGCTTGGGGGAGTTGATATGTCCATTTTGCATCATACTTTTATATTGCTATTTATTGCATTATGGGCTATTATTACACATTATATCACAATACTTATGCCTTTGGTCTCTTATTTTACAAGGTTTACATGAAGAGGAAGAATGCCGACAGCTGGAATTCTGGACTACACAACTCCAAAAGTCTTGAAACTTCACGGAGAATATTTTTGGAATATATAAAAAATATGTCAGGACCCCGATTCTAAGTCACACAGGTCTAGCCTGTAACACATCATATCACTTTGCGGCCTCACGAACGGTATCCCCACGGGTGCCACCTTACCTGGCCCAGGACCGTTTGCGCATTTTGGTACACGTATATGATAGTGTCGCTAGCATCCATATGACAGAGAACCCGGGCCGACATGTCCAGTTATAAACCAAAAGTGGCACTAAATTACAGAGACAGGCATACATGACCCAGCAACGAACGTGTCGGTCATCAACGTATGAACCCAAGTCGTAGCAAGCTACAAGGACTTCAAGGAACAACGCGTGACATTTCCCCTAAGGGACAGACACCGGAACGAAGAAGGACACATGCCGGCCAGCCTAAGTGTTCCGGAGCAGTAGCAAGCTACCAAGGCTCAGTGGAAGCACTAGGAGACATTTCCCTGTAAGATAGGCTACCAAGGGTAAACAACTAGGTGTCGGATCCCACACATAGCAATACACATTACACGTACGCATAACATGCAAGTATGTGTTGTACAACATGGCATCACAACATAACTCAACAATTCATATAGATAAAGGCCCAGAAGAGCCATCATAGCATTTATTACAAACATAGGTCACATGACCCAACATACAGAGCATACAGGCAACGGAAGCATAACATGTCTGAGTACAGACAACTACAAATGAAAAGGCTGAGAAGCCTGACTATCTACAAGACCCTCCCAAGGGTACAAGATCGTAGCTGAGGTAACAAGCTAAACGTCGAAGTCCATGCGGAACCACTAGCGAGACTGAAGTCTCTCTGCAAAACATAAATTAAGCAAACGTGAGTACAAAGGTACTCAGCAAGACTTACATCAGAACTAGCTACATATGCATCAATATCAACAAAGGGGTGGTGGAGTTTGACTGCAGCAAGCCAGCTTTGACTCGGTGGCTATCCTGAACTACGACTGCAAGTAACTCTTTGAGGTGGCGCACACGAGTCCACATAATCACCAATCAATACACCACTATGGATCCGCTCCCGTCTCCCTACGAGAAGGCCATCCATAGCACTCACGCTTATCTTGCGTGTTTTAGAGTATCCACTTTCACTTGTCTATGAACTGTTATAGGCAACCCAGAGGTCCATTTCCGCGGACACGGCAATTCGAATAGATCATATATAACCCTGCAGGGGTGTACTTCTTCACACACGCTCTCGCCACTTACCGCCATGTACACGTCATGTATCTCGGCAACCTTCAAGCGGAAGCCTGGCGAGGGTGTCGGCCACGACCTGACTAACCACATAAGTCCCTAGTCCAGGTTTATCGCCTATTTGGGTTCCATCCGTGGGGAGATCCAGCCGGGGTGTCGCTCACGGCCCCAAACGATGTGTACAGGGTTCCCGAGTCACCAAACGGGTGCTCGGTACACCCGGCCACGTACCTGCTGTGTCACAGCCTACCCCGAGGGTCAGCACTGCGCACGACCTCCAGTAAACTACAAACACCAGAAACTAGTTGGAACTCCTGGACGGAGGACAAGGGCAGTTAATAAGTCGAGAGAGCTTGGAGCGCCCAGAGTCCAATGCGTGGTAGTAGCTGTTTCATGGATCAACCAACACAGAACTCAGTTCCTGAGGATGGTTGCAATGAGACAACCCACCATGTACTCCTACATGGCCTCTCATCGCTACCTTCACCAAATCATGTTCACACACTTAGCTCTCACATAGTAGGACATGTTCATCACCCTTCCAATTCATCCCCGATGAATCAGACCTGACACAACTCTAAGCAATAGCAGGCATAACCAGAAAGCATGAATGAGTAGGCACAACATGGCTCAAACAAAGCTACTCATATTAGTGGGTTTCAACTATTTACTGTGGCAATGACAGGTCATGTAGTGGAAAGGGGTTCAACTACCGCAGCAGGTAACAGTTGAAGCATTGTTGTCCTAATGCAGTAAAAGAGAGCAAGAGTGAGAGAGTGGGATTGTATCGAAATGCTCAATGGGTTTTGCTTGCCTGGCACTTCTGAAGATAGTAATAGTCTTCATCGGTGTCATCGATCACATCACCGGAACCACGTCTACTGAGGGGGACAAACACCGGCAACAGAGAAAGAACACAATCAATGCAATGCGACACTATGATGCATGATCATGGCATGGCAATATGCTGTTGATTGAGCTAATACAACTAGCAACCATATTAAATGGAGTTGGTTTAAACCAAAGGTTCAAATTCAAATTCCATATGTGAGTATTCAAATGCCATTTATACAAATTGTCCTAAATAGTGGCTGTAAGTTATTCAAACATGCATGAAAATTCCATAAACAGATTCCTTGGATTTTTCTGATCAATTTTCATATATAAATTATTTTCATCTAAGTTATAGATCATTTTCTATGATTTTTAGAAGTTTTGGCTATTTTCTGAAATAAATAAATCATTTCTGATTTATTTTAAATCACAGAAAATAGTTACTATGTCAGCACTAGGTCATGCTGACATCAGCAAGTCAACAGGGGCTGGTCCAGTCAAACCTGACCAGTGGGGCCCACTGGTCAGTGACACTACTAGCTAACTCTATTAATTAGTGCTAAATTAAGCCTAACTAAAGTGTCGGGGGGTGTCAGGGATATTACTAGCAGGTATGAACCGGCTAGTGTAAACCGGATTATTATAATATGTTTGTGTGGTTGTAATATTTAGTAAAGGCTACGGCCCATGAGATCTTAGGCCCATGTATAGAGTTACGGTTTGTAAACCGCCTGATGATGTAACTTGAGAGATAAGAAGGAAAGACAAAGACCGAGGCGGACACAAGTATGAGCCGGCCTCGGGACTCTGTAAACCGGACCAGGCGTCGCCTCTATATAAAGGGATGACCCGGCGACGGTTCAGGAGGAGCAAGAAACAACCCATCGAGACACAGGCAAGCAATCCGCTCCCTGTTCATCGACGCCCAAGCAATACCAAACCAAACTAGACGTAGGCTTTTACCTTCATCGAAGGGGCCGAACTAGTATAAACCCTCTGTGTCCTTTGTGTGCTTTTAACCCCTTCAAGCTAACCCGTGCGATGGTTCCATCATCAAGTCCGTTAAACCGGACATCTGCCGTGTTAATTCCACGACAGTTGGCGCCCACCGTGGGGCCTCCGCACGATGGTTTCGAGTTCTTGAAGGGCAGCTTTGAAGGGCTCAAGGGCTACGTTGTCGGCTGGATGACCAAGAGTCGCCGCGGCCGGATCTACATCGACGATGCGGGTTGGGGACCGGAGGCCGATTCAATCGAATACGGGTACCAGGTTCCCTTCAGTGGCATCCATGTCTTCATCGGCAAGATCGGCGAACCGGGACCTGAGCCGGACATCTTCCCCAACATCTTCGAGCCGGCTCAGCGTGCGAGATCGGCCCGGATTCAGCCCGCCATGAAGCACGTTTTCGTTGGAGCAGTTCACGGGGTCCAAACCGAGGACGGATCGGAATCCGGCGGTGAAACAGTTGTCTAATCCGATGACGGATCCTCATCCGGAGAGACAGAATCTTTGTATCAGTTGCGGGACAGCTGGTCTGAGGGTGAGTCCGACGGAGACAGTATTCCGGGCCCCTTTGACCCGCCAAACCGGGTGGCTGTCTTTATGGCCGGTTCACAATCTACGTCGCAGTCCACGGTGAACGGGGCGACAGCAGAAGCTGGTGTAGGGGGGAGCGGCCCAGCCCTCTCACCCACTGACGTTCTATCCACCTTAGTCGAGGAGTTCACAGCCAAAGCCATGGCGGAGGTAGCTCCAGCAGACAAGGCGCAACATGATGCAGAGCTCCTTCAGCTGAAGGGCCGAATTGATCAAGCAAGGGATGATCTGAAAACAGAGAAGGCTATGATAGCGATAAAGCAGGCGGAATTGAATGATCAGGCTTTTCATCTAAGGATGGAGCAGGCCTCTGTGTAGGGAGTAAGGGGTCGGAAATATCAATCTCGTCTACCATCGGTTTACGAGGCAACGGATCTGTTCAGGACGCCTGGGGCTGGGACCAGCAATGATCCGGCGTTAAACCGGAGGGCGCCCCCAAGGGATGAGCTGGTTCAACAACCTCCTGCGGAACAAGATCGACGGATTATATCTGCGCCTCACATTCCTACCCCTCCGGGTCATTATTCGAATCCTTTGGACAATATCGTTGCTGCTGCTTCGCGCTTGGCCGCTTTACCCGTTGAGGGGACATCTCTGGTGGCATTGGAGGCACGCATGGTCAAGGATCTGCTTAAAACGGCGTTAATACAACAGCAAGCATATTCTCATAGCAGGGAGAGGCTGCATTCAACACCACGTCCCAGTCGGAGTTACACTAGGCATTGGGAAGAACCGGAAGTATCTAGCAGTGAACGTAGGCGGCACCGTCACAGACAAGATAACCCGGCGGGAGTGGACGCACAAGCTCAAGATGCAAACCGGGTTAGATCAGTAGCCCGGGAGGAGGTTCGGCAAACGACGCCGGTTCAAACAGCCACAGCAGGGACAGGAGTCACAACGAGTTCCTTTGGAGTGCAGTGTCTTATCCCCGCTTTACGGAGCGTGAAGCTGCCCAAGGACTTCAAAGGTCCGCGTAAGGTGTCGAATTACACAGCAGATTTAGCTCCAGGGCTTGGGTTGAGAGTTACGAGATGGCCATGGAGATGCTGGATGTGGATGAAGCGGCTTGTGCAAAGTACTTTACTATGATGCTTGAAGGTACCGCCCGAACCTGGCTAAAGTGTTTACCCCCTAATTCTATCGGGTCATGGGGAGAGCTACGTAGCCAGTTTATCAAAAACTTCAAGGATACGTGCAAGTAGCCAATGTCAATAGTAGATCTGGCAGCCTGTATACAAGGAGGACAGGAGTCTACAAGCGCATGGGTGGGGCGAGTATCAGAAATTTTGCACTCTTCGAACGGTATCAATCCTAGTACGGCAATAGTGACTTTGGAAAACAATTGCCGGTTTGAGTCTTTAAAGTTAAAACTAGGACGGCTCAAACGGGATTGTAATGATATGGGAACTCTCATGAGCACTCTGGTGACGTATGGGGACTCTGACAATACTAAGTATCCAGAAGCTGAGGGAGACAAAGCAGGAAATGTTAACAAACCTGGTAAACCGGCGCAGGTTAACCCGGCTACTGCAAGTTTCTTAGGCAAGCGAAAAGCGGAAGGTGGCTCTGATTTCGTGGCCAATACCCAAGTTCAAGGGGGTTTTCAGCGCAGTAGGGGCAACCCACCCCAACAAACCGGCGGGGGGATGTGAGTTGGGACCAGGAGTTAAATCAGCCTTGTCCGAAGCATACCACGAGGGGACGACCAGCGAAACACACTATAGGAGAATGCAGGCCCTTGATGGAAGCCATGAAGGGCCGCTTCAATCCTAATGACAGGCCTCCGAATGGTGGTTCAGGCCCGGGGTTCTATGGTCCGGGTCATCAGGGAAACATTTCCGGATCAGGATATTGGGGCAATAACGGTGGTTATCATGGCCGGGCCAGTAATCAAAATGGTCAGGGAGGTTATAATAACCAAGGCAATCAGCCGCGTAATCAGGGTGGTTACAATAACCAAGGCAGCCAGCAGCCGGGCCAAGGTAATCACAACAACCAAGGTAATCAGCAGCGTCAGCAACAATAGCAACAATCCGGATATCAGAGCAATCCGAAGGAGCTAAGTAGTGGGCAGTATCATGTGTTCACCACGAGTTTGTGTAAACGAGATCAAAAGGTTTTAAAGAGGGCCGTCCACGCGGTTGAACCGGCGACGCCACAATTCCTGCCCTGGTCAGAGCAGCCCATCGTCTGGAGTAGGGAAGATCACCCGATGCGGGTGGATAATCCGGGCCACTTGGCCTTGGTGGTAGCACCACAGGTGGGTGGCTAAAAATTCACCAAGGTTCTCATGGACGGCGGTAGCAGCATCAATATCTTGTACTATGAGACCTTCTATCGTATGGGCCTGACGGATAAGAAGCTAAGGCAATCAAACATGGTGTTCCATGGGGTGGTTCCAGGTAAGTCAGCTTATCCAGTTGGGAAAATTGACTTAGAAGTTACCTTTGGAGATGAGCATGATTCCAGGTCAGAGATGATAACCTTCGAAGTTGTCAAGATCCGGAGCCCCTATCACGCTCTATTCGGGAGGACGGTCTATGCCAAGTTTATGGCCAGGCCATGTTATGTTTATCTGCAGCTCAAGATGCCGGGTCACAAAGGCACGATCACGGTTCACGGAAGTCGCAAGATAGCAGTGGAATGTGAAGAGGTAGATGCTTCCTACGCGGAGGCAGTATGTGCCATAGAAGAGTTGATGTTTTATAAAGATAATGTTGATCCGTCAGATATGACTCCGTTGAAGAAGCCAACTACAGAGCATGATCCGGCATTGAAGTTTAAATCGGCGGAGGAGACCAAACAAGTTGATTTTGTGCCAGGCGATTCATCCAAGCAGTTCACGATCAACGCTAACCTTGATCCCAAATAGGAAAGCGCGCTCATCGAGTTCATCCGTGAGAACCGGGATATCTTTGCATGGAAACCTTCTGACATGCCAGGTATACCGAGGGAACTCGCTGAGCACAGTCTTAATATTGATCCGAAGTTTAAACCGGTCAAGCAGTATCTGCGCCGCTTCAACGAAGAGAGGCGCAAGGCTATAGGAGAGGAAGTGGCCAGGCTTTTGGCTGCAGGGTTCATAGTGGAAGTTTTTCACCCAGAGTGGTTGGCTAATCCGATGCTGGTGTTAAAAAAGAATGGAAAGTGGAGAATGTGTGTGGACTACACAGACCTCAACAAAGCTTGTCCAACCGATCCTTTTGCTCCCCCTCGCATTGATCAGATTATCGATGCTACAGCGGGATGTGAGCGGCTAAGTTTTTTGGATGCATACTCAGGATATTATCAGATCAAGATGGCAGTTAAAGATCAGGAGAAGACATCTTTCATAACTCCTTTTGGTGCTTTTTGCTATGTATCTATGCCTTTTGGGCTCAAGAGTGCCCAAGCAACTTATCAGCGTTGCGTTCAGAACTGTCTTAAGGGGCAGATAGGGAGAAATGTTCATGCCTATGTGGATGATATCGTGGTGAAGTCAAGGAAGGATGAGACATTGATAGAGGACCTCAAGGAGACCTTTGACAATCTTCGGACCTATAAGATGATGCTTAATCCAGAGAAATGTGCCTTTGGTGTTCCGGCAGGCAAGCTCCTTGGGTTTTTGGTGTCAAACAGAGGAATAGAAGCTAATCCGGAGAAGATCAAGGCAATCACATCTTTAACAAAGCCGGTTTGCATTAATGATGTTCAGCGTATTGCTGGTCGGATCACATCATTAAGCCGGTTCATTAGTCGTCTGGGAGAGAAGGCGATTCCGCTTTACCAGATGCTGAGAAAGACAAACCGGTTTATATGGAGTGATGAGGCAAATACTGCGTTTGAGGATTTGAAGAGACAGCTAGCAAGGCCGCCCGTCCTAGCTGCCCCTATTGATAATGAACCTTTGTTGTTATATGTTGCCGCCAACGCACGTGCAGTTAGTGTGGCAATTGTGGTTGAACGCAAGGAAGCAGGGAAGGAATACCCGGTTCAGCGTCCGGTTTATTACGTGAGTGAAGTACTCATTGAGTCTAAGCAGAGGTACCCACACTGGCAGAAGCTGCTCTATGGGGTATTTATGGCAAACCGGAAGTTGAAGCACTATTTCCAGGGTCATCCAATAACTGTGGTTAGTTCAGCACCGTTGGGGGACATAATCCAGAACAGGGAAGCTACGAGTAGAGTGGCGAAGTGGGCCATTGAGCTCAGCCCGCATGAGTTAAAATATGTGCCACGCACCGCCATAAAGTATCAGGCGTTGGTGGATTTCATCAATGATTGGACAGAATTACAAACACCTGAGGAGAAGCCGGATCTTACATACTGGACGATTCACTTTGACGGTTCAAGACAATTAGAAGGCTCAGGGGATGGAGTTCTCATAACTTCCCCACGAGGTGATAAGTTTTGTTACGTCCTCCATTTATTGTTTCCTTGTACTAATAATGCAGCAGAGTATGAAGCATTACTTCATGGCTTGCGGATGGCAAAGGAGATGAACTTGAGCCGGGTTAAGTGTTTCGGCGATTCAGATTTGGTGGCACAGCAAGTTTCAGGCAAGTGGGATTCGAGAGATCCCCTCATGGCAGCTTACAGACGAGAAGTGGAAGCAATTGCTGGATATTTCAAAAGATATCAAGTGGACCACATAGACCGGCGAAAGAACGAAGCGGCTGATGCTTTAAGCCGGTTGGGTTCTCAACATAAACCGGTACCACCAAATACTTTTTTGGATGAGCTGCACAGTCCATCAGTACAAATACCATCAGAGGAAGACCTGGATGTTCCTGATCCCGAGGCACAGTTAGTCGCAGCACTTCATGTTATTCCGGATTGGACGCTGCCGTATTTGGCATATCTGAGCCGAGGAGAGCTACCGGACGATGAAATAGAAGCACGGCAGATAATCCGGCGTTCTAAGTCCATGATAATTGCAAACGGGGAACTTCATCATCGCAGTGTTTCTGGAGCGTTTCAGCGGTGTGTGTCAGCTGAGGAAGGGTGCGAGATTCTTCGCGAGATCCATGAAGGGGATTGTGGTCATCATGCCGGTTCAAAATCATTGGTAGCTAAAGCTTTTCGACATGGTTTCTATTGGTTAACAGCTCATGCTGATGCGGCAGATCTAGTCCGGAAGTGTGATGCATGTCATAAGTTTTCGCGACGTGCTCTTGTTCCGGCACAGGAGCTCCGGATGATACCGATAACCTGGCCGTTTGCGACTTGGGGGCTTGATATGGTTGGACCTTTTAAGCGATCCCAAGATCAGAAAACTCATCTACTTGTGGCGGTGGATAAGTTTACAAAGTGGATTGAGGCAGAACCTGTGAGCAAGTGTGATGCAGCCACAGCACTCAAATTCATCAAAAAGGTAATTTTCCGGTTTGGCTTTCCACACAGCATCATCACAGACAACGGCACCAATTTATCTAAGGGTGAGATGGAGGAATTTTGTCAACGAGAACATATTCGCCTAGATGTATCTTTTGTGGCCCACCCTCAAACCAATGGTCAAGCCGAAAGAGCAAACCAAGAGATTTTGCGAGGTATCAAGCCCCGGCTTATGACTCCCTTGCAAAGAAGCCTGGGATGTTGGGTTGAGGAGTTACCATCTGTCCTTTGGAGTATCAATACTACGCCAAACTGGTCCACAGGTTATACACCTTTCTTTATGGTGTATGGTGCTGAAGCGGTCCTTCCAAGCGATATCCGTCATGATTCACCAAGGGTGGCGGCCTATGTTGAAGCGGCCAACGAACAGGCAAGACAAGACAGTTTGGACCGGCTGGATGAAGAGCGTGACATAGCAGCAGCACGGTGTGCGATTTATCAGCAAGACTTGCGCAGATATCACAGCCGCCGGATCAAGAGCAGAACATTCCAGGAGGGAGACTTAGTACTCCAGCTCATCCAGGACCAAACAAATATGCACAAGCTATCCCCGCCTTGGGAAGGGCCCTTTGTGGTCAGCAAGAATCTGCACAACGGTTCATATTACCTGGTGGACGTTCGAGAACACAAGGACTCATGGACATCGGAAGAGGAGACAAAGAGGCCGTGGAACATCGCCCTCTTACGGCCCTACTATACCTGAGCCATGAGCTCCACTGTATCCTATGTATAGATTATGATTAATGAATAAACCGGCACCCTCGGTAAACCGGGGGCTCAGCCTTTTTTCCAATACAAATATCTTATGAGGACAACCATACATGTATTACCATAGGTTATATTTCAAATAGATCGATCGGTTTAAACTGATTTTGCAGAACATATGCACTCAGAAGCAATAATTCCCTAAAGAGCTTTTTTCAAGCGTAAAGTCATATCAGGACCAAAGAGGATGCTTCATAGATGCCCTCTGGATGGTAATCCATCCAGTGATTGGCTAAAAGTTTACCCATGGTTCTATGGAACCATGGAGGCCCTCTGGACAGGCGACAGCCATCCAGTGATTGGCTTATGTTTACCCATGGTTCTATGGAACCATGGAGGCCCTCTGGACAGGCGACAGCCATCCAATGATTGGCTTATGTTTACCCATGGTTCTATGGAACCATGGAGGCCCTCTGGACAGGCGACAACCATCCAGTGATTGGCTTATGTTTACCCATGGTTCTATGGAACCATGTGTTGGAGATATGCCCTAGAGGCAATAATAAAAGCATTATTATTATATCTCCTTGTTCATGATAATTGTCTGTTATTCATGCTTGAATTGTATTGTACAGAAACAGCGATACATGTGTGAATACACAGACCACAATGAGTCCCTGGTAGGCCTCTAGTAGCCAGCTCGTTGATCAACAGATGGTCACGGTTTCCTGACCGTGGACATAGCATGTTAGTGATAACGGGATCACATAATTAGGAGAATGATGTGATGGACAAGACCCAAACTTGAGCATAACACGAGATTGTATAGTTCGTAATGCATAAGCTTTTCGGTGTCAAGTAATTATTCCTTAGACCATGAGGTTGTACAACTCCCGGATACCGTAGGAGTACTTTGGGTGTGCCAACCGTCACAACGTAACTGGGTGGCTATAAAGGTATGCATCGGGTATCTCCCAAAGTATCTGTTGAGTTGGTACGAACCGAGACTGGGATGTTGTCACTCCGTATGACGGAGAGGTACCTCTGGGCCCACTCGGTAATACATCATCGTAATGAGCTCAATGTGACTAAGTAGTTAGTCACGGGATGATGGATTACGGATCGAGTAAAGAGACTTGCCATAACGAGATTGAACAAGGTATCGGGAATACCGACGATCGAATCTCGGGCAAGTACCGTACCGATGGACAAAGGGAATAACATACGGGATTGAGTGAATCCTTGACACGGTGGTTCATCCGATGAAGATCATCGAGGAACGCGTGGGAACCAACATGGGTATCCAGATCCCGCTGTTGGTTATTGACCGGAGAGTGGTCTCGGTCATGTCTACGTGTCTCCCGAACCCGTAGGGTCTACACACTTAAGGTTCGGTAACGCTAGGGTCGTAGAGATAAATGCATGTGGAAACCCGAAAGTTGTTCGGAGTCCCGGATGAGATCCCGGACGTCACGAGGAGTTCCGGAATGGTCCGGAGGTAAAGATTGATATATGGGAAGTCCAGTTTCGGCCAACGGGTGATCTCCGGGGGTCACCGGGAGCGTCCCGGGACCACCGGAGGGGCCCCGGGGGTCCACCGGGTGGGGCCACACATCCCGGTGGGGCCCCTAGGACGCGAGGGGAAGTGTCCATCCCTCTGGGCTGGCGCACCACAAGGTGGCCCACCTCCCCATGCGCCTAGGGTTAAAACCCTAAGGGGAGGGGGCCCACCACTTGCCTTGGGGGAGGAGGACTCCTCCCTGGCCGCCGCCCCCCCTTGTAGATTGGATCTGCAGGGGGCTAGCGCCCCCCCTGGCCCCCTATATATATGTGGGGGGGAGAGGGCAGCCGCACCCAAGCCCTGGCGCCTCTCCCCCTCCCGTCACACCTCCATACTCCCAACGCAGGGCGCCCGGCGAAGCCCTGCTGTGATCTCCACTGCATCCGTCATCACGCCGTCGTGCTGCCGGATCTCTGACGACTTCTCCTCCCCCCTTGCTGGATCAAGAAGGAGGTGACGTTGCTGCACCGTACGTGTGTTGAACGCGGAGGTGCCGTCCGTTCGGCTCTAGATCATCGGTGACGAAGAACGTGAAGAGTACGACTACTTCATCCCCACTTCGTTGAAAGCTTCCGCACGCGATCTACATAACGGTATGTAGATGCACTCTTACTTACTCGTTGCTAGATGTATCCATAGTTGGATCTTGGTGAAGACATAGAAAAAATTTGAATTATGCTACGTTCCCCAACAGTGGCATCTGAGCCTAGGTTTTATGCGTAGCATCTTGCACGAGTAGAACACAAAGCAGTTGTGGGCGTATGATCTTGTTCAACTTTCTTACCGTTACTAGTCAATCTTGATTCGGCGGTATTGTGGGATGAAGCGGCCCGGACCGACCTTACACGTACGCTTACGTGAGACTGGTTCCACCGACAGACATGCACTAGATGCATAAGGTGGCTGGCGGGTGTCTGTCTCTCCTACTTTAGTCGGATCGGATTCGATGAAAAGGGTCCTTATGAAGGATAAATAGAATTTGACAAATCACGTTGTGGTTTTGGCGTAGGTAAGAAATGTTCTTGCTAGAAATCCTATAGAAGCCACGTAAAACTTGCAACAACAATTAGAGGACGTCTAACTTGTTTTTGCAGCATGTGCTATGTGACGTGGTATGGCCAAGAACGAAGATGTGATGAATGATATATGTGATGTATGAGATTGATCATGTTTTTGTAATAGGGAATCACGACTTGCATGTCGATGAACTTGACAACCGGCAGGAGCCATAGGAGTTGTCTTTATTATTGTATGACCTGCGTGTCACTGAATAACGCCATGTAATTACTTTACTTCATTGCTAAACGTTAGCTATAGTAGTAGAAGTAATAGTTGGCGTGACGACTTCTTCAAGACACGATGATGGAGTTCATGATGATGAAGATCATGGTGTCGAGCCGGTGACAAGATGATCATGGTGCCCCGAAGATGGAGATCCAAGGAGCAAGATGATATTGGCCATATCATGTCACTTTAATTGATTGCATGTGATGTTTATCATGTTTATGCATCTTGTTTACTTAGAACGACAGTAGTAAATAAGATGATCTCTCACTAAAATTTCAAGTATTGTGTTTCCCCTAACTGTGCACCGTTGCTAAAGCTCGTTGCTCCGAAGCACCACGTGATGATCGGGTGTGATAGGTTCTAACGTTCGCATACAACGGGTGTAAGACAGATTTACACACGCGATACACTTAGGGTTCACTTGACGAGCCTAGCATGTACAGACATGGCCTCGGAACACGGAAGACCGAAAGGTCGAACACGAGTCGTATAGAAGATACGATCAACATGAAGATGTTCACCGTTGATGACTAGTCCGTCTCACGTGATGATCGGACACGGACTACTCGATTCGGATCGTGTATCACTTAGATGACTAGAGAGATGTCATTCTGAGTGGGAGTTCATTATAATTTGATTAAGATGAACTTAATTATCATGAACTTAGTCTAAATTCTTTACAATATCTCTTGTAGATCAAATGGCCCATGCTTAGGTTTCCCTCAACTTCAACGCGTTCCTAGAGAAAACCAAGCTGAAAGACGATGGTAGCAACTATACGGATTGGGTCCGTAACCTGAGGATTATCCTCATAGCTGCCAAGAGAACTTATGTCCTAGAAGCACCGCTAGGTGATGCACCCGTTTTCCCAGCGACTCAAGACGTTATGAACGCTTGGCAGTCGCGTAGTGATGATTACTCCCTGGTTCAGTGCGGCATGCTTTACAGTTTAGAATCGGGACTCCAAAAGCGTTTTGAGCACCACGGAGCATATGAGATGTTCGAAGAGCTGAAAATGGTTTTTCAAGCTCACGCCCGAGTCGAGAGATATGATGTCTCCGACGCATTCTACAGCTGTAAGATGGAGGAGAACAGTTCTGTCAGTGAGCACATCCTCAAGATTTCAGGATTGCACAATCGCTTGTCTCAGCTGGGAATGAATCTCCCAGATGAAGCAGTCCGGTCGCTCCCACCAAGCTTCAAGAGCTTCGTGCTGAACTTCAATATGCAGGGGATGGAGAAGTCCATTCCCGAGGTATATTCAATGCTGAAATCAGCGGAGGTAGACATCAAGAAAGAACATCAAGTGTTGATGGTCAATAAAACCACTAAGTTCAAGAAATGCAAGGGTAAGAAGAACTTCAAGAAGGACGGCAAGGGAGTTGCCGCGCCTGGCAAGCCTGTTGCCGGGAAGAAGCCAAAGTATGGACCCAAGCCTGAGACTGAGTGCTTTTATTGCAAGGGAACGGGTCACTAGAAGCGGAACTGCCCCAAATGAAGGAAATATGCCCTAGAGGCAATAATAAAGTTATTATTTATTTCCTTATATCATGATGAATGTCTTTTATTCATGCTAGAATTATATTAACCGGAAACTTAATACATGTGTGGATACATAGACAAAACAGTATGTCCCTAGTATGCCTCTACTAGACTAGCTCATTGATCAAAGATGGTTATGTTTCCTAGCCATAGACATGAGTTGTCATTTGATCAACGGGATCACATCATTAGGAGAATGATGTGATGGACAAGACCCATCCGTTAGCATAGCACTATGATCGTTTAGTTTAACTGCTATTGCTTTCTTCATGACTTATACATGTTCCTATGACTATGAGATTATCCAACTCCCGAATACCGTAGGAACACCTTGTGTGCTATCAAACGTCACAACGTAACTGGGTGATCATAAAGATGCTCTACAGGTGTCTCCGAAAGTATTCGTGGTGTTGGCATAGATCAAGATTAGGATTTGTCACTCCGAGTGTCGGAGAGGTATCTCTGGGCCCTCTCGGTAACACACATCATAATCAGCCTTGCAAGCAAAAGGACTAATGAGTTAGTCACGAGATGATGTGTTACGGAACGAGTAAAGAGACTTGCCGGCAACGAGATTGAACTAGGTATAAAGATACCGACGATCGAATCTCGGGCAAGTAACATACCGTTTGACAAAAGGAACAACGTATGTTGTTATGCGGTTCTGACCGATAAAAGATCTTCGTAGAATATGTAGGAGCCAATATGAACATCCAGGTTCCGCTATTGGTTATTGACCAGAGATGAGTCTCGGTCATGTCTACATAGTTCTCGAACCCGTAGGGTCCGCACGCTTAACGTTTGATGAAGATCGGTATTATGAGTTTTTGAGTATTGATGTACCGAAGGTAGTTAGGAGTCCCGGATGAGATCACGGACATGACGAGGAGTCTCGGAATGTCCGAGACATAAAGATTGATATATTGGACGGCTATATTCGGACACCGGAAGTATACCGGAAAAGTTTCGGATTTATCGGGAATGCCGGAGGGGGTTACCGGAACCCCCTACGAGAGGGGATGGTCCATAGTGGGCCTAAAGGGTGAGAGAGAGGCAGCCCATAGGGCTGGCCGGCGCCCCCACCTAGGAATCCTAGTTGGACTAGGATTGGGGGGCGCCACCTCTCCTAATCCTTTCCCCCTTCTTCCTTCCGGTGAATCCTACTAGGAATAGGATTGCAATCATATTCCTAGTAGGAGTCCCCTCCCTAGCCGCACCATAGGAGGTGGCCGGCCCCTCCTCCCTTGCTCCTTTATATACGGGGACAGGGGGGCACCCAAAGACACACAAGTTGAATTGTTTTAGCCGTGTGCGGTGCCCCCCTCCACAGAATCACACCTCGGTCGTACCGTCGCGGAGCTTAGGCGAAGCCCTGCGCCGGTGAACACATCATATCCGTCACCACGCCATCGTGCTGACGAAACTCTCCCGTGAAGCTCTACTGGATCAAGAGCTCGTGGGACGTCATCAAGCTGAACGTGTGCTGAACGCGGAGGTGCCGTACGTTCGGTGCTTGATCGGTTGGATCGCGAAGAAGTTCGACAACATCAACCGCGTCACTTGACGCTTCCGCTCCCGGTCTACGAGGGTACGTAGACACACTCTTCCCTCTCGTTGCTATGCATCTGGTAGATAGATCTTGCGTGATCATAGGAAAATTTTAAAATACTACGTTCCCCAAAAGTGGCATCATGAGCCAGGTCTATGCGTAGATGATATGCACGAGTAGAACACAATGAGATTGTGGACGATACTAGTCATACTGCTTACCAGCATGTCATACTTTGCTTCGGCGGTATTGTGAGATGAAGCGGCCCGGACCGACATTACGCGTACGCTTACGCGAGACTGGTTTCACCGTTACGAGCACTCGTTGCTTAAAGGTGACTGGCGGGTGTCTGTCTCTCTCACTTTAGCTGAATCAAGTGTGGCTACGCCCGGTCCTTGTGAAGGTTAAAACAGCACATACTTGACGAAACATCGTTGTGGTTTTGTATGCGTAGGTAAGAACGGTTCTTGCTAAGCCCGTAGCAGCCACGTAAAACTTGCAACAAACAAAGTAGAGGACGTCTAACTTGTTTTTGCAGGGCATGTTGTGATGTGATATGGTCAAGACATGAGTTATATGATTTTGTATGAGATGTTCATGTTTTGTAAAGTTATCGGCAACTGGCAGGAGCCATATGGTTGTCGCTTTATTGTATGAAATGCAATCGCCATGTAATTGCTTTACTTTATCACTAAGCGGTAGCGATAGTCGTGGAAGCAATAGTTGGCGAGACGACAACGATGCTACGATGAAGATCAAGGTTTCAAGCCGGTGACGAAGGTGATCATGACGGTGCTTTGGAGATGGAGATCAAAAGCACAAGATGATGATGGCCATATCATGTCACATATTTTGATTGCATGTGATGTTTATCTTATTATGCTTCTTATTTTGCTTAGAACGACGGTAGCATTATAAGATGATCCCTTACTAAATTTCAAGGTATAAGTGTTCTCCCTGAGTATGCACCGTTGCGAAAGTTCGTCGTGCCGAGACACCACGTGATGATCGGGTGTGATAAGCTCTACGTTCAAATACAACGGGTGTAAGCCAGTTTTGCACACGCAGAATACTCGGGTTAAACTTGACGAGCCTAGCATATACAAATATGGCCTCGGAACACTGGAGACCGAAAGGTCAAGCGTGAATCATATAGTAGATATGATCAACATAACATGTTCACCATTGAAAACTACTCCATCTCACGTGATGATCGGACATGGTTTAGTTGATTTGGATCACGTGATCATTTAGATGACCAGAGGGATGTCTATCTAAGTGGGAGTTCTTAAGTAATATGTTTAATTGAACTTTAATTTATCATGAACTGAGTCCTGGTAGTATTAGCATATCTATGTTGTAGATCAATAGCTCGCGATGTTGCTCCCCGTTTATTTTTCATATGTTCCTAGAGAAAACTAAGTTGAAAGATGTTAGTAGCAATGATGCGGAATTGTTCCGTGATCTGAGGATTATCCTCATTGCTGCACAGAAGAATTATGTCCTTGATGCACCGCTAGGTGACAGACCTATTGCAGGAGCAGATGTAGACGTTATGAACGTTTTGACAAAAGCTCGATATGATGACTACTTGATAGTTTAAGTGCACCATACTTTACGGCTTAGAACCAGGACTTCAAAAACGTTTTGAACGCCACGGAGCATATAAGATGTTCCAAGAGTTGAAATTAGTATTTCATACTCATGCCCGTGTCGAGAGGTATAAGACCTCTGACAGTACTTTGCCTACAAGATGGAGGAGAATAGCTCAACCAGTGAGCATGTGCTCAGATTGTCTGGGTACTACAATTACTTTAATCAAGTGGGAGTTAATCTTCCAGATAAGATAGTAATTGACAAAGTTCTCTAGTCACTATCACCAAGTTAGTAGAACTTCGTGATGAACTATAACATGCAAGGGATGCAAAAGACAATTCCCGAGCTCTTCGCTATGCTCAAAGCTGCGGAGGTAGAAATCAAAAAGGAGCATCAAGTGTTGATGGTTAACAAGACCACTAGTTTCAAGAAAAAGGGCGAGGGAAAGAAAGGGAACTTCAAAAGGAATAGCAAGTCGGTTGCTACTTCCACGAAGAAACCCAAAGCTAAACTCAAGCCTGAAACTAAGTGCTTCTACTGCAAAGGAAATGGTCACTGGAAGTGGAACTGCCCTAGGTACTTGGCGGATAAGAAGGATGGCAAAGTGAACAAAGGTATATTTGATATACAGATTATTGATGTGTATTTTACTAGTGTTCATAGCAACCCCTCGGCATTTGATACTGATTTAGTTGCTAGAGAGTAGTAACTCGAAATGGGAGTTGCATAATGAACAGAAACTAGTTAAAGGATGAAGTGACGATGTGAATTGGAAATAGTTCCAAGATTGATATGATCATCATCGCACACTCCCTATACTTTCGGGATTAGTGTTGAACCTAAATAACTGTTATTTGGTGTTTGTGTTGAGCATGAATGTGATTTGATCATGTTTATTGCAATACGGTTATTCATATAATTTAGAGAATAATTGTTGTTCTGTTTACATGAATAAAACCTTCTATGGTCATACACCCAATAAAAATAGTTTATTGGATCTCGATCATGTGATACACATATTCATAATATTGAAGCCAAAAAGATGCAAGGTTAATAATGATAGTGCAACTTATTTGTGGCACTGCCGTTTAGGTCATATTGGTGTAAAACGCATGAAGAAACTCCATAATGATGGACTTTTGGAATCACTTGATTATGAATCACTTGGTGCTTGCGAACCATGCCTCATGGGCAAGATGACTAAAACTCCGTTCTCCGGAACTATGGAGCGAGCAACATATTTGTTGGAAAATCATACATACTGATGTATGTGGACCAATGAGTGTTGATGCTCGCGGCGGGTATCGTTATTTTCTGACCTTCACTGATGATTTGAGCAGATATGGGTATATCTACTTAATGAAACACAAGTCTGAAACATTTGAAAAGTTCAAAGAATTTCAGAGTGAAGTAGAGAATCATCGTAACAAGAAAATAAAGTTTCTACGATCTGATCGTGGAGGAGAATATTTGAGTTACGAGTTTGGTCTTCATTTGAAACAATGTGGAATAGTTTCACAACTCACGCCACCTGGAACACCACAACGTAATGGTGTGTCCGAACGTCGTAACCGTACTTTATTAGATATGGTGCGATCTATGATGTCTCTTACCGATTTACCACTATCGTTTTGGGGTTATGCTTTAGAGACAGCTGCATTCACGTTAAATAGGGAACCATCTAAATCCGTTGATACGATGCCTTATGAACTATGGTTTGTCAAGAAACCAAAGTTGTCGTTTCTTAAAATTTGGGGCTGCAATGCTTATATGAAAACACTTCAACCTGATAAGCTCGATCCCAAGTCGGAAAAATGTGTCTTCATAGGATACCCAAAAGAGACTGTTGGGTACACCTTCTATCACAGATCCGAAGGCAAAATATTCATTGCTAAGAACGGATCCTTTCTAGAAAAAGAGTTTCTCTCGAAAGAAGTGAGTGGGAGGAAAGTAGAACTTGATGAGGTAATTGTACCTTCTCCCATATTGGAAAGTAGCACATCACAGGAAATTGTTCCAGTGATTCCTACACCAATTAGTGAGGAAGTTGATGATAATGATCATGAAACTTCGGATCAAGTTTCTACTGAATGTCGTAGATCAACCAGAGTACGTTCCGCACCAGAGTGGTACGGCAACCCAGTTCTGGAAATCATGTTACTAGACCATGATGAACCTACGAACTATGAGGAAGCGATGATGAGCCCAGATTCCGCAAAATGGCTTGAAGCCATGAAATCTGAGATGGGATCCATGTATGAGAACAAAGTATGGACTTTGGTTGACTTGCCCGATGATCGGCAGGCCATCGAAAATAAATGGATCTTCAAGAGGAAGACCGACGCAGACGGTAATATTACTGTTTACAAAGCTCGACTTGTTGCGAAAGGTTTTCGACAAGTTCAAGGTGTTGACTACGATGAGATTTTCTCACTCGTAGCGATGCTTAAAGTCTGTCCGAATCATGTTAGCAATTGCTACATTTTATGAAATCTGGCAAATGGATAATGAAACTGCGTTCTTTGATAAATTTATTAAAGAAGAATTGTATATGATGCAACCAGAAGGTTTTGTCAATCCTAAAGGTGCTAACAAAATGTGCAAGCTCCAGCGATCCTTCTATGGACTGGTGCAAGCATCTCGGAGTTGGAATATATGCTTTGATGAGGTGATCAAAGTATATGGTATTATACAGACTTTTGGAGAAGCCTGTATTTACAAGAAAGTGAGTGGGAGCACTACAACCTTTCTGATAAGTATATGTGAATAACATATTGTCGATCTGAAATGATGTAGAATTTTCTGGAAAGCATAAAGGAGTTTTTTTTTCAAAGAAAGACCCTAATGAAACTACTTACATATTGGGCATCAAGATCTATAGAGATAGATCAAAATGCTTGATAAGACTTTCGATGAAGTACATACCTTGATAAGATTTTGAAGTAATTCAAAATGGATCAGTCAAAGAAAGGGTTCTTGCCTGTTTTACAAGGTATGAAGTTGAGTAAGACTCAAAGCCAGACCACGGCAGAAAAATATAGAGAGAATGAAAGTCATTCCCTATGCCTCAAGCCATAGGTTCTATAAATTATGCCATGCTGTGTATACAACACGTTGTGTACCTTGCCATGAGTTTGACAAGGAGGTACAATAGTGATCCAGGAATAGATCACTGTACAGCGGTCAAAATTATCCTTAGTAATTGGATGACTAAGGAAATGTTTCTCGATTATGGAGGTGATAAAGAGTTCGTCGTAAAGGGTTACGCCGATGCAAACTTTGACACTAAATTCAGATGACTCTAAGTATCAATCTGGATGCATATTGAAAGTAGGAGCAATTAGCTAGAGTAGCTCCATGCAGAGCATTGTAGACATAGAAATTTGCGAAATACATAGGGATCTGTATATGACAGACCCGTTGACTAAACTTCTCTCACAAGCAAAACATGATCACACCTTATTACTCTTGGGTATTAATCACATAGCGATGTGAACTAGATTATTGACTCTAGTAAACCCTTTGGGTGTTGGTCACATAACGATGTGAACTATCGATATTAAATCACATAGCGATGTGAGCTAGATTATTGACTCTAGTGCAAGTGGGAGACTGAAGGAAATATGCCCTAGAGGCAATAATAAAGTTATTATTTATTTCCTTATATCATGATGAATGTCTTTTATTCATGCTAGAATTGTATTAACCGGAAACTTAATACATGTGTGGATACATAGACAAAACAGTATGTCCCTAGTATGCCTCTACTAGACTAGCTCATTGATCAAAGATGGTTATGTTTCCTAGCCATAGACATGAGTTGTCATTTGATCAACGGGATCACATCATTAGGAGAATGATGTGATGGACAAGACCCATCCGTTAGTATAGCACTATGATCGTTTAGTTTAACTGCTATTGCTTTCTTCATGACTTATACATGTTCCTATGACTATGAGATTATGCAACTCCCGAATACCGTAGGAACACCTTGTGTGCTATAAAACGTCACAACGTAACTGGGTGATCATAAAGATGCTCTATAGGTGTCTCCGAAAGTATTCGTGGTGTTGGCATAGATCAAGATTAGGATTTGTCACTCCGAGTGTCGGAGAGGTATCTCTGGGCCCTCTCGGTAACACACATCATAATAAGCCTTGCAAGCAAAAGGACTAATGAGTTAGTCACGAGATGATGTGTTACGGAACGAGTAAAGAGACTTGCCGGCAACGAGATTGAACTAGGTATAAAGATACCGACGATCGAATCTCGGGCAAGTAACATACCGTTTGACAAAAGGAACATATGTTGTTATGCGGTTCTGACCGATAAAAGATCTTCGTAGAATATGTAGGAGCCAATATGAACATCCAGGTTCCGCTATTGGTTATTGACCAGAGATGAGTCTCGGTCATGTCTACATAGTTCTCGAACCCGTAGGGTCCGCACGCTTAACGTTTGATGACGATCGGTATTATGAGTTTTTGAGTATTGATGTACCGAAGGTAGTTCGGAGTCCCGGATGAGATCACGGACATGACGAGGAGTCTCGGAATGTCCGAGACATAAAGATTGATATATTGGACGGCTATATTCGGACACCGGATGTATACCGGAAAAGTTTCGGATTTATCGGGAATGCCGGAGGGGGTTACCGGAACCCCCTACGAGAGGGGATGGTCCATAGTGGGCCTAAAGGGTGAGAGAGAGGCAGCCCATAGGGCTGGCCGGCGCCCCCACCTAGGAATCCTAGTTGGACTAGGATTGGGGGGGCGCCACCTCTCCTAATCCTTTCCCCCTTCTTCCTTCCGGTGAATCCTACTAGGAATAGGATTGCAATCCTATTCCTAGTAGGAGTCCCCTCCCTAGCCGCACCATAGGAGGTGGCCGGCCCCTCCTCCCTTGCTCCTTTATATACGGGGGCAGGGGGGCACCCAAAGACACACAAGTTGAATTGTTTTAGCCGTGTGCGGTGCCCCCCTCCACAGAATCACACCTCGGTCGTACCGTCGCGGAGCTTAGGCGAAGCCCTGCGCCGGTGAACACATCATATCCGTCACCACGCCGTCGTGCTGACGAAACTCTCCCGTGAAGCTCTACTGGATCAAGAGCTCGTGGGACGTCATCAAGCTGAACGTGTGCTGAACGTGGAGGTGCCGTACGTTCGGTGCTTGATCGGTTGGATCGCGAAGAAGTTCGACAACATCAACCGCGTCACTTGACGCTTCCGCTCCCGGTCTACGAGGGTACGTAGACACACTCTCCCCTCTCGTTGCTATGCATCTGGTAGATAGATCTTGCGTGATCGTAGGAAAATTTTAAAATACTACGTTCCCCAACACCAAATACTTAGCAGACAAGAAGGCCGGCAACGTCAAAGGTATATATGATATACATGTTATTGATGTGTACCTTACCAGCACTCGTAGTAGCTCTTGGGTATTCGATACCGGTGCAGTTGCTCACATTTGTAACTCAAAACAGGAGCTGCGGAATAAACGGAGACTGGCGAAGGATGAGGTGACGATGCACGTCGGGAATGGTTCCAAGGTCGATGTGATCACCATCGGCACGCTACCTCTACATCTACCCTCGGGATTAGTTTTAAACCTCAATAATTGTTATTTAGTACCAGCTTTGAGCATGAACATTGTTTCTGGATCTCTTCTTATGCGAGATGGATATTCTTTCAAATCGGAGAATAATGGTTGTTCTATTTATTTGAGAGATATGTTTTATGGTCATGCCCCGCTGGTCAATGGTTTATTTTTGATGAATCTCGACCGTAGTAATACACATATTCATAGTGTAGATGCCAAAAGATGTAAAGTTGATAATGATAGTCCCACATACTTGTGGCATTGCCTCCTTGGTCATATTGGTGTCAAACGTATGAAGAAGCTCCATTCAGATGGACTTCTAGAGTCTCTTGATTATGAATCATTTGACACGTGCGAACCATGCCTCTTGGGCAAGATGACCAAGACTCCGTTCTCCGGAACAATGGAGCGAGCAACCAACTTGTTGGAAATCATACATACCGATGTGTGCGGTCCAATGAGTGTTGAAGCTCACGGAGGCTACCGTTATGTTCTCACCCTCATAGATGACTTGAGTAGATATGGGTATATCTATTTGATGAAACACAAGTCTGAGACCTTTGAAAAGTTCAAGGAATTTCAGAATGAGGTTGAGAATCAACGTGACAGAAAAATAAAGTTCTTGCGATCAGAACGTGGGGGTGAATATTTAAGTCATGAATTTGGCACACACCTTAGAAGCTGTGGAATTGTTTCACAATTGACACCGCCCGGAACACCTCAACGTAACGGTGTGTCCGAACGTCGAAATCGTACTCTGTTGGACATGGTGCGATCTATGATGTCCCTTACCGATGTACCGCTATCTTTTTGGGGTTATGCTTTAGAGACTGCCGCATTCACTTTAAATAGGGCTCCGTCGAAATCCGTTGAGACGACTCCGTATGAACTTTGGTTTGGCAAGAAACCGAAGCTGTCGTTTCTGAAAGTTTGGGGTTGCGATGCTTATGTCAAGAAACTTCAACCTGAAAAGCTCGAACCCAAATCGGAAAAATGCGTCTTCATAGGATACCCAAAGGAAACAATTGGGTACACCTTCTACCACAGATCCGAAGGCAAAGTCTTTGTTGCCAAGAATGGATGCTTTCTGGAGAAAGAGTTTCTCTCGAAAAAAGTGAGTGGGAGGAAAGTAGAACTTGATGAGGTGACAGTCACCCCTCCTGTACCGGAAAGTAGCGCAGCGCAGGAAACTGTTCCTGAGGTGCCTGCACCGACAAGGGAGGAAGATAATGATAATGATCATGAAGATACAGATCAAGTTACTACTGAACTTCGAAGGTCCACAAGGGTACGTTCCGCACCAGAGTGGTACGGAAACCCTGTACTGGAAATCATGTTGTTAGACAATGGTGAACCTTCGACCTATGAAGAATCGATGGCGGGCCCAGATTCCAATAAATGGCTTGGAGCCATGAAATCCGAGATAGAATCCATGTATGAAAACAAATTATGGACTTTGGTGGACTTGCCTGATGATAGGCACGCCATAGAAAATAAATGGATATTTAAGAAGAAGACAGACGCGGATGGTAATGTGACCATCTATAAGGCTCGGCTTGTCGCTAAGGGTTATCGACAAGTTCAAGGGATTGACTATGACGAGACTTTCTCTCCCGTAGCGATGCTGAAGTCAGTCAGAATCATGTTAGCTATTGCCGCATTCTATGATTATGAGATATGGCAAATGGACGTCAAAACAGCATTCCTTAACGGCTTCCTCAAGGAAGAGTTGTATATGATGCAACCGGAAGGTTTTGTCGATCCAGAGAATGCTAACAAGGTATGCAAGCTCCAGCGCTCGATTTACGGGCTGGTGCAAGCATCTCGGAGTTGGAATATTCGCTTTGATGAAGTGATCAAAGCGTTTGGATTTATACAGACTTATGGAGAAGCCTGTATTTACAAGAAAGTGAGTGGGAGCTCTGTAGCATTTCTCATATTATATGTGGATGACATATTGCTGATGGGAAATGATATAGAATTCTTGGAAAATGTAAAGGCCTACTTGAATAAAAGTTTTCCAATGAAGGACCTTGGAGAAGCTGCTTACATATCAGGCATCAAATCTATAGAGATAGATCGAGACGCCTCATTGGTCTTTCACAAAGTACATACCTTGACAAAATATTGAAGAAGTTCAATATGGATCAGTCAAAGAAAGGATTCTTGCCTGTTTTGCAAGGTATGAGATTGAGCAAAGCTCAGTCGCCGACCACGGCAGAAGATAGAGAAAAGATGAGTGTCATTCCCTATGCCTCGGCCATAGGTTCTATCATGTATGCCATGCTGTCTACCAGACCTGATGTGAACCTTGCCATAAGTTTGGTAGGGAGGTACCAAAGTGATCCCGGTACGGAACACTGGACAGCGGTCAAGAACATCCTGAAGTACCCGAAAAGGACTAAGAATATGTTTCTCGTTTATGGAGGTGACGAAGAGCTCGTCGTAAAGGGTTACGTCGATGCTAGCTTCGACACAGATCTGGATGACTCTAAGTCACAAACCGGATACGTGTATATTTTGAATGGAGGGGCAGTCAGCTGGTGCAGTTGCAAGCAAAGCGTGGTGGCAGCATCTACATGTGAAGCGGAGTACATAGCTGCTTCTGAAGCAGCGCAGGAAGGAGTCTGGATGAAGGAGTTCATCACCGACCTAGGAGTCATTCCAAGCGCGTCAAGCCCGATGACTCTCTTCTGTGACAACACTGGTGCTATTGCTATTACCAAGGAGCCCAGGTTTCACAAGAAGACCAAGCACATCAAGCGCCATTTCAACTCCATCCGGAATTATGTTCAGGATGGAGACATAGATATTTGTAAAGTGCATACGGATCTGAATGTAGCAGACCCGTTGACTAAACCTCTTTCACGGGCAAAACATGATCAACACCAGAACTCTATGGGTGTTCGATTCATCACAATGTAACTAGATTATTGACTCTAGTGCAAGTGGGAGACTGTTGGAGATATGCCCTAGAGGCAATAATAAAAGCATTATTATTATATCTCCTTGTTCATGATAATTGTCTGTTATGCATGCTTGAATTGTATTGTACGGAAACAGCGATACATGTGTGAATACACAGACCACAATGAGTCCCTGGTAGGCCTCTAGTAGCCAGCTCGTTGATCAACAGATGGTCACGGTTTCCTGACCATGGACATAGGATGTCAGTGATAACGGGATCACATCATTAGGAGAATGATGTGATGGACAAGACCCAAACTTGAGCATAACACGAGATCGTATAGTTCGTAATGCATAAGCTTTTCGGTGTCAAGTAATTATTCCTTAGACCATGAGGTTGTACAACTCCCGGATATCGTAGGAGTACTTTGGGTGTGCCAACCGTCACAACGTAACTGGGTGGCTATAAAGGTACGCATCGGGTATCTCCGAAAGTGTCTGTTGAGTTGGTACGAACCGAGACTGGGATGTTGTCACTCCGTATGACGGAGAGGTACCTCTGGGCTCACTCGGTAATACATCATCATAATGAGCTCAATGTGACTAAGTAGTTAGTCACGGGATGATGGATTACGGATCGAGTAAAGAGACTTGCCATAACGAGATTGAACAAGGTATCGGGAATACCGACGATCGAATCTCGGGCAAGTACCGTACCGATGGACAAAGGAATAACATACGGGATTGAGTGAATCCTTGACACGGTGGTTCATCCGATGAAGATCATCGAAGAACACGTGGGAACCAACATGGGTATCCAGATCCCGCTGTTGGTTATTGACCGGAGAGTGGTCTCGGTCATGTCTACGTGTCTCCCGAACCCGTAGGGTCTACACACTTAAGGTTCGGTAACGCTAGGGTCGTAGAGATAAATGCATGTGGAAACCGGAAAGTTGTTCGGAGTCCCGGATGAGATCCCGGACGTCATGAGGAGTTCCGGAATGGTCCGGAGGTAAAGATTGATATATGGGAAGTCCAGTTTCGGCCAACGGGTGATCTCCGGGGGTCACCGGGAGCGTCCCGGGACCACCGGAGGGGCCCCGGGGGTCCACCGGGTGGGGCCACCCATCCCGGTGGGGCCCCTAGGCCACGATGGGACGTGTCCAGCCCTCTGGGCTGGCGCACCACAAGGTGGCCCACCTCCCCATGCGCCTAGGGTTAAAACCCTAAGGGGAGGGGGGGCCACCACTTGCCTTGGGGGAGGAGGACTCCTCCCTGGCCGCCGCCCCCCCTTGCAGATTGGATCTGCAGGGGGCTGGCGCCCCCCCGGCCCCCTATATATATGTGGAGGGGGAGAGGGCAGCCGCACCCAAGCCCTGGCGCCTCTCCCCCTCCCGTCACACCTCCATACTCCCAACGCAGGGCGCCCGGCGAAGCCCTGCTGCGATCTCCACTGCATCCGTCATCACGCCGTTGTGCTGCCGGATCTCTGACGACTTCTCCTCCCCCCTTGCTGGATCAAGAAGGAGGTGACATTGCTGCACCGTACGTGTGTTGAACGCGGAGGTGCCGTCCGTTCGGCGCTAGATCATCGGTGACGAAGAACGTGAAGAGTACGACTACTTCATCCCCACTTCGATGAAAGCTTCCGCACGCGATCTACATAACGGTATGTAGATGCACTCTTACTTGCTCATTGCTAGATGTATCCATAGTTGGATCTTGGTGAAGACGTAGAAATTTTTTGAATTATGCTACGTTCCCCAACACCATGGAGGCCCTCTGGACAGGCGACAGCCATCCAGTGATTAGCTTATGTTTACCCATGGTTCTATGGAACCATGGAGGCCCTCTGGACAGGCGACAGCCATCCAGTGATTGGCTTATGTTGACTCATGGTTTCATGGAACCATGGAGGCCCTCTGGACAGGCGACAGCCATCCAGTGATTGGCTTATGTTTACCCATGGTTTTATGGAACCATGGAGGCCCTCTGGACAGGCGACAGCCATCCAGTGATTGGCTAAAGT